>CM024754.1:132805866-133261862 GCA_014218235.1 Colocasia esculenta
GTGGACAAGTACCACTGGTTAGGGTGGAGAGTGCTTCTCCCCGTTCTACGTAGTTAACCAAGATCTATCACTGTATTGCCTAGGTGATGGATATGTATAAGTGTAGTGTCCTTCTAGTGTGGTTTTGGACTATGTGTCACGGCAATTAAACGTGAAATGTGAATATGTGTGTGTGAAACATGTGAATTATGCAATGTGAAATTGTGAAGTGAATGAGCTAGCATGTGAATAAATGTAAAGCATTGTGATTATGTTTATTTTATGTCAAAACAACAAGCAAAATGTGTGTATATGTATGATAAATGCATACGAAAATGATTAGATACCATGTTAGGCATATTAATTACCTTGTTCATAGTTTCATGCTTTATTTGTATATAATTTCCAAATGATTTGAATAAGATTTGAATCTTTGAACCATGTTGAATAGAATGTGTAGAAAGCATGCTATAGGTTTTATAATTAATTGTTTTAAGTAGCATGAAGCATGTACCATGTTTAGTTCCTAAATGCTTAAAAGACTAGCGGTGTTATGATATGAGTAAGGTTGTATTCTTAGATTGCTTGCTGGGTCTCTTTAGACTCATCCTTGCTTCGGTGTACAGGTGTGACAGGTATTTCCACTTCTGAGGAGGATATAGTTAGGAGCGACTCCGAGTGGGAGGAGTAGCTAGTGTGTGGAGACTTCTACTTTGTACTTTTCTTTTCATAAGCATGTATTCAATAAATAATGTAATTCATATGGACAGTGTATCTATTTTGAGCTGTAATAATGTGGAACTTGCATTTCTTTTATCACTATTATACTGTGGATATGATGTGGATGATGGAATAAGATTGAATATTTACTTTGTTCCCGCTGTATTTTTCAATATTTGTATACATCTCAATCTAATGTTTAGTGTTGGTGATAATGTCCCACTATGACGGAGTTCTTTATTTCGACGTGGATTGGTATAATCGTACCGGTATAAAGAGGGTCGGTACAATACCAACCACCTCCAAGAGCTCATATCGTGCCCTAGATTTAGAGAGGATTGTGCTGTTGTAAGGCCCTTGAATTTCCGTCGCATTATTTGTATTTGTGTGTGTGTATTTGTGCTTGTGTATGTATATACATACTTACGTCGTATACTTAGTACATTACGTGTGCATGTGTTTATACTATATGTAATAATGCATGTATTGAATGGTGATAGTATGGATATGCTACCATATACATATTGCATGTATATATGCAAGGTATGCATGGTTTTCTCCATATTTTAGACTTCTGGCCGAAGGCCATCTTGGCGTCAACCCCTAGCCGTTGAGGTGGTGTCAGCGTCCAGACATGGACGCCAACACTAATCCTGGTGTCTAACGATATGGACGCCTATTTCTCTGGCCTGCATGCGTTGCAGAGCCAGAATTTTGGAAACAAGGGGAACAAGGTCACCCATTGGGGAGCTGTCCCCAACAGCTCTGAAGCTGTGTCACCCTGGGAGTGGGAGAGAGGTCTTCCCACATGTTAACCCCGATCTGCTTCTCCCACCTCTCTCTTCACCTTTGCAAGAGGAGAAAGAGAGAAAGAAAACCCTAGAAGAAAAACTGAGAAACCCACTCTTTGCACCCAAAGATCCGACTTCCTGGAGCTAGATCCGGCCAACTTCCACGACAAGAATAGCTGGAGCAAAGGAGGAGGCTTCCCCGACATCCCTTGGTGTGAAGATCATCAGGAGCCCGGAGGAAGAAGATCTAGGAGGGAGTTCTGCACCTTCTTGGGACTGCCCAAGGAGGGCTTCTCCGAGCACCTTTGATCCATTTGAGAATTTTCTAAAAGGCAAGTGACTAACCATAATGTCCCCGTATGTGTCTAGGTCATTTCTACTATTTTTATGAATTTTTCCCTCGAGTCCTAGACCCTCACATTCACCCAAACTTGAGAGCTCGGGTCTGTGTTTTCTGCACAGACCTGCATTGACGGCAAGGTCAATGGACGCTGATATCATGCTTGGCGTCCATCGACCATGCCGCTGACACTGAGTCAGCGGCCAGAGACCGCCGCCAAGTTCCTCTGGACAGAACAGTGACCTGTTCTGCCCTTCCTATACAACTATTTTCGGTATGGTTTCCGTGATGAGGATATATGGTAACCCTATACACTATGTATATTGTGAAATGTGGTGTTGGGTGAGTGTGATGTGTGGTGATGGATGTTAGAAGATTGTATTCCATGAATTTGTAAGCATGACTTGTTGATGATCTTGCCAATTTATGCTTTATGATTAGGATCAGTCTGAATGCCTCAGTTTTATTAATCATGAAGATTAGTGGATCAGTATACATGTACTCAGTTTTGGATAAATTGTCCATGCTTGTATAAATTGCTAATAAACTCGGTTCGGTAAATAAAAGGCATGCAAGAATGATTTATGGTGATCGATCTATAGATGTATGATTTAGGGTAATTCTGTATTCTCAATCATGCATATAACAGTAGTCTCTGTTCAGACAGTAGCTTGCTAAATTTGACTTGTGTATATAAGTCCATATCGACCTAAATTGTGAATGGCATGCGAAATAGGTATTTGATTTTCTGTAAATTCCATTGAGCTCAGAAAAATCTGAAACTTCGAATGTATGACCTTGAACCCGAAAACAGCATGTGGTTAAAATTTCAGGTCATTTGGACCCGTATATAAGGAGTTATGTATTTTTCATGTGAAATGTAATACTCTATGTATGTTATCGTAGTGAGGTTAGATGTTGTTTAACCCGACCTGATTAGTGCATTTACTGTGTTAAACTCCTGAAATCTGTAGTGCCATGTCAGGAAAACAGAGATGTGCATGTGAGTGAGAAAGTGAACGAGATGAAAAGTGATATGTGTAAAACCATGTGTAAATCGGTAAAATGTGTAAATGTATAACTGTGCCAATGTGACACTGCTTCCGTAGAGGGCAGTGGAACTGTATCAGGGAAAAGTCCCCCTGAGAAAGTTCAATGTGTAAGTGACCCTAAGGGCATTAGGCGGAAATCCTGGAGGTGGACAAGTACCACTGGTTAGGGTGGAGACTTGTTCTCCCGTCTGCGCAGTCCTAGAGTCGCCATTGGAATGCCTAGATGGCGTCTATGTGTAATGATGTGTATATGTCCTTCTTTGGTGGTTTGGACTATGTGTCACGGCACCTAAAATGTGTAATGTGAAATGTGTAATGTGTATGTGTTCATGTGTAAAGTGTAAGTGAACAATGTGAATGTGTATGTGCAAAGTGTAACCATGTGAAGAGGAAACTTGTGTAAAGAAAATGTGAAATTCTAAATGTGAGGATATGATATTGAAATCCATGTGAGACAAATCTGAAACCATGTGAAATCAAAATCTTATATTGTTATCATCATGTTTATATGTGCAAAAATGTCTAGAATCCATGTTAGGGATAATTGATGAGCATGGTACAAATAACATGATTGGTTGTTCACATGATAGGTTTTAAGCAACATGGTAGCTCTCATGTGTAGGTTTACAGCCATTAAACCATGTGAAACCAGCAACTTAAAGCATGTGAAAATGTCTATGTATATGCTTAAGAACATGTAAAACTCATGCTAGTTGTGTTTCCTTTCATATATGCACAGTGTTCATGTTGGTAGTTCTCATGTCTTGGTTCTTTAAAGACAAATTTTATGAGTAAATTGAATAGAGAGCATGTGATAGGCAAAGTTTTATTCTTAGAAAGCTGAAAGCATGATCCATGTATTAAATTGTAAAACTTCCATGATAGTTGAAACTTTCAATGTCTAGCATGCATGTTTGAAAATTGTGAATGTGTATGTAGAAACCGCTATGACCTATACGTGTATGTTATGAGTAGTGTTGCTTGCTGAGTCTTTAGACTCACTCCTTGCTTCGGCGTACAGGTGTAGTTTGTGACGTGGCACCGTTGGAGGAGACAGTGGAGACGGACTCCGAGCGCGGAGATAGACTTGGAGTTTTTGTGACTTGTGTATTTCATAGTATGTAATTTGAACGTTGTATTAGAGTATCATGAAAGAATGTATAAGTGTGGACATTATGTATTTCTATTTCAGCAATTTAAATTATGTGAACTTTTAGTTCTTTATTGTTAATTGCAAACTTCATGTATGTTAAATGTGGATGATGAATGAATGGAGACAGTTGTCTTTTACTTCCGCTACTCTGTTGTATATTCGCGTGTATCTCAGCTGTATGTATCGTTTGGTAAATGTCCCACTGTGAGGACTCTCGCTATACCGACGTGGGTTGGTATAACCGTACCGGTATAATGAGGGCCGTCACAGAGATTGGTATCAGAGCGCAACCGGTTGAGATTGCACATGAATATACCTAAGTCATCATCCCCATTGCATGCTAAGTATGTCCACATGTGTAAAAAAAAAATAGAAGTGAAAGATAGATAAGAAAATGGTTAGAAAACTTAGTAACCTAGCTCTAATGCTGGCTGAAATTTTATTACAGCCATGGCTTTGAGAGGTAGGCGTGGTGGAGCGTCGGCCCGTGAGGACGAGCCGCGACGTGATGAGCAGGCGGAGCAACATGCCCCAGCACCACGAGGCCCTGTACTTCCCCCACCGCCGCCTGTGGATTACGGAGTATTCATGCAAGGTCTGGTACAAGCCATGCAGACGCAGGCTCATACCCAGGCAGCACTCCAGGCCCAGTTGGAGGCCCAGGTAGAATAATGAAACAACTAAGTAGTTTGCTATTTAAATTGCATGATATTGTGTTTATCGTATATTGTTTATTGTTGAATGTAGCAGGCTCAGGCACCAGCTCAGGACCATGGTGGACCTCCCATCATGGAGCGATTCAAGAGGATGACCCCACCCTCTTTTAAGGGGGAGTGATCCATTAATGGCAGAAAGCTGGTTAAGGGAGACAGAGAAAATCTTCCGAGCCATCAGGTGCCCTGATGAGGATAAGGTGACACTAGCCACCTACATGCTACAGGTAGACTTTTAATTTTGTATGTTTGTATGTTCTGCTTAATTTAGATTTGTTAGTTGGTACTTATGAAGGTGTATTGCAGGAGAGAGCGGATGTATGGTGGTCCTCCCTACTACGTACACGCTTTGAGGACGGAGCAGTAGACGTGACGTGGGACGCGTTCGTGAGGCTCTTTCGAGCCAAGTTCGTCCCAGAGCATATCCAGGACAAAATGGAGCAGGAATTTCTCTCCCTGACGCAAGGCTCCATGACCGTGCTGGAATACGAGGCAAGGTTTTCTGAACTTTCTAAGTATGCACCGCATATCGTAGAGGATGAGCGCAGGAAGACCAAGAAGTTCGTGATGGGACTCAAGCCATCACTGCGGACGAGACTCGTGGCGTTTGACCACCGCACGTTGGACGAGGCCCTCAGTGCTGCCTGCAGGCAGGAGGGAGAAATGGAGCAATATCTGGAGGAAAAGAAGGCTTCGCAGAAGAGGCCGGCAGCGTCATTCCAGCGGCAGGATAAGAAGAAAATGGTGTACCAGACACCGCAGAAACCAGTGGCAGTCAGCAACTCTCAGGTACCTTCTGTACGTTCCCCTGGTGTGAAGAAAGAGTGTCCCCATTGTGGGAAGACACACGGTGTTCCGAGTGTTGGTTGGTAGCGGGTAGATGCTTGAAGTGTGGGAGCAGCGACCACAAGATCAAAGATTGCCCAAGACTTCAGCAAGGAGCTCAGCGTGGAGCGCCAGCACCAGCAGTAGCGCAGCCGCGCCAGCTACAGGAAGACCAGGAAGGCCTCGAGCCCCAGCTCGAGTGTTTGCTTTGGCACGCGAGGACGCCGAGCAGGCGGAGCATGTCACCGAAGGTACGGTTTTGCTTTTAGGTGTGCACGCTCGGGTTTGTTTGATACGGGTGCTACTCACTCGTTCATTTCCGAGCGGTTCGCTAGGCAGTTAGCCCTAGAGTCAGGCGTAGAGTCTGAGGAGTTAGAGGTCCCTTTGTCTGTGCACACCCCTGCGGGTACGGTATCGACTAGGAAGTGCATTCCGTCGTTACCTGTGTGCATTGAGGATAGAGTCCTAGATGGGTGTTTCTTCTTGCTAAAGATGAAGGACTATGATGCTATTCTTGGTCTGGATTGGCTAGAGGAGCACTATGCGTTAGTGGATTGTCGTCGGAGAGGATTGTTTTCCGCATTCCTGGTGAGGACGAGTTCTCTCATCCCTTGCCAAAGAACTTAGCGGAAAGTTAGTCATCTCTGCCATGAAGGCGATGCGCATGGTGAACAAGGGTTGTGACGCATTTCTTGCCAGCGTTATGCTAGTACCCGATGCTGGTTCGTCACTGACTCTTGCAGAGATCGATGTGGTGCAGGATTTCCAGATGTTTTTCCGATGACTTGTCTGGATTGCCACCGGATAGGGAGATAGAGTTCACTATAGAGTTGCTTCCAGGCACCTCTCCTATCTCGAAGGCCCCATATCGGATGGCCCCTGCAGAGTTAGCCGAGTTGAGGAGCAATTGCAAGAATTGCTTGATAAGGGATTTTCGCCCTAGTGTTTCCCCTTGGGGCCACCTGTATTATTCGTCAAGAAGAAAGACGGGTCACTTAGGTTGTGTATTGACTATAGGAAGTTGAACCAAGTGACTGTGAAGAACAGGTACCCTTACCTCGGATTGATGATCTGTTTGACCAGTTGCAGGATGCATCAGTCTTTTCTAAGATTGACTTGCGATCTGGTTATCATCAGCTGCGGATTAGAGTGAGGATGTGTCCAAGACGGCATTTAGATCCCGTTATGGACATTATGAGTTCTTGGTCCTTCCTTTCGGATTGACCAACGCCCCTGCAGCGTTCATGGATCTCATGAACCGGGTGTTTAGTCCATATTTAGATAGCTTTGTTGTTGTGTTCATTGATGACGTGTTGGTCTATTCTCCGATGAGGCCACGCACCGTCAGCATTTGAGGTTAGTCTTAGAGGTTCTCCGTGAGCACAAGCTGTATGCGAAGTTCAGCAAGTGCGAGTTCTGGTTGCGCGAGGTTCACTTTCTCGGGCATGTGATCTCCGGCGCTGGTGTTGCAGTTGATCCAGCAAAGGTCCAAGAAGTTATGGATTGGAGATTCCCCAGACTCCTTCGGAGATTCGTAGTTTCATTGGGTTAGCTAGTTATTATCGGCGATTCATTGAGGGTTTCTCATCCATCGCCGCCCCTTTGACAAAGCTGACCAGGAAAGGTGAGAAGTTCGTATGGTCTGAGGCATGTGAGCGTAGCTTTCAGCTATTGAAGGCTAAGCTTACTTCTGCTCCGGTATTGGTATTGCCTAGTGGTCCAGAAGGTTTTGCCATTTATACGGATGCATCTCAGATTGGTTTAGGCTGTGTACTCATGCAGCGAGAGAGGGTAGTGGCTTATGCTTCTCGTCAGTTGAAGGAGCATGAGAGGAACTATCCGACTCATGATTTGAGCTCGCAGCTGTGGTTCATGCACTAAAGATCTGGAGGCACTATCTTTATGGTGTCAGATTTGAGGTGTTACCGACCACAAGAGCTTGAAGTATCTTTTCTCCCAAAAGGAATTAAACCTGAGGCATAGGAGATGGATTGAGTTCTTGAAGGACTATGACTTCGACCTTCAGTATCATCCTGGAAAGGCGAACGTCATAGCAGATGCTCTTAGTAGAAAGAGGTCTTCGCTCCAGCAGGATTGGAAGATGTTGGAGGATGCAGCGTGCTCTATGACCGAGTTAGAGCCATCGCTGTGTCAGGCTTTTGTAGCTCAGCTATCCCTTAGATCCTCAGTCTTGGATGAGGTGATTGAGCAGCAGAAAGCCGACCCTAGATTGTTAGAGTTAGTGGGTAAGGCGGGCATTGCTCGTGATGAGGACGGTGTGATTAGATTTCAGCACCGTGTCTGTGTCCCTGATGTAGTAGATGTCCGTGAGCATGTGTTAGCGGAGGCTCATAGGTCGCGATTCTCTATTCATCCGGGTAACACTAAGATGTATCAAGACCTAAAGAGATCATTTTGGTGGTCCGGCATGAAGAAGGATGTTGCGGATTATGTGTCTAGATGTCTAGTATGTCAGCAAGTGAAAGCCGAGCGGCAGCGACCATCCGGCCTTATGCAGAGGATGGATATCCCAGTGTGAAGTGGGAAGCTGTCACTATGGACTTCGTCGTTTCGGGTTTGCCTCGATCTAGAAGGGGCAATGACTCGATTTGGGTTGTTGTAGATAGATTCTCGAAGACTGCTCATTTCTTGCCCATGAAGAAGAAGCAGTCAGTAGAGAGTTTGGCAGATTGTATGTTACCGGTATCATTAGATTGCATGGTGTGCCGAAGTCGATCATTTCGGATCGAGATCCGAGATTTACTTCGAGATTGTGGAAGGGTCTTCAGGATGCGTTAGGTTCGGAGCTAAGCTCAGTTCGGCGTTTCATCCCCAGACCGACGGACAGTCCGAGAGGACTATCCAGACGCTCGAGGATATGTTGAGAGCGTGTGTTTGGATTGGAAGGATGATTGGGAGCGTCATTTACCTCTTGTGGAGTTTGCATACAACAACAACTTTCATGCTAGTATTGGTATGGCTCCATTCGAGGCTTGTATGGTAGGCCCTGCAGATCTCCTTTATGTTGGGAGGAGACTGGTGATAGGCAGTTGATCGGACTGGAGTTAGTTCAGGAAACTTTAGATAAGATTCAGCTTATCAGGAAGGCTCGTTGCGGCACAGGATAGGCAGAAGAGTTATGCCGACAACAGAAGAAGGATTTGGAGTTCGAGGTTGGCGATCATGTCTTCTTGAAGATATCGCCTACTCGTGGTGTCGTCAGATTTGGCAGGCATAGCAAGCTAAGCCCCAGATTCATTGGCCCATATGAGATTCTCAGACGTTTGGGCAGCGTGGCATATGAGCTAGCATTACCCCCAGCTTTGGCTAGCGTTCACCCTGTATTCCACGTATCTATGCTCAGGAAGTATGTCCGAGATCCGTCTCATGTGATTAGTCATGAGCCAGTGGAGATCCAGCCAGATCTTTCGTATGTCGAGCAACCAGTAGCCATTCTTGACCGGAAGGTTCAGCATCTCCGGAACAAGAGAATTGCGTCGGTGAAGGTCCTATGGCGGAACTTCTCACGCGAGGAGGCTACTTGGAGCTTGAGGATGCGATGAAGAAGAAGTATCCCCTCTTGTTTGAGTAGTGTCGTTCTAACTTCGAGGACGAAGTTTCTTTAAGGGGGAGAGGGTGTAAGGCCCTCGAATTTCCGTCGCATTATTTGTATTTGTGTGTGTGTATACTTGTGCTTGTGTATGTATATACATACTTACGTACGTATTACTTAGTACAATTACGTGTGCATGTGTTTATACTATATGTAAATAATGCATGTATTGAATGGTGATAGTATGGATACACTACCATATACATATTGCATGTATATATGCAAGGTATGCATGGTTTTCTCCATATTTTAGACTTTTGGCCGAAGGCCATCTTGGCGTCAACCCCTAGCGTTGAGTGGTCAGCGTCCAGACATGGACGCCAACACTAATCCTGGCGTCTAACGATATGGACGCCTATTTCTCTGGCCTGCATGCGTTGCAGAGCCAGAAATTCCGGAACAAGAAGCTCACCCATTGGGGAGCTGTCCCCAACGGCTCTGAGAGCTGTCTTGTCACCCTGGGAGTGGGAGAGAGGTCTTCCCACATGTTAAACCCGGATCTGCCTTCTCCCACCCCTCTCTTCACCTTTGCAAGAGGAGAAAAGAGAGAAAGAAAAACCCTAGAAAAAACTGAGAAACCCCACTCTTTGCACCCAAAGATCCGACTTCCTGGAGCTAGATCCGGCCATCTTCCACGAAAAGATAGCTGGAGCAAAGGAGGAGGCTTCCCGACATCCCCTTGGTGTGAAGATCATCCAGGAGCCCGGAGGAAGAAGATCTAGGAGGGAGTTCTGCACCTTCTTGGGACTGCCCAAGGAGGGCTTCTCCGAGCACCTTTGATCTTTGAGCATTTCTAAAAGGCAAGTGACCTAACCATAATGTCCCCGTATGTGTCTAGGTCGTTTCTACTATTTTTATGAATTTTCCCTCGAGTCCTAGACCCTCACATTCACCCAACTTGAGAGCTCGGGTCTGTGTTTCTGCACAGACCTGCATTGACGGCAAGGTCAATGGACACTGATATCATGCTTGGCGTCCATCGACCATGCCGCTGACACTGAGTCAGCGGCCAGAGACCGCCGCCAAGTTCCTCTGGACAGAACAGTGACCTGTTCTGCCCTTCCTATACAACTATTTTCGGTATGGTTTCCGTGATGAGGATATATGTAACCCTATACACTATGTATATTGTGAAATGTGGTGTGTGGATGAGTGTGATGTGTGGTGGTGGATGTTAGAAGATTGTATTCCATGAATTTGTAAGCATGACTTGTTGATGATCTTGCCAATTTATGCTTTATGATTAGGATCAGTCTGAATGCCTCAGTTTTATTAATCATGAAGATTAGTGGATCAGTATACATGTACTCATTTTTTGATAAATTGTCCATGCTTGTATAAATGCTAATAAACTCGGTTCGGTAAATAAAAAGGCATGCAAGAATGATTTGTGGTGATCGATCTATAGATGTATGATTAGGATAATTCTTTATTCTCAAATCATGCATATAACAGTAGTCTCTGTTCAAACCATAGCTTGCTAAAATTTGACTTGTGTATATAAGTCCATATCGACAAATTGTGAATGGCATGCGAAATAGGTATTTGATTTTCTGTAAATTCCATTTAGCTCAGAAAAATCTGAAAAATTGAATGTATGACCTTGAACCTGAAACAGCATGTGGTTAAAATTTCAGGTCATTTGGACCCAATATAAGAGTTATGTATTTTCATGTGAAATGTAATACTCTATGTATGTTATCGTAATGAGGTTAGATGTTGTTTAACCCGACCTGATTAGTGCATTTGCTGTGTGTTAAACTCCTGAAATCTGTAGTGCCATGTCAGGAAAAATAGAGATGTGCATGTGAGTGAGAAAGTGAACGAGATGAAAAGTGATATGTGTAAAACCATGTGTAAATCGGTAAAATGTGTAAATGTGTAATTGTGCCATGTGAAACTGCTTCCGTAGAGGGCAGTGGAACTGTATCAGGGAAAAGTCCCCCTGAGAAAGTTCAATGTGTAAGTGACCCTAAGGGCATTAGGGGGAAATCCTGGAGGTGGACAAGTACCATTGTTAGGGTGGAGACTTGTTCTCCCGGTCTGCGCAGTCCAAGAGTCGCCATTGGAATGCCTAGATGGCGTCTATGTGTAATGTGATGTGTATATGTCCTTCTTTGGTGGTTTGGACTATGTGTCACGGCACCTAAAATGTGTAAAGTGAATGTGTAATGTGTATGTTTCATGTGTAAATGTGTAAGTGAACAATGTGAATGTGTATGTGCAAAGTGTAACCATGTGAAAGAGGAAACTTGTGTAAAGAAAATGTGAAATTCTAAATGTGAGGATATGATATTGAAATCCATGTGAGACAAATCTGAAACCATGTGAAATCAGAATCTTATATTGTTATCATCATGTTCATATGTGCAAAAATGTCTAGAATCCATGATAGGGATAATTGATGAGCACGAGTACAAAATAACATGATTGGTTGTTCACATGATAGTTTTAAGCAACATGGTAGCTCTCATGTAGGTTTACAGCCATTAAACCATGTGAAACCAGCAACTTAAGCATGTGAAAATGTCTATGTATATGCTTAAGAACATGTAAAACTCATGCTAGTTGTGTTTCCTTTCATATATGCACAGTGTTCATGTTGGTAGTTCTCATGTCTTGGTTCTTTAAAGACAAATTTTATGAGTAAATTGAATAGAGAGCATGTGATAGGCAAAGTTTTATTCTTAGAAAGCTGAAAGCATGATCCATGTATTAAATTGTAAAACTTCCATGATAGTTGAAACTTTCAAATGTCTAGCATGCCATGTGTTGAAAATTGTGAATGTGTATGTAGAAACCGCTATGACCTACGTGTATGTTATGAGTAGTGTTGCTTCTGAGTCTTTAGACTCACTCCTTGCTTCGGCGTACAGGTGTAGTTGGTGACGTGGCACCGTTGGAGGAGACATGGAGACGGACTCCGAGCGCGGAGATTAGACTTGGAGTTTTTGTGACTTGTGTATTTCATAGTATGTATTTGAACGTTGTATTAGAGTATCATGAAAAGAATGTATAAGTGTGGACATTAGCATTTCTATTTCAGAAATTTAAATTATGTGAACTTTTAGTTCTTTATTGTTAATTGCAAACTCCATGTATGTTAAATGTGGATGATGAATGAATGGAGACAGTTGTCTTTTACTTCCACTACTCTGTTGTATATTCGCGTGTATCTCAGCTGTATGTATCGTTTGGGTAAATGTCCCACTGTGAGGACTCTCGCTATACCGACGTGGGTTGGTATAACCGTACCGTATAATGAGGGCCGTCACAGTTGTCTATAAAGAGCCAACAGAAGCTCTACATCTGTACAAGTTTGAAGAATGAGTCTTCATTGTCTAGAAGCCTTCCAGATGTTCCAAGGAGTTGATGTTCATCTGATAGGCATTGAACTTGATACTACATCCTGTAAGCCTTCATTCTGAAGCTTTCTACATCATCCCATTTTGCATCGTGACAGTGTCAACAAAGACGATTATAAAGGCTGGTTTTTTGTGACAGGGGAAATCCTTACATCTGTGTTTAATTGTTGTTGCTTCTATCAAAGTCTTCTTTTGTTCATAACTGAACCATAACATACTATGTTAATTTGTGTGTGATGCGGGTTGTGCACTACATGTTGTGGACTATTTCGTCCCCTTGACACGAGGTGGGGTTAGTGTTGTCCCCAGAAACAACAGTGTGTGTGTGGAGGGTTTATCAGCTTGTACCCAAAAAAACAAGCTGAAGAAATCTTCACAAGGGTGTGGGGTAGTAGACATAGGCGCATACATGGTGTGTTGGTCGAACCACTATAAAAATCCTACGTGCACTCTATGGTTTGTTTTCTTGTTTCTACTTCAATTCTATGCATGTTAGGATAGCGAGTTATGCAGTGTTTGTGTTTCGCCTTTTGTGTTTAGTACTTCCCCTATGTCACGTTCTTGATAGATTATTTAAATCTACGATATGTGAAAAGATTTTTATTTGGGCATAGAAATTCACACCTCCCCTCTTGCTCTGCAGACTAGCCATATTTCACTTCAATTGGTAATAGAGCAGGGCTTGTGTTTTGCCTTTTGTGTTTAGTACTTCCCCTATGTCACGTTCTTGATAGGTTGTTTAAATCTAAGATATGTGAAAAGATTTTTATTTGAGCATAGAAATTCACACCTCCCCTCTTGCTCTACAGATTAGCCATATTTCACTTCAATTGATAATAGAGCAGGGCTCTGAAATATTAAAGTGATCTCCAGACTTATGGCCAACATGAGTGTGTTTTCTGAGAGTCGCTCCATCCTTAGTCCACCTTGTTTTGATGGATTCCATTATGCACCTTGGAAAACTCATATCACCGTGTTTATTCATGCTCAAGGTTTTGAGTTGTGGAATGTCATCAAGAGTGGTCCATGTAATTAAGTTGGCTAAAGATGAGAGAAAATAGACAGTTGAGCATGCTAGGAAGTCAAGTATTAATTTCACTAAATTGAATATATTACATTGTGCAATTAAAATCCATAAATTTGCTCATCTTCTTGAGTGTAGGTCCGCTAAAGAAATTTGAGACAATTTAAATGGGACCTATAAGAAAAGGACTGCAAAATGAGGCAACTCATGCTTCCTCACAGCTATTGGAGAAGATGACACTGAGACAAATACAGAGTCTCCTAAAATAGAAAACAATGAGGTAACTTCTGATCGCGAATCATTTATGCTCGAGGAAATGGAATCAATGTACACTATTTTGCATGAGAAATATAATAAAGTGAAAAAGGAAAACACGGCTCTAAAAAAGGAAATCAATGATATCTTGCATAATGAATATCCTTGTGAATCATGTGATCTTTTGAGTTTATATTGTAATGTTTTTCAGGATGAGAATGATTCATTGCAAAGCAAAGTCACATTGTATGATGATGAATTTGAATGCATGGCACATGATAACGACTGTGTTGAAAAAAATAAGCATGTTAGAATATGAGAATTCACATTTGAATTCTGAATAATAGGGTGTTTGTAACATCCTTCTTTCTTTGGTCAGCCACCTTCTGATGAATGTAGCGACGTATCGGGACGTCGCCTTCTGAAGGCGACGGGATGGCCATCATGTTCTAGTAAGGAACGCAACAGGCATGTCGTCGCGTTCAGCCCTCTGACCACAGCATACAGTTTTTTCATCTTGCTGTCGGGACAATTGGGACAAGTGTCAACCACTAACAAGATGAAGGCGACATGTCAGGTGTCGCGTTCATGGTGTCAGGCCTGCGAGGATGACATGTGGTGGTTCTGTTAGTTAGGTCTGACCAGGACCTTTGGATCGCTACAGGTTAGCCGTCGCATTCAGTAAGTGAACGCGACAGGTAATGTGTCGCATTCTCAACTCCGAGGCATAAAAGTGAAGGGGCCTAAGAACAGTCCTCTCCTTCCCCTCTTTCGGCTGTTCTTCTTCTCCTCCAACTCCTCTGTGTGTGCTTTTGCCGTGGTGAGGCTTTGAGGGAGAGTTTGAGGTGTGAGGGCTTGTGAGGGGTGTGTTTGCCTTGCGGTGGTGCTCTTCTCGACGTGGTTCCTCCCTTTGGCGTGGTGTCGTGGTGGTGAATGAAGGGCGCAACATTGTTGACTGTGCCCTCTCGTTGTTCAAAATGCTCGCCTTCTCTAAACTATCCCTCAAACTGAAAATTGCAAAGATGAACTAGCATAGTGGTGAGAGCAGGTCATATCCACAGAGAGGCCGAATAAAGCTTGAATTAAACTACTTTGACTTGAAACCATTCGAGCAAGTACTATTTCACCAAACTAATATTGCATTAGAATCAGTTCTGTAAGTAACACCAATCAAATCTCTCACACTCTGACAAATTAACGTAATGCAAGGACAAACAAAATTGAAATTAAAGAAACTTGATATCAATGTACCCTCATAGCTCGAGGGATGAATTAGTAAGAAAACAGTAAAAGAAATATAACTTGCAACTTCAACTCATGATATGATTCCTGGATTCCTCTAAACACAGAAGAAAATGGAAGAAATAACACTGAAGAAATGGAACAACAATTCTGAACTCTCAAATCCCTCACATCAGCACAGAAGAGAAGCAAACACAGTAGCCAATGGGGACTAAATGCACTGGATCGAAGTTTAAAACATCGGAAATTGGAAACTAGAATGTAGCTAAAATTACAAGCTCATCTACCCTATAACCATCTAAACACAGAAGAAAAATCTCAAAACTAATGCTCAATTCCTTCCCCAAGGCAGCAACAGAACACTCTACTGCCCAAATGTCGAACAACAGAAGAAAGAACAACTAAAAACTCCCAAAATCGAAAAAGCCAACCATCTCCACCAGAAGAGATGCTGAACCCCTGTTGCTGCGGATCTCCCAGATGCCTTCACAGATCTTAGAAGAAAGAAGGAACTAAACTGGATCACCCATCAGCACAAAAGAAATGAAACGAAAACTTATCTACCTCTGATCCAACTCACAACGCACAGAACAATTTCTCACTGTCCAACCATTGAACCAACAAACGAAGAGATAACAAATGCAGAGGGATCGAACCAATTAAACGCATAATTTAACAATAGAATCGCAAAAGAAATGGAACCATAATTGCACCAGAATCATCCTCTGTAACACAAGGAAATGGAAAGAGCACTGGATCGAAGTCTAACTCAGAAAATTGCACAGAACGAAATGAAGAACTGTAAGAAAGAAAGTTGATTATAGCAATCCGAACTCCCAACATTAAGAACACTCCACTGCTCTGCTCAAAAGAGAAATACAGAACAAAAAAATGACAGAAAATTATCTAAAAAAAATCTGAACTGGAGAAGAACATAAAACTGGAAATCCTAAAAATTTCCCACCCTCTCTCTCGAACCAGAGAAAACCAAGAAGAAACCCCCAATAATACTGCACCAAAGACCTCACAACCCTCATAGCTCTACTAAAAAGAAGAAAATTACAGAAGAAATAAAACCTAGAAATCCTAAAAATTGAACTTGCCCCCCTCCGGAGAAGAAGACCTGAGGTCTTTATATAGGCACTTGGGCCTCCTGCTTCCTCTCCCGTCTGCACCAGGATCGCCAACGCAGCAGCCAGCTCAGCTCACACCTCCACCCAGCCACACAGGACCGCCAGATCTACGCGCCATCAGCTGCCATCTGCCACAACCGCTTCCACCTGGGCTGCACCCAGCAGAGCCCGCCGCGCCCCTGCTGAGGCCACATCACCATGGCACACCTCTGCTCCGCACCGGCCACGCACAGCTCCATGCCCAGATTTGCTTTCAAACTGCCTTCGCACAGTAGCCCATCCACCAACGCACAGTACACAGCTCCATTTCAGATGCACCACCAGAGAGTTGTTCTGTTCTTCTGGAGTCTTCTTGCCTCCATCGCCCCTGGTGGGAAGAAAAGGGTTGTGGTGGTGGAGGTGGCCAATTGTGATTGGATGGGAGAAAAAGGTAAGGGTGTAAGGTGCCGATGGTGGTATAAAAAAATATGTTGGCACAATGAACTGAGTGGGGGTATGTGGCTTGATGTGATTGGGTGAGGATTGTTTTATCCATTTAAAATTGATTTATTTACAGATGAATATTTACAAGGATTTTTAGAAAATATTTACGAAAATGATAAGAAGACCAATTATTTATGTACAATGTACCTGAAAAAGAAAACACTTTTATTAGTCAAACTATTCAAAAAAATTATTGACTTTATTTAATAAAAATCTAACTAGTGTATTCTACCAAAATTATTTAACTAAAATGCTCGAAAACCTATTAATGGATGGACATGAGAATTAAAATCAAATTGCATATTATTTATGGACAAAGATGTCTAAAATTACTATATGTATGAAATTTAACATGAAAAATTGTGTCGTTATAAGTGACCCTTCTCTGGTGTGTAGGACGATCCTTGCTCGTGGACGGTGTGACCGTGGAGCTTGGAGTGAGGAGGAGGTGGCCATACATACGAGAAGACCCCAACATGTTGGCTCTTCATTTTGAGGTAGGGACCTTTTGCCTTCCCCCTAGTTCTACCATGCTAGGACCTCCAAACCCCCTTCTCCAAGCCATTAGATGCATGCTAGGTCTGTGGATTGCTTGTTTGATTTGTGATGACCAGTCCATCTCCATATAATATGATATTTATTATATGTATTTTTGGTGATTAACAAAACCCTGAAAATTATTGACTGACATCATTTTCTGAAATTTATCATCAAGTATCAAATTAAACAAAATCAGTAAGTTGTCTACACTCACTATTCTATGAAGTTCATTGCATATGATTTGTCTAAGTATACATTGACTTCCATTAATAGTTCACAACGATTACTGTTTTACTGCTACATCAATTTCACTTAAACAACGACTTCCTTAGTAGAGCATCGACTTCATATATAGAACTTCGATTTCGTTTTTACATCGATTTCATATGAAAATAACAATTTCACTTAAACATCGATTTCATATGGAAACAATGATTTCACTTAAATATCGATTTCATATGGAAACAACGATTTCACTTAAACATCGATTTCATATTCAACAACGATTTCATTTGAACATCGATTTCATAGAGAACATCGTTTTCACTTAAATATCGACCTCATATCTAGAACATCGATTTTGGATTCTACATCGACTTCATGTCTAGAACATCGATTTCAATTCTACATCGACTTCATATCTAGAGCATCGATTTCGGTAACTTCGACTTAGTTTCAACAATGATTTCACCTGAATAGTGATTTTAGTTCAACAACGATTTCATTTGAACATCGATTTTAGTACAACAACGACTTCACTTAAACATTGACTTCAGTTAAATAACGACTTTGTACAAAACTTCGATTTCATTACATGTACACATAGATTATGTTCACATCAACTTCATGTCAACATGGATTACATTCTCACATGGACTATGGTTCAATATCGATTTCATATTTACATCGACTGTCATAGCTCACAAACTGTCTCTAAAACATCAAGTCTCTGTCAATAACGATTATGTTTTAGACAGCTGTTGAATATTTCTATTTAAATCCTTTGTGAGATAATCTTGAATATATTCTAGTCTTCATGATATTCAAATATATTTTTCAAATCTCTGTGGATTTCTAGTCTTCCCGCAAACCATGTTGTATCCTATGCTCTTTAACATTTATTGTATTGGTACAATATCTCTGCACGATATGTCTTCTGTTTACCATACTCATGTCTCATAAAGTAAAGCTTTTTAGGTCGACAAAATGGAATTTTATTTTTAGTATATCTTCTTAAAGCACGACTACTAACGTTGACTGACAGTTTAGACAAAGATGAGTTGTCTATGCTTCAGCATTTATGGTGTGCTGGGTTCCAATCGAAACATAGGTTACAACATTGGACCTGTCAACCTGACAGAAGCAAGCAGAGATTAAGACATCTGCCTCTATGTATGTGTCTATCCCAGCATTTAATGGCTGCAGGTTCTCTTGCTCCATACATCGGACTAGACACTCCAACGTGCATGAAGATGTGAGACAACAGATACTTCAACGGTTCAAATCTTTCAAAGAAGATAAATAGAAGACTGGTGACTCCATGAAGAACAACTTGATCAACCTTAGAATAGATTGAACAACTCAGTCACCTACAAGAAAGAAGAGCTCGTGTGTTCACTCGAATTAGTCTTCAGCTCTAGCTCTCCACAACAACCTATTTAGTCTTTGTGAGCTTGTGTAGATCTGAGAGACCCTCATTCTGTGTAAACCTTAGTCTCTCAGATTCATCCTCAGATCAAGCAATCTCTATAAGCTTGGTCTAGGGGCCATCCACCTTTTACTCATTCTCTTGAGTGTTCCTCTTCGTGTGTGAAGAGAAGACCTGCTGTAGAGTGGGTGATTGTTCCCTTCGGTAAGAAGGAAGACCTGTTGCATCAGGTGGTTCTGTGCCTCTTCAGGTAGAGAAGAGAAGGCCATCTACGACTGGATGTGTAAGTGTCCTTAAGGGGGACTGTACCTGTCATGCCCCGACACGGAATATCGGAACGCGAGGCAGTTGCAACTAAACGGGTACATAGCGAGTACTAGACATCAAACCATTGGACAAGAATAAATATTAAAGCAAATACATCTCATTAATAACTTTTTAAATGTCTAGTTACAACCACTAATATCAGAGCCATTCTATAGGGCTCAATTACAATGAATAAAACAAAAGAATAAATTTCAACTCTAACATAATACTAAGACGCTATGGTACTCTTGACTTCACTGTTCGTCATTCCCGTCCTCTTCAGTGTAAGCATCTTCCTCGGTCTCACCTGAGAACACATAACCAATAACGCAAGGTGAGCGATAACGCCCAGTAGGACTTAAATCTGAGGATCAAGCATGCTTTAAATGATTAATGTATTAAAAAGGCAGAGTAACTAATGATAGAGCGAGAGAGTCAACTAACGTAAGAGATAGCATAATAGCATATGGTTGAAAGAGCACAAGTTTTCAAATATAGCACCAGTGTCGAGCATAGCACAGAAAGTAGGATGCCCATAGCACAAATAGCACAAAGTATAGCAATAGCACAACAAGTATAGTATAGCCCTTTTGATTGTCATTTAGATAGTCAAGATAGAAAGGACTCGAGTGTAATACCAAACACTCTACTCATTTAACTCCCGCGGGCAAATATCACTTTTGGGCACACATCCCAGGACCAGACCGGGCCCTATATATTGTCAGGCATTAGTTATATTGTTTATCTTTAGACAATCAGTCAATGGCCAATAGAGAGTACCAAGAAATAGATGAGAGTACTATATGAATAGACGAGATAGTAGAGAGAGTGTGAATAGATGAGCAAGTCGAGTATAGATGAGAACTACAGGTCATTGCACATGAAATATCGAGCAAATGGGCAATAGTAACAGTTGTACAACATGCGTGATCAGTGTCGGCAGTTAGGTGGAATTCACTACCCTTTCACTGGCCATGTTACGCACACGTCCAAAAGTCTGGCGTGATTCTAGGTAAGAGAGAGAGATCATCTAAGGCCGTTTGGATCTTACTAATCCTTCGAGGGTAACATAGGTGTTAGGGTACAACCAGCTCGTCGGCCATGTGGGAATCCATGGACAGAGGAGACTTACGGAGGCCTTGAACAAGGATTCACTAGTCGGCAGAAGGATATTTTGACGGAGAGTTCGTCTAAGTCAAGAAAAAGTGTGTATAGAGAAACAAGTGTCGACGTTCTAGAGGAATTCTAGAACAAAGGAGCGTCAGAACGGTGATTCCAAAACATCGCAAGAATCGTAGACAAGTTCATTTTAAATAGGGAAATTTAAATATATAATTGAAGTTAATTACCAAATTTTTATGAGATATTCTCATGCCAAGTTCAGCCATATTGGATGGTTCAAGTGTGTGTATGTGTAAAAGGAATCATAGATAGAAAGAGGTCATGTGCATGTCTTTTAAATCACTAAATATACTTTCATTTTATAACAAGTATTTACTGCGTGTATGATGTAACAAGGGGTATAAATACTATAGAAAGTTAGAGCATCACAATCATGGGTGTTCATGCAAAAACCCTAGATCGCGACGTACCCCTCTAAGGGTCGCAACAGGGTCTGATCAGAATGCGACAAGGTCATGCAAGGAACACGACGTGTCGGTCAGAGCAGGCTGCCAGATCATGACAGCAAGGCTGTCGCATTCAGAACGTGAGGGTGACTCTGTCATGATCAGCCCTGAGAACGTGGCCTATCGGGCCGTCGCGTTCTGAGGTCCTGCGCCTGAGTCCGAGCGGGAAAAGGACAGGCTTTGGATTGCGGTCCAAACCTTTCTTGTTTTGACACAGGGTTGTTCAAAAATCAAGAACTAAGTGTACAAGCGATGAAAATTCAGGAAACTAGTTTTAAACGGATCTAGACACGCAAGAGTGCTTTCAGTAAATAGGAATTTGAACGCGGACATGATCTCGACATGCTTCAAACAAGTTTATTCACGAAGAACATGGTACAGTGATAGTAGAGATCAAAGAATTAATTTGAGAAGTAGGATGGATGAAAATTAGGGCTTTCAGAGGCAAACGATGCCTAACATCCATCAGTATCTTCAGTTAAATTTTCATGGCATGGGGACGAGTATACATGGAGATATAATTAAACATGATGGTTTGGGGTCATGGTGTTTGTAGAACATAAAAAATCAAGGATAAAAGATTGGCTCAATGGAAAATTATGAAACAAATTGGGTTTTGTTCCTGATGGTTGGAACAACCTACAGACGAATTAATTAGGTTTTGCTCGTGAGAATGCCTACCTTTGACTCGTTTGATCTCCTAGGGTTAGAACTTGAAGAAAGATGGTTGAAGCTTGAGCAATCCTCTTCGCCACGAGTTTCTCCTCTTCTTGGGCAATCCTCTTCTCCATGAGTTACTCCTCGACCAGCAAGCCCCAGCAACGATTTAGGACTGACTATGGAGAGATTGTGGAGTATTTAAGCTCCCTTGGTTTCCCTTTCCTAAGACTCTAATTACCCTTTAATTATGAGATTTCCTAATTCCTTTCAACCTTCCAAGCTTTCCACCTCCTATTTGGGTTAGGTTGGGATGCAATTTCGTGGCCAACCAATTAGGGTAGGGTTAGGAATCCAAATCCAACACAAATAGCTATTTTAATAATTTATTAGTCCCTTTTCTTTTTAGGAAATAATATAGCTACGAATTTAGGGTATTTTCCTATTATTCTTCTTTTAAAAATCCCTATTTTGGCCCAATAACTTTTATGTGATCCATTTAATAAAGCCCATGACTTCTTTTCATTTAGTGGGTTTGAATTAATTCTCTTTTCTTTGATTTTCCAATTGACTAAATTTTTAATATTATTAAATTTTTATTTTTCGAAAAATTCAGGTTGCTACATCCTCCCCCTCTTAAAAGAATTTGGTCCCCAAATTCATATGATCACAATGGAGAGAATCTTACCGAAAAGATCGGGGTAGTTCCGTCTGATGATTCCTTCCGGTTCCTATGTGGCTTCTTCCACTCCACGATTATTCCATAGGACTTTAACCACATGGATGGGACGGTTCCTGAGTTGTTGCACCTTCCGTTCCAGTATCTTGACTGGCTTCTCTTCATATGTCATATCCTTGTTCAGTACAACTTCTTAAGGCGAATGATATGCATAGGATCATATACATATTTCCTACGTATGGAGACATGGAACACATTGTGTATGCATGCCAAGTTTGGTGGCAATGCAGTCGGTATGCAACCTCACCGAACCTTTCGAGCACTTCAAAAGGACCGATGAATCTAGGACTGAGCTTCCTTTTTACACCAAATCTTTGGATGCCACGAGTAGTTGACACCTTTAAGAGTACATGATCACCAACTTGAAATTCTAAATCTCGCCTTCTCTTGTCAGCATAGCTCTTCTGTCTGGACTGAGCAATCTTGAGTCGGTCTCTAATCACCTGAATGTCCCTTGTTGTATTTTGCACCATGTCTGGGCCTAGCCATTGCTGTTCTCCAACCACATTCCAGCATGCAAGAGATCTACAGTTTCTGCCATAAAGTGTTTCGAACGGTGCCATCTTAATACTCGCCTGGTAACTGTTGTTATAGGCGAACTCTAATAGAGATAGGTGCTCATTCCAATAACCTTGGAAGTCTATAGTACATGCTCTCAACATGTCTTCAACAATTTGGTTGGTTCTCTCAGTCTGACCATTAGTTTGTGGGTGGAATGCGGTACTAAAGTTGAGCTTAGTACCAAGTGCACTTTGTAGTCCTTTCCAGAAGTGAGATGTAAATCTTGGATCCCGATCCGAAACAATAGATGATGGAACTCCGTGCAATCTCACTATCTCCTTGACATATAAGGCAGCTAGTACCTCTACCGACCTCTTACTCTTTATAGGGAGGAAGTGAGCGGATTTGGTTAATCGGTCGATAATGACCCATATGGCGTCGAGTCCACCACGAGTCTTGGGTAAACCCATGATGAAGTCCATGCCAATGCTTTCCCATTTCCACTCTGGGATATCTAGTGGTCTAAGTACGCCAGCAGGGCGCCTTTACTTGTTGACAAGTAAGGCAATGAGCGACATGCTCGGCTATCTCTCTCTTCATGTTCGGCCACCAAAATGTTCTTTTCATATCTTGGTATATTTTGGTACCTCTAGGATGAATAGTGTACTTTGTCTTGTGAGCTTCATCCATTAATTTCCTCTTCAATTCTTCATTGTCAAGGACACATGTCCTCCCTTGGAACACCAGCCTTCCATCCTCGATCATCGCAAAGTTAGGTCTTTCGGCTAAGATTTCCTTGATGCGAACCAAGAATGGATTGCTATCTTGTTGAGCTTTAATCTTTTCCAGCATGTCGGATTGAATCTTGATATTGGCAATCAAGACTCGGTCATCCCTATGTTCAATATTCAAGTCTAACCTTGTGAATTGTTCTAGTAGTTGCATCTCACCAAGGACTAGACTCGAAACAGATGCCATTGGCTTTCTACTAAGAGCATCAGCCATGTCGTTTACCTTGCCTGGATGGTATTGGATGTTGAAGTTGAAATCCTTTAGGTATTCTAGCCATCTTCTCTGTCTCATGTTGAGTTCCTTCTGGGAGAATAAATACTTCAAGCTCTTGTGGTCTGAGTAGACAGTGAATTACTCTCCATACAAATAATGTCTCCAGAGTTTTAAGGCGAAGACCATGATAGCCAACTCTAAATCATGCATAGGGTAGTTGACTTCATGCGTCTTCAGTTGTCGGGAAGAGTAGGCGATGACTTTCTCCTTTTGCATCAGCACACAGCCTAGCCCAATTCCTGAGGCATCAGTATAGACAGAGAAACCTTCTCCCACTATTGGTAGAGCGAGAATAGGTGCTGAGGTAAGATAGTCTTTTAGAGTCTGAAATCTCTTCTCACACTCTTTACTCCAGGAGTTGGGATTCTCCTTTCGTGTTAGACGCATGAGAGGTACGACGATCTTAGAGAAGTCCTTTATGAACCGCCTGTAGCCACCAGCCAATCCTAAGAAGCTTCTGATCTCTGTGGCGTTGGTTGGTCTCTCCCAATTGAGTACAACTTAAACTTTGGAGGGATCAACGGAGATGCCGTCCTTGGAGATGACATGGCCCAAGAAGGACACTTCTTCGAGCCAAAATTCGCACTTGCTTAGTTTTGCTTACAGTTTGTTGTCTTGCAAGACTTGCAGTGCGATCCTCAGATGTTCTTCATGTTCTTCTTTGGTCTTTGAATATATAAGTATATCATCGATGAAGACGACCACAAACTTGTCAAGGTATGGTCGATATATGCTGTTTATGAGTTGCATAAAGGCTACAGGAGCATTGGTCAGACCAAAAGGCATAACGATGAATTCATAGTGTCCATACCTACTCCTGAAAGCCGTTTTGAAGATATCTTCGTCCTTGATCCTCATTTGGTGATAGCCAGATCGAAGGTCGATCTTGGAGAAATATTGAGCTCCAGATATTTGGTCGAAAAGTTCATCGACCTGGGGTAATGGGTACTTGTTCTTGATGGTTAGCTGATTGAGTCGACGATAGTCGATGCATAGCCTCATCGATCCATCTTTCTTCTTAACGAATAGCATAGGTGCTCCCCATGGGGAAGTACTTGATCTGATGAACCCCTTCTCTAATAGCTCCATCAGTTGCGCCTTCAATTCCTTTAACTCGGCAGGTGACATCCGGTATGGTTGACGCGATACCGGGGCAGCTCTAGGGATCAACTCTATGGCGAAGTGGACATCTCGTTCTGGGGGAATCCGTGGCAGATCCTCAGGGAACACATCTGGTTAATCCTATACTATGTGGATGTCTTCTATCTTAGACCCCTTCTTTTCAACTATCACGACTGCAAGGAAAGCGAAACAACCTTTCCTTATCATATTGTGGGCCTTTATGGCAGAGACTAGAGACATCCGTCTCTTATGTCTAATCCCAGTGAATGACAACTTAGGGAAATCACTAAAAGTAACTTTCCCTTTCTTACAATCGACACTTGCCCCATAAGTGGACAACCAGTGGGCTCCCAAAATGACATCATAGCCTTCCATGGGCGTACACACCAGGTCGGCTTTTAGGTTATGGTCTCCGATCATTACATCGACAGATGGAAAGTATTTGTTTAATTTCTCCTTCTCACCCAATGGTGTTGTGATAGAAAATTCACATCCCATGGATATAGGTTTAGCATTCAGAGTATCAACAAAGTTTTGAGATATGAATGAATGAGTTGCTCCAGTATCAAATAAAACAAATGTTGATAAGGAGAAAACTTGTAGGGTACCTTCTACCATGCGACCTTCCTCAGTGGGCTCTTCATCATGCAGGGTTTGCAGTCTGCCCTGTTTCTTAGGCACATTGGGGCGCCTTTCATTTTCCTTCAGTAGCGAGCACTTGGGGATGCGGTGTTCGCGGCTTCCACAGCATAGACATGCGCCGATTTTCCTCCAGCATTCATCTACTTTGTGGCCTGGCTTGTCACAGTGCTTGCAGTTGCTTTTCGCTGGAGTGTTGGGGACAATAGCTTTGGGTTTCCATTCTTGGCTGGGTCCCTCCATGATGTTGAAGGGACGCTTCTTGCCGTTGGTCGGCTTAGCAGGTGATGGACCAGATGTCATTTCCTTCTTCATGAACTTCCCTTTGATATGATCAGTGAAGTCCATAGCATCTTCTAGTGGTTGAGCTTTCTTTACCATCTCAACATAAGTCTGGATGTCGAGAGGGGCCAGTTGTGTGATGTATTGTGGTCTAAGGCCATTGAGAAAACACTTAGCCTTCATCCTTTCAGTATTCACCAGATGTTCAGCATAACGTGCCAGTCTAGAAAACTGGGCTTCATACTCGGCCATAGTCAAGCTCCTTTGTTTAAGAGTAGCAAATTCCGCAGCCTTCTTCTCTTGGACACACTCCGAGAAATACTTGGAGTTAAAGGCTTCCTTGAATTCTTCCCAAGTAAATTGACCATTAGCTTGGTCACTTCTACCGACTCCCACCAAGCGCGGGCGTCCTTCTCCAGTTGGAATGTAGCTAGTAGCAGCTTATCCCCCACTGTACATTGCATAACACGGAAAATTCTTTCCGTCTCCTTTAGCCAGTGCTCGGCCTCGTCCGGATCCGTGGATCCACTGAACCTAGGTGGGTTCAAGCGCCTAAAGTTACGATCCAGCTTGCCTGCACCGTCGTGGTTTCCTCCACCTTGTGCCTCTTGCAGAAGCACACGAGTGAGTTCTTAAATGGTTTGTTGCATGCCCCTCATCTGAGCACGTTCAGTAGTCATCTTAGCTAGCTTAAGTTCCTACAAAAATAACTTCTTATTATGATGTTGATGTAGAATTTAATTTGTGTGTCTGTGAGTTCATTTTTAACTAGTTACCCATGGTTCTAACCACAACTCACATAGGTAGGATAATTGACTCTAGTCGAGGCTGGTCAACCTAGATCATCCTATACTTAAGAACAACCTAGGCTCTGATACCACAAAACTGTCACGCCCCGATGCGGAATATTGGAACGCGAGGCAGTTGCAACTAAACGGGTAGAGAGTGAGTACTAGACATCAAACCATTGGACAAGAATAAATATTAAAGCAAATACATCTCATTAATAACTTTTCAAATGTCTAGTTACAACCACTAATATCAGAGCCATTCTATAGGGCCCAATTACATTGAGTAAAACAAAAGAATAAATTTCAACTCTAACATAATACTAAGACGCTATGGTACTCTTGACTTCACTCTTCGTCATTCCCATCCTCTTGAGTGTAAGCATCTTCCTCGGTCTCACCTGAGAACAAATAACCAATAACGCAGGGTGAGCGATAACGCCCAGTAGGACTTCAATCTTAGGATCTAGCATGCTTTAAATGATTAATGTATTAAAAAGGCAGAGTAACTAATGATAGAGCGAGAGAGTCAACTAACGTAAGAGATAGCATAATAGCATATGGTTGAAATAACACAAGTTTTCAAATATAGCACCAGTGTCGAGCATAGTACAAAAAGTAGGATGGCCATAGCACAAATAGCACAAAGTATATTAATAGCACAACAAGTATAGTATAGCACTTTTGATTGTCATTTAGATAGTCGAGATAGATAGCACTCGAGTGTAATGCCAAACACTCTAGTCATTTAACTCCTGCGGGTAATTAGCACTTTTGGGCGCACATCCCAGGACCAGACCGGGCCCTATATATTGCCAGGCATTGGTTATATTGTTTATCTTTAGACAATCAGTCAATGGCCAATAGAGAGTACCAAGAATAGATGAGAGTACTAGATGAATAGACGAGATACTAGAGAGAGTGTGAATAGATGAGCGAGTCGAGTATAGATGAGAACTACAGGTCATTGCACATAAAATGTCAAGTAAACGGGCGATAGTAACAGTTGCACAACACGAGTGATCGGTGTCGGCAGTCAGTGGAATTCACTACCCTTCCACTAGCCATGTTACGCACATGTCCAAAGGCCCGGCGTGATTCTAGGTAAGAGAGAGAGAGCATCTAAGGACGTTTGGATCTTACTGATCCTTAGAGGGTAACATAGGTGTTAGGGTACAACTAGCACATCGGCCATGTGGGAATCCATGGACAGAGGAGACTTACGGAGGCCTTGAACAAGGATTCACTAGTTCGGCAGAAGGAATATCCAACGGAGAGTTCATCCAAGTCAAGAGAAAGTGTGTATAGAGAAATAAGTGCCTGACGTTCTAGAGGAATTCTAGAACAGTGGAGCGTCGGTAACGGTGATTCCAAAACATCGCAAGAATCGAAGACAAGTTCATTTTAAATAGGGCAATTTAAATATATAATTGAAGTTAATTACCAGATGTGTTATGAGATATTCTCATGCCAAGTTCAGCCATATTGGATGGTTTAAGTGTGTGTATTTGTAAAAGGAATCATATATAGAAAAAGGTCATGTGTATGTCTTTTAAATCACTCAATATACTTTCATTTTATAACTGGTGTATTTACTGTGTGTATGACTGTTAAC
Source organism: Colocasia esculenta (assembly GCA_014218235.1). Classification (NCBI taxonomy): domain Eukaryota; kingdom Viridiplantae; phylum Streptophyta; class Magnoliopsida; order Alismatales; family Araceae; genus Colocasia; species Colocasia esculenta. Next base: position 132,834,085 of record CM024754.1, read on the forward strand.
AGGGGGTATAAACATTGTAGAAAGTTAGAGCATCATAAATCATAGGTGTTCATGCAAAAACCACAGATCGCGATGTACCCCTGTAAGGGTTGCGACAGGTGTGGACGCTTCGTTCCGCACCCCCTGTTGCGGTGTAGTCGCTCCGGAGGTTCCCAAAACGTTGTCTTTGCTCCCTTGTTGGCGTGGATGGTTGTTTGTTGACTTCTTTGACTCTGGTTTGACCAAGTTGACTAGAGAGAAGAAGAAGAAAACCAGCAAAGAAATGAACAAGATGTGATTGCCAGGGCCTTACCTGTGCCCAAGGAAGTGTCTTGATCGCACCGGTGACGCTGCCTCGCGTAGCGGATGATGATGGGACTTCAACTTTTCTCTCTTCGGCCGGCCAAAAAGAAGAAGCTCCATGGTCTAGCTTGAAGTGTTCCTGCCACAAAGAGAACTTTATTAGACTTGGAGGCAGTGTAGCAAACGTCCAAAATAGAAAGAAGAAGCCCAAAAGGAGAGCCCCGTACCGGTTGCGGGCTTGAGAAGAGGGGTGGCCAAGTGTTATGACCACCCTTCTTCCCTCCGTTTTTGGTTTGGAAAACCCCTTTTAGGTGTGTAGGGAGGTGCACTACGTGCCTAGAGTGTGTGTGTGTGTGTGTGTGTAACATGCAAGATTAAGAGAGAGAGAAGGAGAAAGAGAAGGAGAAGAGGGAGATGATCCTCATTTGTAGTCATTGGTGGCTGCTTTGTGGACTCCTCTAGCATGTGGTGAAGCCTCCTGGACACTCCAAAGGTTGAGAGGAAGAGAGGGAACAAGGGTGGAAGCTTAGGTACACTTTCTCTCTCTTCTCTCAAAGCAACAAGGCATGAACTCGTCCAGCATCCCCCCTTCCACTTAGAAGGCCAAGGAGTACCATATATAGGCAGTGGGGGTGGAGCTAGGGAGCATAGGATGCTCAAGTGTGAAGAAACACACTTAAACATGTGGCAATCCATGTGTTAAGGCTTGAACCAATGAGAGGGGGCCATGTAGGACTTTTACTGAGTCAAGGGGGTGCCAAGGTGGCCCATTTGCCTGTTGGGAATGGCCCCATGCGTTGCATGGCCGAAGAGAGGGTGCAAGTGGGCTGGAATCTCGGGCAATTACACAGACCAAGTAAACCCAGGTTGATGTCAAGCGATGCTGCCGCCAACCCCATGCAAACGTCAACCTAAGTGGACGCCAACCTGAGTCGATGTGCAGGGACCTTGCCGTCAACATGGAGTCAGTGGCAGTCGATGTAGACGTCTACATGGAATCCGAGGCAAGTCAACAAGCGATCAAACAGTCCTTATTGGGCCATGAACCACGCAAAGATGGGCCAAATCTCGCGTCTACAAATGCCCCTCTGAGACATCCGATCTTGCAAGGGAGTAGAGCGGAGTGAAAGGTTGGTGTCTCGGTAAACAAAGGACGCAGAGATTTGACAAAAGGGACCATCTCCGAGGATAGGAATTCTAGCAAGCCACACGAATGAGGTATGCCAGAAACAAGTGAGGAATCATCTGAGAGACAAATGTGGAGAAAAGGGAGGGTGATCTACCCATGTATCTACAAATGCAACCCAATGGTAGGGTTCCTGGCATTGCTGTGTAGGACTTTGACTAGTTTCTGGTGTTGTCTGAGTCAAAAGACTTGTAATATGATGGTTGAATCAAGGAAATCTCACAATTGGAGTCTGTTTGGTCCCGCTGACCTAATTAGGACGTTTGTTCGATCAGGGGGTTATGAAGACAAGGGGATTGATTGTGCTCTGAAAGGATTATCAAAAGATTCTAACTGGAATCAATGTTTGGAAAGCCGGAAATCCAGAATTAAGCTCATGACTGGTGAAAAGTTCACATGAACTCAACAAGACTGGAATGATTACTTGTGATTTGCACGGTGGGACAATTGGAGAAGGGGAAACAAAGACCCGATATTCAGCTTGGATATTCGAGAAGATGGTGCTGACCCGATTGGCCACTTGAGCTTGGAGAATGCGCCACACAGTGATTAAGGAAAATCTCCATTTTTTTTGAGTTAGTAAGAGAATGTTAGCAGTAAAGACCTAAATGGATGTTGGTGTGGGTTCCCTATCTAAAATGCAAGTTAGAACCAAAGGAAAAATCTAAGGCCATACGAATAACTGAGAGATCGCAAACCCGTCATAGTTTTTGGTAAAGGGGAACTCTTTGTTCACGGTCGCCAAGCTATTCGCCTCTGGTGACTAAACCTATGTTAGACATACCTGTGTAACACTCAAGGTCGCATGAGTGTTTTCGAATTTGAAGCTCTTCTTGTGCTTAAATATCTGCAAAATAACTTAAAGCACAATATGAGAGATAATGGCCATATTGACAATAAAGCTTTGAAAATTCCAGGGACTTAACGTCCAGATCAATTGCCATCAACATACAGTTGACGTCAACAGAGCCTGTCATCTACAAGAGTCGGCGTCCACACATGTTGCCGTCAATAGTAGGCTGACGTCAAACGATGTTGACATTAGCATGCCAACAGATTAGACCGAAAAAATAGCTATTGGAAGGCCATTGGGACTCTTCTATCTCCTTCCTCCATCCTTCCCTCCCTCAACTCCGAACTAGAGAGCTCTTGGACGAACTAAAGCAGCACACATGGCCTCCACATCGACCAGAACGTCCACGAGCATGAGCCCGGGGATATTAAGTGAAGTTCCGGGGCATTTGAGCACCCAGTTGGCCAATGGGGAGGTAAGGACCATCTATTTTTGCTTCTCCTCATGCTGAAAATGCCCCAAACCTCACTCAAGGTTCTCCCTGGGTGTGCAAGTGGTGCCTACCTTCCCAAGCTAGGGCCAGGTATGGGCCTTCTTGTGGCTGGTCAACCTGATGAATGCCATCACCATTGACATGAGGAGCTACATCAGAGCATGGAATTTGAGCTTTATGGTAGTGCTGGCGAAGAACATGAAGGATATGTGGTGGGGTTTTGAAGCACTGGGGGCACTCGTGGAGCGGTGGCATCCACACACGCACACGTTTGTGTTTCAGGGATTCGAAGTGAGTGTGTTGCTGGAGGAGGTGGAGCTGTTCCTGGGGTGGAGACGATGCCTGGACTATGACATGACCACTCCTCTTCTCCCATGGGAAGAGATCCTAGCGGACATCGTACGGGACAAGAAGGAGGTGCTGAGGATGACGAACAAACATGGGATCTTTCGAGACCGGCTGGCTTGGTGGTTGATCCAACATGCGAAGGAGATTGGCAAAGAGAGGGCGACTCGGGGATTGACGCTCTGCCTAGCTGGTGTGTTCTTGTTCCCCACCAGTGGGGACTTCCTTCTGTACGAGCATGTGGGGATCTTGTCTCTGCTATGGCACGAACAGTCAGTAGCCCCTGCAGTGCTGGCACACCTTTACAGCTCCCTCACTATGATGAGCTTAGGCGGACGCACAAGCGGGAGCTTGTTCCTGCTCCAGGTATGGATGGAAGCTCATTTGAAATTTGATTTTGCTGAGAGACAACTTACCCCCTCCAGAATCTTCCTTCGGAGTTCAGTGCACTGTAGCAGGGCATGGTATGAGCCAGAGGATGAGATCAAGTGTGTGACAGCACACTTGAAGAGCAGAGATGCCTGGCGAGACTACCTAGGCTACTTCCCAGTGGAGGACTTTATTGTGAGGCTACTATTCATGAGGACAATTGAGTTCAGAGTGTGCACCAGGGAAGACAAAGATTTGTGGCTAACTGGTGCTGATTAGATGGTGGTGTACCAGCCACATCGGTGCCAATGTCAACTCGGAATACCACGGGGAATTCTAGCTTCATCTCACTGTACCAACATGATCATCTCAGGGAGGAACGAGAAGTTGATGAAGAAAGCAAGGAAGACTTGGGCGAAGTACACAGTAAGTAAGAGGTGGGACAGGCATTGCAGGAGAATTGGAAGACATTTGGAAGTATGAAGAATTTATTGACACAATTCGCCCAATTTCTTGTGATTTCTTTATAGCTCGTAGAGCAAAATGATGTATTTTCCCAATTCCAATAAGTGTAACACAAATGTTAGATGAATAAACAATGAGTAGCATTGAGTACAAAGTGTTGACTGGCTTGAATTGTGTGGAATGGACTCAATGGGGTGTTAAATTGCTTTCAATTGGCTTCAAATGAGTGTAATGAAGTGTTCTGTGAGGGACTGAGTGCGCAGCGGTTGGCGTCCACATCGATGGACGCCAGGTACAAGTCGACGGCCACATGGTGGCCGCTAACCACCAAAAAGAAGGTTGACGGCCTGATCGATGGCCGTCTACAATGACGTAAACGTCCACTACCTGGTCGCCGGCCGAAGTACGGGGGTCTGGCAGGGTACCTCGAGTCGAGAGACAGACGGCCAAAAACTTGTCGTCCACTTGCAATCAGCGGCTAGCAGGTTGACGTCAACTTGAAATAAATGGCCACGCCCTTGACGTCAATTTCAAAACGCAGATTTTTGAAACCCAGGCCTCTCTCCGGCACCTCTTCACCCTTTCAAATGCCAGGAAATGCCTTCTCACCTTCCCTTCCATTCCACACCCTCACACTCTTGCCTCCTAATCTTCCACTCTTCTCCTTCAACTTCTTCAACCTCTTCTTTTACTGTCTCTCTCTTGTGAACACTGCGGGATTGGACTAATGACGAGGGGGAAGAAAACTGTTCTCCAGGATCACCCTCTCCGGATGGAGGTAGAGGAGGAGGAGATGACATGCGATGAGAACATGGCGGAAGAGGAGGTGGACCCGGTGGCGACGGACACCGGCAACACACTGGAGGGGGAGGAGATGGCGGCGGAGGATGGAGAGGGAGCGGAGACGGAGGGAGAAGCACCACAAAGGGCACCACACTGACAAAAGGTAGGTCAGATTGACCCTAAAACCATGTGGATGTGTGGCTGTACGAGTGGAGAAGAAGGGGAATACAAGAAAGAGTCTGTCAAGTTCAACAGGAACTTGATGTCAACATCGGTTGACGTCGGGTTCCTGTTGACGTCAACGCCATTTCCGTCAACAGGCACTTGACGGCAATGGCCTAGACGTCAACTGTTGAACTCGACGACCACTTTTCCTGCCTTCTACAACAAATAAACGGTGCACCCCTGGACGCCAATTCTATGTAAACGGCAACATGGTTGCCGTCAACTTTTTCTTAACGGCTATCGATGCTGACGTCGAACTTTCTGAGTTTCTTATAGAGAAAGGGTAGAATGAGGAGTAGGGTCACCTGGGACCTATGCTGGGCATGGTACCGGGCACTACCGGAGGCCCAGTAGGCTCAAGTAGCAGTAATGGGATTAGGGCACCTCCTAGCCGTGAGCCCGTTCCACGTGGACGTCCGTCCCCTACCTTGAGGGCCTGAGAGAGAGGTGGGACGAGGACTACAAGGCATTCATCATGTTTTGGGGACACATGATACCCACATTGGAGGATGTGATGTATCTTACGGGGCTGCCAGTTCAGGGAGAGCCAGTGGTTGAAAAGGAGAGGAGAGACTATTATGACAACATGGTGGAGTTGCTGGGGCCGGAGTTCGTGGCCGGGAGGAGGAGACTGATCCGTAGCATCTTGCTTGGATCCTTGCAGAGGCTGTAGGGTTGAGAGAAGGGAGGAGGGGAGCTTTGGAGACCCTCGAGGAGTTCGGCGTCAGCGTCCGGGCGTCGATCCAGCTGGGAGACAGGAGCGAGGAGCGGTCCGTCTGGATCTTCATGGCATACCTGTTTGGATGGCTTCTCTTCCCGACGTAGTCATTGCAGATGAACTGCAAGTTCGTGTTGCTGCTACGGAATCTGAAGCAGGCAGGGTGACATGCATGGGGCGCCGCAATGCTAGGACATCTCTTCTCTCCTCCCCAGTAGCTCGTGGCATTCTCAGAGCACCGGGGGCTTCACCCCCTTCCTATAGGTATGCAACTTTTCTTTAATGCTCTTCATCGAATTGAAATCAATTGCCTGACTAACATCTTTTCTTCTTGTGCAGATCTGAGGGTACACCTGCTTCCCCATGGGACGCGGTGTGCAGACAGAGGGGAGCCAGGCCATGGTACCCCTCATGGCTTGGTGGGAGGTGGCGTCCGATCCGAGGGTGACAGATCGGTGCGTTGAGGACGTGCAGGCAGGACTCGATCTCTACCCTCACGATCAGGTATAAATCTCAACTAGCACTCCTTCTTTCTTGCATTCAATTTCCATTTGATGTGACTAACCAATGTTCTCTTCTTTCTTGCAGGTGGTGTGGACTCCCTACCTGGGGGAGGCAGCCGCGTCTCACCCAGCGATGGCGGCGGGTCACCCACTCTTCGACCGCCACTTGCTCCTGCTGTGCCTGGGGACGTGTGAGCCCCTCTACCTAGAGTTAGTGGTATGCACCTTGGGTTGGCACCAGCCGGCCTTAGAGGTACCCTCTCTAGGGAGAGAGGGGCACTCCCACCGATAGTTCTTCGCCAAGGACCGTGACTGGGGGGAGGAGCACGGGAGCACAGTCACCTATTGGCGAGGTGGATGGGATCAGGTCCTCTAGCACATGGACCTCCAGGACAACGCAACATACCTGGAGGACTATCGGGCGCGCTACGCCGGGCATCTCCGACTAGACCGGCGAGTGGTAAATGAATTTCTAACTCTAAGCCTTGTCCTCTAGTTGATTGATTCTAACCTTGAAGTGTGGATGACAGATGCCGGAGTCGGAGGCCGTGAGGTTTCTGGAGGGGAGATTAGCGGAGCAGGCCGTGGAGACAGAGAGACTCCGGGCCGAGATGTGGACACTGGTAAGTCACAACTCACCCTTGACCACAATTTGATTTGATTTGATTTGAACTGACCAAGGGATATGATTGTAGAGAGATGAGTTAGCGTGGGTACGAGCGAGTCGGGACACAGGGGCGAGCTCGTCCGCGCAGCCAGCTAGCAGGGACCTGGCGGTCCGACTGCAGGGGGCCCTGGACCGGGCGAAGGCGAGGGTCTAGGAGCTACAGACGAGGACCCAGAAGCTAGAGGTGAGGATCCGAGATCTGCAGGCAGAGGTAAGACACCGAGTCACTCCCTTTTTTGTACGAGTTTATGACTAACGCATGTTCTTATCAGTGTGCAGTGGTGGAGAGCGGGGACAACCCTAGAGGGTATGAGGGAGGATCTGCTGACTATGCGGGGTCGCCTGCTCGAGGCGAGGGAGCAAGAGAGGGAGGCGGAGAGAGCCTGGGCACGGATTGCCACAGATTATGAGACCTTGAAGGACCGGGTGCTGAAGAAGCGCCGGGAGCAGTAGTGGCAGGCCCAGCAGGAGGCGCAGGCGAGGACGGGGTTAGCCTTCGCATCACCGACATCCTGTCCTTGGGGAACCCGTCAGTGGTGCGGGGAGGGCTATGGCTAGAGGCACCGATGGAAACGTGACCTCCTCTCCCAGACCGGTGTCGGGAGAGGGAGGAGGAGGAGGTGACTAGCTCACGTAGGCAGAGGCCTAGTGAGGGAGAGAGGAGAGAGGAGTGAGGAGCGAGGCTCCAGATGTACCACCAGAGGTATGCCCCTATTATGATATGTACAAAACTTTTATCCCTTAGTGGATTTTTGTGGACTTTGTGCATTTTGTGTGCTTGAATGGTTTGCCAATGTCACTTTGATTCCTGCATCCACAATACTTAAAGGAAAAAGCTAGTGTAGATCTGTCTTTAGCCCCTTGCCTAAAAGATGTACCTTTCTTGAGATCTGGTCAAGGGGCTAAAATCTAATTAAAGATAAGAACGCAAATAAAATAGTGAAGGGAAATATGTACATGCATTTTTTTGATTTTTTGAATAAGAAAATAAGGAAAATAATGTTAGTATATGTACATGATATGACTAATTTTTTTTGGATTTTGATTTTCTGAATTTTTTATTAAAATAAGAAGGAAAATATGTACATGGAAAAATTATACACATCAAGAGACTGTCTTTTTGTCTTTTCATTTTTTTTAATTTTTTTTTAGATTTTTGCACTTTAAGACACATGTTCATCACATGTCAAGGTATAGGGTCCTCATAATCTACTTAACCACAGAGGCCATGAGTAAGGAGGATCGTGTATGATATTGTTGATATTGGAGATTGCCCCTAGCCTTCTTGATATTTTCCACCATGGAAGGCCTTACAAGGTCAAATTGCCCCTAGGGGGAGGAATTGGAAGAAGTAAATAGGAAATCATGTAAGGATTGGGTCAAAACCACTTTTTGTTTCCAAATCAACATCTCACACCTGAAAGACTTAGTCATCAATTATTTTCAGGGGTACTTTTCATTTGATTCGTTGGTGGAGGCACGTACTATTTGCTACCTCCGTGATTTGGTCAGCCTTTTTTGGGTACGTATTTTTTGCTACCCTTTTTTGACCTTTTGGCTTTTCTTTGCCTTTTTAGGCTTGGTTTGGCATTTTGCCTTTGCTTTTCATTGCCCCTTATTTGTTATGACTTTGTCTTTCAGGCGAGAGTGGATGGTCCCCTACTCGTAGTTTGCACCTTTTCCAGACTTGACTGAGTGGGAAGAGAAAAGGGGATACATTGACCAAATTAGACCGTCTGAGTGTACTTATGATTTTCCAACTAAGGGACAGTACTCCAACATCGTGTGGTGTATGAAGAGACCCAACCTCACTAATAGCCAAGTAGAAAAAGTAAAATCTCAAACCCATAACATTGACAAGTGATGAAAGACAGACTTGACCGACTGACTGACTAAGGGTAGAATTTCTTGAGGTAGACTGCATTCCAAGGATGCGGCAACTCAATTCCCTCGGCATCCACTAACCTGTAAGCGTTCCCCGAATGGACCTTCCCAATTTTCTTGCAATTTACTCATGGGACCTGGTGCCATAATGATTTTGCATTTTAGGACCATTTCACCCACTTCAAATTTTCTCTCAAGCACTCTTTTGGCGTAAAAATGTGCAATTCTTTGGCGATAAACTTGTGCATGGTCGGCCACTATCATTTGCCTTTCGTCTAAGAGTTCAAGTTGTGCTAATAAAGCTTCCCGACGCTGACCGGGGTCAAGTTCGGAATCCAATTGAACTCGAAGTGAAGGGACAAAGATCTCATATGGGAGTATCGCATCTGATCCATATGTCAAAGCATAGGGGTTTGCCCCATAGGATTTCGGACCGAGGTGCGATAAGCCCAAAGAGCCTCAATTAAGCTATCTGGCCAGTCAGTGTCATTATGAGATTTGCAAGTTTTCTTTATGATTTTGATGAGAGTTTTATTAGTAGCTTTCGCTTGTCCATTACCTTGTGGATAATATGGGGATGAATGATGCAAATTAATGCAATATTTACCACACATGTCGCGAAGCTCCTGTGAAGTGAATTGAGGTCCATTGTCGGTGATGATGTCCCGAGGCATGCCAAATCTTGCAAGAATGTTGCACTTGATGAACTTGACGACCGTTGAAGCTTTAACCTCTATGATTGCCTCCACTTCAGCCCACTTTGTGAAGTACTCCGTGGCGGTCAGAATGAAGGACTTCTTAGGGATTTCTTGGTTCTATCCTCGAGTGGGCCAACCACATCGAATGCCCACATGGAGAAAGGCCATGGAGCAATGAGAGGGTGAAGAGAAGAGGAAGGAGCATGGATTTTGTCACCGTGTAATTGGCATTTAGCACAGTGACGAATAAAGTGAGTGCAATCTTCTTCCATGGTAGGCCAGTAATAGTGTCTTAGCAATTTTTGGGCAATTGTTCTACTGTTGACATGGCCACCACATTCACTGGAGTGAGCGGATTCAACAATGCTTTGAGATTCGATCTCATCAAGGCAACAGAGATAAACCACGTTGAGGGATTTCTTATAGAGAATGCCACCTATAATCTTGTAATGCTCGGAGACATGGAGAATGGCCTGTCTGTCAGAAGAGGTGGTGTAATCCGGGAAGGATCCATCTTTGAGATAGTTTTCAATGTCAAAGTACCAAGGATGGCCATCATCAAGATCGATTTCTGGCTCTTTTGAAAGTGTATGGACTCGAAGGGAGGGAGACTTGAGTTGAGAGAACCAAGGATCGGCATGAGAAGGGACTTTCAACCTTTGGACAGAGACAGTTTCGGAGGACCTCCCTAGCGGGATAGGGATAGAGGAAGCCAGGGAGGCGAGTGAATCTGCTAGAATATTTTGAGCCCTAGGATTGTGGACAAGAGTGAGCTTCCTAAACTGTCAGATTACTCCTCCTACCAAATCCTGGTATGGTTTCAACTTGGGGTCCTGGGTCTGGTACTTTCTAAGGGACTACCAGAGTATCAATTGCGAATCTCCAATTATCCTTAAATCCTTGACTCCAAGCAACAATGCCATTTTTAGCCCAACTAGGAGTGCCTCATATTCGGCCACATTGTTTGTGGCAGGGAAGGTTAATTGGTAGGCGTGCGGAATGACTACCCCTTCTGGTGAGAGGAGGACTGCCCCTTTTCCACTCTCTTTAGAATTAAGAGCTCTGTCGAAGTAAAGTATCCATGAAGTTTCACCATCAACAATGGCTCCTAACTCTTCATCCAGAAAGCTTTCATCGATGGGAGAATACGAAGGTAAGGGGTGGTGGGCCAAATGCTCGCCAATGGCATGCCCCTTGATTGAATTTTGGTTCACGTAGGTGATGTCAAATTGGTTGAGAAAACTTTGCCACCTCATCAACCGCTTAGTCAAGATGGGCTTCTCAAGCAAGTACCGAATTGGGTCCATACGCGCCAGAAGTTTCACCTTATGAGCTAGGAAATAATGCTTCAACTTCTAGGCAACCCAGATGACAGTTGCACAGGTCCTTCCATGGCAGTGTACCTTTTCTCAGCTTCATTAAACAATTTGGATAGATAGTACACCGCTCTCTCCTTCTTCTCGTCGTCATATGGGCCAAAACCGCTCCAGTTGAGTCTTCAGTGGTTGACACATAGAGCAATAAAGGCTGACCCGGGACCGAAGGAGCGAGAACAGGGGGATTGAATAAATAACTCTTCAATTCTTCGAAGGCCTTTTGACATTTATCGTTTCAATCAAACTTAGCCTCTCCTCTAAGCATCTCATAGAAGGGCTTACAACAGATGGAATGTTGAGAGATAAATCTCCTAATGAACTGAAGTCTACCAATTAGCCCTCTAACTTCCTTGATATTCCTAGGAGGAGGCATGTCAATTATTGCTTTGGCCTTATTGGGGTCAATCTCAATTCCCCACTTGCTAACTATGAACCCAAGCAACTTCCATGAGGATACTCCAAAGACACACTTCTTAGGGTTCATTTTGAGCTTATGTTCTCTAGACCATTGGAGAACTGCCCGAAGGATCTCAACATGGCCATGTCAAGTCCTAGATTTAACCAAGACACCATCAACATTGACTTCCATGTGCACATGCATCATTTCGTGAAAAATCACCATCATTGCCCTTTGATAAGTTGCTCTCGCATTCTTTAATCCGAAGGGCATCACAACATAACAATAGGTCCCCCAAGGCGTGGTGAAAGAAGTTTTCTCCTGGTCTTCCTCCGCCAGACAGATCTGGTTATACCCAGAGAAACCATCCATGAATGACAACATCTCAAAACCGGCAGTATTGTCCACTAGGACATCTATGTGGGGAAGAGGAAAATCGTCCTTAGGGCAAGCACGATTAAGGTCACGGAAGTCTATACAGATCCTAACCTTACTGTCCTTCTTCATCATCGGGACAATATTAGCTACCCACTGCAGATAAAGCACAACCCTAATGAACTTGGCCTTGTGCAACTTATTAACCTCCTCTTTGATCTTGAGTGCAAGCTTGGGATGTAGCCTCCTTAGTTTTTGTTTGACAGCTTTCGCATCGGCTTTTAAGACTAACCGGTGCTCGACTAAAGAGGTGTCAAGCCCCGGGATGTCCTTATAGGACCAAGCAAAACCATCGGAAAAATCTTTGAGCATAGCTACAATAGCTACTTCTTCTTCTACACTCAAGTTGGCACTAATCAAAACTACCTTCGGGGATTCATCGGTGCCAAGGTTGATCTCTTTGGTTGGCTCATCCACAGCCATGGTTGGCTCGTCGAAACTCTTTGTGCCATCCACATAGGAGCTCATTGGGTCCTCTTCTTCCGACCCAAGATCTCCTGGCTCATCTTTCTCATCAAAATCTAGCAAATAAACCCCTAAACCATCATCTACAGAATCGCCTTCTTCAAAATTAGTCTCTACAAGGGCAGGCTCCTCTAGAAACTCCGGGACTTGGCTTAACTTAACACACCTCTCAGCCAAGGCCATAACATAACGGGCAGGAACTTGCCTACCCTTCTCTTTGTGAATGCATGGCTGAGAGGGACCCCTGGCCAATCGGAGGAGACTCCATGGAGGAAGGATGCTCGATGGAGACCTCACACTCCCACCTTTGAGAATTGGCATTTTTTTTTGGGAGTCAAGGCTCAGAACCATGAGTTGTTGACTCAAGGCTGCCCCGACTGGCCAGGTGAGGAATGGAGGGAGGACAGATTAAGAAAGGCAGGATAAAGAAGGGATTGAAGAAAGAGACTTGAGTGCCGAGCACACCTCAGTAGGGAGAAAAGATGAAGGAGATGGGGGTGGAGATGAAGATGGGGGAAGGTCGGAACCAAAGAGTGAGAGAAGACCAAAGTCCTCACAGACTTCCTCAATTTCGACAGCTTCCTCTTCTTCTTCGCTCTTAGACTCGGACAATTCTTCCACAACGGGCTCCCTTGTTCCCGGCTGAATGGGCCCCTGAATGAAGTGCTCCTTCAGGGTCCAGGTAAGAGGTTCATAGGGTATGAATGGATCTGGATGAATAGGGTCCAGGTGAAAACCTAGACCAGCCCTAGCCAACAACCTCTTGCCCTAAACACTATAGACAGGACCCTGTCTGTCTCTACCCAATCCTCGACCTTGAATATAGCCGATCTTGGCCATCACCTCCGAATCATTCCCCTGGGGACATAGGATAGTCTCATACTCTTCATCCAAAAGGGGAGGTTGGTTCAAATCAAGGGGCAAGGGGAAATCAAAGATGGACATAACAGGTTTCTTCCCCTTGTTCGGAATGAACAGGTGTGGCATCTGCTCCGAAGTGATAGAATTGAGGGTTTCCAAGGAGGAATGCTCTTGATTTTGATGATGCGCCCATTGAATGGAAATTTGAAGCATTGGTGGGCGGTGGAAGGAACCCCTAAAGTTTGCTCTAGCCAGGAACGACCAAGAATGGCCTTATAGGTCAGATCAACGTCCAAGACTAGAAATTCCGATGTCATGGTGACTGGTCGTATTTCTCGTTGAAGAGCAATTTTACCCTTGGAAACCCTTTTGGAGTTGTCATAGGTAGCAATGGTGGAGCAGATTTTCTAAAGATTGTCCTCTCCCAAGCCCAATTGCTTAAGGGTCTTCATCGGACAGACATTAATGGATGCCCCGGTGTCGATAAGAGTAGAGTCCACCGAAACCCTATTGAGGTTAACGGTGAGGCAAAGGGAGAGTGAAGGACATACGGGGGCTGCAAGATCTTTATCCGAGAAGGAGATGGAGGGTCCTTGGGTGAGGGAAAGGATGGCATTGGTTACCCCACTGGTAGGGAGGTTGTCATTGACCTTGATTTTCTAAAGGAATTGGAGGAGGGTGGACTGATGTGACGGCGATTTCCGAATCAATTCTAAAATAGACACCTTGCGGGAGTCTTATCCAAGTGTTGCAGAATATCATATTCGGTGCCGACAGGTGGTGGGGGTCCGTTCTCCTCCTCATCATGAGATGGGCGTGGGAGTGGAGGAACAATCCGATTCCGGAGGGTGACATGAACATCCTCCTGAGACCTAGGGAGAATGAGTTGGAGGGATTGGGAGCCATGGGTGGACGACTCATAGGAAGGGGGAATGGGAATGGAATGGGTATCCTGACAAGCATGTCGGATAAGAACTAAGGGCCGCTCCTCTAAAATGGCATCTATGGTGGTGGAAGGTTCCTGGGATTCTACAGAGGGACATTCGTACCACTCTTCAAACCCCTCTACCCCCCATTGTTGTTCTCTCCTCACAACCCGGGCTTCCAAATGTGTCATGGTGTTGACCTTTTCCTGGGATCTAGAGGAGGAGGGTTGTCACGTCCCTCCAATTTAGCAGCGAAATAAATCGAAGGGAAACATGAGCAACGAGTATGGTAACGTAAATTGCGCATATAGACACAAACATCAGAGCATCTAATGAACAATAATTGAAATAAAGTCTTCATTTCATTATAAAGTCACTAAGACTATTACAACCACTAATTCGGAGCCATGCACAAGGCTCATTGACATCACTACATTAAAAAGAAATCTAAAGCAATAACTATTAGACTCCATGGTACTAGGGTAACTTCATCAACTGGCTCCAGGTCGCTCATCACTCTGGTCCTGTCCCATTGATGTGTGTAATGTCATTGTCCGACTTACCTGAGACACAATAACAAATAACGAAGGGTGAGAAATAACGCCCAGTAGGACTTAAATCTTAGGATCAAGCATGCTTTAAATAATTAATGCTTTAAAGGACATAGTAACTAATGATTGAGAGAGTCATGTAAAGTCGAGAATGTAAGAGCACGTGTAACATGGTTCACTAGCATGTGAATCAAGTATAGCACGATGATTAGTCAAGTCACGATTGAAAATGATAACAACACAATAGCATGTAATGACATTGTCAAGCAATAGCAAGCGATAGGTATAGCAAGGAGAGAGATAGTAGTTGGTCGTGTAAAGAGTAAATTGCACTTTGATTGATTTTCATCAACCGAAATAGTATAGCACTTTTGATTAACTTTCGTCAATCGAGATAGTAATGGCACTTTGGTGATCCGTAGATAACGAGAGAGATAGAAATATAGAACTTTTATGTCAATAGACAATGAGAGAGTATAGCACTTGGAATGCGATTAAGTCATGAAGGAACGCAATAACTCAAGATATCAAGTATCGAGTAGAGCAAGGAGAGAGTACGACAGTAGTCACAATATTAGGACAGTAACAGTTCAGTAACAGTCAGTGGTGGCACAGTAATAGTGCAGTACGTCTGAACTAACAGACTAACAGTAACAGCATAACAGTCAGATGTCTAGCTAATTCAAAACAGTCAGTCAGAATCGGTACAAATGCCGACACCGTCATTAGCCACTGCAAGTATTTTCGGGTGGCTCTCCGCCCCCAGGACTAGATTGGCGCCCCTCGGACACTCTCCATGCCCTCAGCAGTATGCATTCAAGTCCAGTAGAGTCATAAGACCCATTTTAGTGCTAGACAATCAAGAACAGTACAATACAGTAGGAGCCACAAAGCTCAAAGGGTACCAAGAGAGTACTAGATGAATAGACGAGATAGTAGAGTGATCAGACGAGATTGTAGAGTGATCATGATCAGATTAGAGTATAGAGATAGTGGACGAGACAAGGACATATTCGTAAGACAACGTTAAACAAGCGATAGTACCAGTTGCACGACACAAGTAATCGGTGTTGGTAGTCAGGTGGAATTCACTAGCCTTCCACTGGCCATATTATGCACATGTCCAGAGGTCCGACGTAATTCAAGATAAGAGAGAGAACAATCTAAAGTCGTATGGATCTTACTGATTCCTCAAGTGTATCATAGTTGTTAGGGTACAACCAGCTCATCGACCATGTGGGAACCCATGGACAGAGGAGTCTTACGGTGGCCTTGAACAAGGATTCACTAGTCCGGCAGAAGAAGTATCCGACGGAGAGTTCATCCAAGTCAAGAGAAAAGTGTGTAGAGAAACAAGTGCTCGACATTCTAGAGAAATTCTAGAACAGTGGAGCGTCAGTAACAGTATTCCCAAAACATCGCTCGAAAACGTAGACAAGTTCATTTAAAAATAGGGCAATTTTAACTACATAAATTACTAAATGTATTATGAGATAGTTACATGCCAAGTTAAGCCTTATTTGGATGCTTCAAAGTGTGTGCATGTGTCACGAAATCATAGATAGAAAGAGATCATGTGCATGTCATTTAAATCACACATTAATGTTCAATTTATAACAAGTGTTGTCACGTCCCGAGAATTACGCAGCAGATATTAATAATGCGGAATATAATTCGAGTAGATATCCCGAGATGTGGACAGCCGGCAAATAAGCCTCTAGCTAGCACGCACTAAATGTATAACAACATACATCATCATAATATGGCCCAAATATTGAACTTAATATAAATTGTATTCAAATTTCAACTTATTGTATTCAAAATGGAAACTAATACGAGACTAAGACTCAATAAAAGGGAAATTACACTTATTCCTCACTTCCTACTAAATTATTCTAACACTCAAAGCAAACTACTATAATCTAGACTCATAGTTGGAACGCTCATCACTCGGACGCATTCCCATCCTCGACTTGCTCCTCCTCTTTATCTTCATAGTCACCTAGATTGGGTAAAAGTAGGGGATGAGCAAGCTAGCCCAGTAGGATTTATATCTCAATGTGTGGGCAATGATATAAGTGATTAACATTTTAGAACTAGGTAAGCACGATGAATGTTATGATATGCATGTGCGAGTAAAACTCATTAAAACATGATACATGAAACAAGCTAGATAGAGAGATCATGATAGAACAAGAAGTAGAACGATATAACGAGATGAAACTAGCAATAGATCACTTTGTAGGAGCACGCAAGATTTCACTTGATGTCAATAGCTTTCACGAACGCAAGGTATCAGTAATTGCAATAAATGCAGGATGGCCATATCACGCAAGCAAGCACGCACGCACGAACATGATCATGTAACACTAATCAGGCACGTAGACACTAATGTACACCAAGAAAAGATCCATCAAGAATGTACACTAGGACACGTGTATGTGGTTATTGTATCTATCATTCAACACGAGACGCACGACTACCAGCGCAGATGCAATGCCAGTAGTCATTATACCCCATAGTTAACAGTATATTTATGACTCTCCGTCATTAGGGCTAGACTGGAGCCCTTGGACACTCGCTGTGCCCGGTCAGCATCTCACTTAAATTTTAAATGTAGATACCCACAATCATTAATAATGGCCAATGAGAGTTTCAATAAGTAAACATGTGTAATGTCATGTTCATGATGATGATGAGAACAAGTAATAAGTAAATTGAACATGATTTCATGAGAACAATGGTCAAGAGATAAATTCGGCAGCATAATGGCACGATTTATACTTTAGTTCAATCTTTACATTAATGGTTTTAGTCTAGATTGTAAATCACACTCACGAGAACAAGATGAGAAAGGAAGTGCACGCTAACTCCAGGGAACTTCAATGGTACAACCAACTCGTCGGCCATGTGGGAATCCATGGTCAGTGGAGATTTACGGAGGCCTTGGAGAAAAAGTCACTAGTCTACCGATTCGGAATGTCCGGTAGAGAGTTTCCAAATCTCCAAGAAAGGGCTACCTAGTAGTGCAAGTGTGTAGTGATGTACGCGTGTCTCAATTCTCAAACCATCGGTTTCAAACTCGCGGAGAAGCACTTAACATGATGGCACGAATTGAACAATGCATTTAACTACACATGGGTTTGCAAGATTTTAAGAACGATAATTATCATTTAAAACATGGTAGAATAATGGAAAGATTAAATCACGAGTTGCATGACTGGATCATATCATTTAAGGAGCAATTAGAATAACATTCATGTAATTAAAATTTTTAAATGGGTTAACCACTTTTAAGCCATTAAAATAACCATCATGCAATGATCAGACCTAAGACATGGGAATTACATGATAATATCATATTTAAACAGACCTCAGGTATAGTGGCTAGATTTGCAAGAAAATAAGTGGGGTTTCATGAAAAATCCTGAGGTCGCGACGGGTTCATATGAAGAAGGCGACAGGGCTGTTAGACCCGAAGGTCAGGTCGCGACGGTGGTTCGGTCGCGATCAGATCACGACGGAATTCTTGTTGCGATCTGCCTGAGAACGTGGCCTATCGAGCCATCGCATTCTCAGGTCCTTGTCCTGCATCCGACAGAGAACGGACAGTGCTTTGGATTGCGGACCATATTTTCCCTGTTTTGACACAGGGTTGTTCTAAAATTAAGAACAAATTGCACAGTGCATGAAAAATCACGAAACTAGTTTTAAACCAACCTAGACATACAAGGGTGCTTCCAATAAATCATAATTAGAAAACAATGATGGTTTCAATAGGCTTTAATCAAGTTAAACACAAACGTAAAACCAAGTGCAACTCGAAAACATAGTGTCATGCAGAGACCCTCTTATCACGCTTATAACTCTCTAACTAATGATGTTTAGACAAAATGTTCAACACAAGACATGATGAGGACAACTAGTAGAAAAACTTTCATGTTGTGGGTTTGCTCTAATTCGGTCTCAAATCACATGCAACATATAAAGAATGGGAAAAGCCCTAACAGTGCGTGACTTGGGGAAAACACTTATAACTCAAAATCTACTCATTGGAATTCGATGAACGCAGTGGGAAATGAAAGTTAACTTGATGCTATACACATTGGTATATGATAAGTTAAGGTTTGGCCCGAGAAAACCTACCTTTTGGGTTGATGAAGTCTCATTTTTCTAGAAAACCCGTGTTCAGACCACTATTTGAAGAATGCTTAATACTCCATGTATATTGCATGGAATTTGGGCATTCCACTTGGGTTAGAACTTAGACTTGACCCTCTTGCGTTGCAAAGTTTGGTTTAGATTTGGCCTACCTTTGATCGACTTCAAGTGGATTGTATGTGCAGGTCGCAGCAGACGAACGGGGGAAGAAGATGTCCTTCTTGTGGTCGATCCACAGCTCCCCAGCCACCAAGAACTCCTCCACACGACCCCAGCAAGTTGTAAACTCGTCCCTATAGTTTGGGTGAAGAGTATTTAAAAGCAACCAAGGTATTTAGGAGTCCTAATGTAACTAGGAAAGAAGGGTTGCAGGATTGGCTTGTGTCTTTCCATAATTTGATGATCTCTCCTCCATTAGAGAGTCTTGTCCATCAAGCAACCTGCATGGGTGGGTAGGCATGAATTTGGGTTGCCAAGAGTGCATGATTGCCTCCCAATTAAACCCTAATTACCACTTTCCAATTTCAGCTTATTTATGGTTACGAATTTCCATGCATTTTCTTACTTCATTTGAGTTTTGGGCCATATGTGGTCCATTGGCCCAATTATGATATTTGGTCATTAATATAAAATGTTGGAAGTCTCCCCAACATTTTTATTTAATTTATGGTTGCGTCGTATTTCCATGTTAACGGTTTTTTCCGACTTGTTTCCTAATTTGGATAATTGGTTACAATAACTCTTAAACCTAGCCCAAATGGTTTTTATTGACCCAAATTCCTTAATGGGTCATTAGAGAATATTATTTGAAGTCCGTATATGATTTTTATTTAATTTTATGACTCATCCAAGTACGTGTGATAATGATTTTTTGGCTTATTCATGAATTACGATAATAAGTCGCGAAACACTTTAAACTTGGCTAATCCGATTTTTCTTGGCACAAATTTCTTTGTGAAACATTTAGTAATAATGTTTGGGGTCAATTTATAATTTTTACGAAATTTTTTGATGTGTTTTAGCACATACGATAATGATACGTATGTTTAAATACTCTGATATTATGGAAATTATTTATTTCTATTTATTTTTTATTTTTTATATAATTAAAATTTCCGGGGTGCTACAAGTGTATTTACTGCGTGTATGCCTGTTAACAAAGTGTACAAACACTGTAGAAGGTTATAGCATCAAAATTCTTGGGTTTACATGCAAAAGTCTGAGATCGCGACGTACCCCAGTGAGGGTCGCGACGGGGTCAGAACAGATCGCGACAGGGGGTTACACAGAAAGCGACAGGTCGTTTAGGACAGGTTCACAGATCGCGACGGCAGTGCTGTCGCGTTCAAAACGTGACGAGTATTGCTGTCGCGACAAGAGCTCAGAACGTGCCCTATCGGGCCGTCGCATTCACAGGGTCTGCACCTGAGTCTGACAGGGAAAAGGGCAGAGCATTCGATTGCGGGCCAAATTTCTATAATTTGATACGAGGTGATTAAAAAATTCATAACTAAATGTATAGTCGATGAAAAATTACGAAATCACTTTCAAACTGATCCAGACATGCGAGAGTACTTATAGTAAATAGGAATTTGTAGACATGCATGGTTTCAACATGCTTTAGTCATGAGTATTCAAGAAGAACATGGAACAGTGAACAGTCAAGATGCAAGAATAAATTCGCGAAGTAGGGTGGATGAAAATTAGGGCTTTCAGGGGCAAAAAAAGCCTAACAATCATCAGTATCTCCATAAAATTTTTTGTAGTATGGGATCGAGTGTACATGGAGAACAAGAATTTAGAAGAGGGTTCGGGCTCATGCTAGTTGCAGAACATGAAAAATAAAGAAGAAAAGATAGGCTCGATGGAAAATTATAAAACAAGAGGGCTTTTGTTCCTGATGCATGGAACAATCTACAGACAAATTTAATTTGGTTTTGCTCGTAAGATTGCCTACCTTGACTCGATTTCCTCTTCTAGCGCTAGAATATGAAGAACTCAGGTAGAAGCTTTGAGAGATCCTCTCCCCATGAATTCTCCTCCTCCTTGGCCTCTCCTCTAGGTTCAGCAACCCTTGGCAACGAGCTAGGGCCGGCCATGGAGGTTTAAGAGAGTATTTAAGATCCCTAGATTTCTAATTCCCATTAGGACTCTAACTCCTATTAAATTTCGGGATTTCCTATTTCTTTCATCCTTCCCATGCTTGCCAACTCCAATTTGGGTTGGGTTGGGATCCAAATCCGTGGCTAACCCATTAGGGTAGGTTTAGGAATCCAATTCTAACTCAAACTATTTTTTAATGCTTTAATATCCTTTTTCTATTTAGGTAATATTTAAGTTACGAATTTAGAGTATCTTCCTATTGTTCTTCTTTTAAAAATCCCTATTTTGGCCCAATAATTCTAGAGGGTCCATTTAACAAAGCGCATTCTTAATGGAATTTATCTTCCTATTGTTCTTCCATTTAACAAATCCCTATTTTGGCCCAATAAATTCTAGAGGGTCCATTTAACAAAGTGTATTCTTGCACATACGATAGTGGTACGTATATTTCTATTATTTCGATTTAAAGAAATTATTATTTCAAACTTTTAAGTATTAAAATTTTCGGGTTGCTACATCCTCCCCCACTTAAAAAGAATTTAGTCCCCAAATTCATATGATATGATACGACTACCAATTTATTCTGGATATTTCATTCCATCATCTCCCCCACTTAGGGCTTTGCTATCGCAAAAATAATATGAAATTAAACTAAGGGTTTAGTGATGGTACCTTGTCCACCCTCATTGGCAGGATTTTTATCGATAAGGGCTTGTAATCGTCCTTGGCGTGGAGTTTGGTTCTTCTTTGTTGGACAATTGACGACTCGATGTTGTTGACTTCCACATCGCAAGCACCTGCCCAATCTCTTCCAACAGTTATCAACCTGATGCCCTGACTTTTCACAAAATTCACTGACTTCCTTCTGCTTCACTTCACCTTTCATTCTCTTGCTATCTACTGTATTTCTCCCTTTATTACCATTGGAATGTGTAGCACGTTCCCTTTTCAACGCCTTCTTCTTATGGATCTTATCAAGAAGTTCCATGGTGTCCTCTACTAATTGCGCTCTCAATACTATGACTGCATATACTTCAATGTCTAGTGTAGGCAACTTTTCTTAGTACATAGGTCTTAACCCTTCTAAGAATCTCTTTGCCTTCATCTTTTCCGAACTCACCAAATGTGGTGCATACTGTGCTAGTCTTTCAAATTGTGCTTCATATGCTGCTACAGACATCATTTGTTGTTTTAAATTTGCGAATTCATTTGCCTTCTTCTCACGAATCCTCTCGGAAAAATATTTGGTGTTGAAGAGTTCTAAAAATTCATCCCACTCTATGTTGATGTTGGGTAATTGTCGATTGATAGCTTCCCACTAGGCTCTAGCATCGCGGTCCAACTGGAAGGTTGCCAGAAGGACTTTCTCCTGCTATGAACGTTGCATAACTCTAAAGATTCGTTCCATCGCCTTCACCCAATTTTCAGCTTCGTCGGAATCTGGAGTTCCATTAAACCTAGGGGGGTTTATTCGTTGAAATTTCCCATATAAGTCTCTTGCCCCTTTTCATGCTCCTGCTTGGATCACGTTGTTAAGGGCTTGAGTTAACCCCTGTAAAGTCTGTTGTAATTCGTGCATTTGTGCATGCTCACCAGCCATCTCCTCTAGTTCCTACGAGCAATAATACTTAATAATTTCTTCTTAAACTTAGGGTGCTTATACATATAGTTAGGCTTCTAGCATAACCCCAAGCTTTATCCAATCTCTCACATAGGTATGGTGGTTGACTTGGACACGGTCATGGCAGTTCACCTAGAACATCCCTAGACTTAAAAAATCCTAATAAGGACATCCTAGGCTCTGATACCAACTGTCACGCAACTCCAATTTAGCAGCGGAATAAATCAGAGGGAAACGTGAGCAACGAGTATGGTAACGTAAATTGCACATACAGACACAAACATCAGAGCATCTAATGAACAATAATTGAAATAAAGTCTTCATTTCATTATAAAGTCACTAAGACTATTACAACCACTAATTCGGAGCTATGCACAAGACTCATTGACATCACTACATTAAAAAGAAATCTAAAGCAATAACTATTAGACTCCATGGTACTAGGGTAACTTCATTAACTGACTCTAGGTAGCTCATCACTCTGGTCCTGTCCCATTGATGTGTGTAATGTCATTGTCCGACTTACCTGAGACACAATAACAAATAACGAAGGATGAGCGATAACGCCCAGTAGGACTTAAATCTCAGGATCAAGTATGCTTTAAATAATTAATGCTTTAAAGGACAGAGTAACTAATGATAGAGAGAGTCATGTAAAGTCGAGAAAGTAAGAGCACGAGTAACATGGTTCACTAGCACGTGAATCAAGTATAGCACAATGATTAAAGTCAAGTCACGATAAAAAATGATAATAACGCAATAGCATGTAACGACAGTGTCAAGCAATAGCAAGCGACATAGCAAGATGAGAGATAGTAGTTGGTCGTGTAAAGAGTAAATTGCACTTTGATTGATTTTCATCAACCGAAATAGTATAGCACTTTTGATTAACTTTCGTCAATCAAGATAGTAATGGCACTTTGGTGATCCGTAGATAATCGAGAGAGAATATAACACTTTTATTGTCAATAGACAATGAGAGAGTATAGCACTTTGAATGCGATTAAGTCATGAAAGAACGCAATAACTCAAGATATCAAGTATCGAGTAGAGCAAGGAGAGAGTACGACAATAGTCGCTAAAAATTAGGACAGTAACAGTTCAATAACAGTCAGTGGTGGCATAGTAATAGTGCAGTACGTCTGAACTAATCGACTAACAGTAATAGTATAACAGTCAGATATCTAGCTAATTCAAAATAGTCAGTCAGAACGGTGCAAATGCCGACACCGTCATTAGCCCCTGCAAGTATTTTCAGGTGGCTCTCTGCCCCCAGGACTAGATTGGAGCCCCTCGGACACTCTCCGTGCCCTCAGCAGTATGCATTCAAGTCCAGTAGAGTCACAAGACCCATTTTAGTGCTAGACAGTCAAGAACGATACAATACAGTAGGAGCCACAAAGCTTAAAGGGTACCAAGAGAGTACTAGATGAATAGACGAGATAGACGAGATAGTAAAGTGATCATGAACAATGAGAGTATAGAGACAGTGGACAAGACAAGGACATATTTGTAAGACAACGTTAAACAAGCGATAGTACCAGTTGCACGACATGCGCGATCGGTGTTGGCAGTCAGGTGGAATTCACTACCCTTCCACTGGCCATATTATGCACATGTCCAGAGGTCCGACGTAATTCAAGATAAGAGAGAGAACAATCTAAGGTCGTATGGATCTTACCTAGATGCAGGTTGAAATTGTGGCAGCAACAGTTGTCCCACCGTGATCGCCAAAGAAGAGCTGTGGACGCTTCATTCCGCACCCCTCGTTGCGGTGTAGTCGCTCTGGAGGTTCCCCAAACATTGTCCTTGCTCCCTCGTTGGCGTGGATGGTTGCTGGTTGACTTCTTTGACTCCGGTTTGACCAAGTTGACTAGAGAGAAGAAGAAGAGAAACCAACAAAGAAATGAAGAGGATATGATCGCCAGGGCCTTACCTGTGCCAAGGAAGTGTCTTGATCGCGCCGATGACGCTGCCTCGCGTAGCGGATGATGATGGGACTTCAACTTTCCTCTCTTCGGCCGTCCAAAGAGAATAAGCTCCACGGTCTAGCTTGAAGTGTTCCTGCCATAAAGAGAACTCTATTAGACTTGGAGGCAGTGTAGCAAACGTCCAAAACAGAAAGAAGAAGCCCAAAAGGAGAGCCCCATACCGGTTGCGGGCTTGAGAAGAGGGGTGGCCAAGTGTTATGACCACCC
This sequence comes from Colocasia esculenta, assembly GCA_014218235.1. Lineage (NCBI taxonomy): Eukaryota > Viridiplantae > Streptophyta > Magnoliopsida > Alismatales > Araceae > Colocasia > Colocasia esculenta. The sequence continues at coordinate 132,858,590 of CM024754.1, forward strand.
TTCTTCCCTCCATTTTTGGTTTGGAACACCCCTTTTAGGTGTGTAGGGAGGTGTACTACGTGCCGAGAGTGTGCGTGTGTTGTGTGTAACATGCAAGATTAAGAGAGAGAGAAGGAGAAAGAGAAGGAGAAGAGAGAGATGATCCTCGTTTGTAGTCATTAGTGGCTACTTTGTGGACTCCTCCGGCACGTGGTGAAGCCTCCTAGACGCTCAAAAGGTTGAGAGGAAGAGAGGGAACAAGGGTGGAAGCTTAGGTACACTTTCTCTCTCTTCTCTCAAAGCAACAAGGCATGAACTCATCCAGCATCCCCCCTTCCACTTAAAAGACCAAGGAGTACCATATATAGGTAGTGGGGGCGAAGCTAGGGAGCATAGGATGCTCAAGTGTGAAGAAACACACTTAAACATGTGGCAATCCATATGTTAAGGCTTGAACCAATGAGAGGGGGCCATGTAGGACTTTTACTGAGTCAAGGGGGTGCCAAGGTGGCCCATTTGCTCGTTGGGAACGACCGCATGAGTTGCATGGCCGAAGAGAGGGCGCAAGTGGGCTGTAGAATCTCGGGCAGTTACGCAGAACAAGTAAACCCAGGTTGACGTCAAGTGATGCTGCCACCATTCCCATGCAGACGCCAACCTAAGTGGACGCCAACCTGAGTCGATGTGCAGGGACCTTGCCGTCAACATGGAGTCAGCGGCAGTCGATGTAGACGTCTATATGGAATTCGAGGCAAGTCAACATGCGGTCAAACGGGCCTTATTGGGCCACGAACCATGTGGAGATGGGCCAAATCTCGCGTCTACAACAGGGTCTGATTAGAACGCGACAGGGTCATGCAAGGAACACGACGGGTCGGTCAGATTAGGCGGCCAGATCGCGACGGCAGGCCCTGTCACGTTCAGAACGCGACGGGTGACTCTGTCACGATCAGCCTTGAGAACGCGGCTTATCGGGCCGTCGCGTTCTCAGGTCCTGCGCCTGAGTCCGAGCGGGAAAAGTACAGGCCTTGGATTGCGGTCCAAACCATCCTTATTTTGACACAGGGTTGTTTAAAAATCTAGAACTAAGTGTACATGCAATGAAAATTCATGAAACTAGTTTTAAACGGATCTAGACATGCAAGAGTACTTCTAGTAAATAGGAATTTGAAAGTGGACATGATCTCGGCATACTTCAAACAAGTTTATTCACGAAGAACATGGTACAGTGTACAGTAGAGATCAAAGAATTAATTCAAGAAGTAGGATGGATGAAAATTAGGGCTTTCAGGGGCAAACAATACCTAACATCCATCAGTATCTCTAGTTAAATTTTTATGCCATGGGGACGAGTATACATGGAGATATAAATTAAACATGATGGTTCGGGGTCATGGTGATTGCAGAACATCAAAAATCAAGGATAAAATATTGGCTTAATGGAAAATTATGAAACAAAAGGGGTTTGTTCCTGATGGTTGGAACAACCTACATACAAAATTAATTTGGTTTTGCTCTTGAGAATGCCTACCTTTGACCGTTGTTGTTCTCTAGGGTTTGGAACTTGAAGAACGAGGGTTGAAGCTTGAGCAATCCTCTTCTCCACGAGTTTCTCCTCTTCTTGGCCTCCTCTTCCGACCAGAAAGCCCCAGCAATGAGTTAGGGTGGCCATGGAGAGATTGGGGAGTTTTAAGCTCCCTGGTTTCCCTTTTCTAAAATGACGCTAATACCCTTTAATTACAAGATTTCTAATCCTTTCAACCTTCCAAGCTTTCCACCTCCTACTTGGGTTAGGTTGGGATGCAATTTCATGGCCAACCAATTAGGGTAGGGTTAGGAATCCAAATCCAACATAAATAGCTATTTAATAATTTATTAGTCCTTTTCTTTTTAGGAATAATATAGCTACGAATTAAGGGTATTTTCTATTATTCTTCTTTTAAAAATCCCTATTTTGCCCAATAACTTTATGTGATCCATTAATAAAGCCCATGACTTCTTTTCATTTAGGGGTTTGAATTAATTCTGTTTTCTTTGATTTTCCAATTGACTAAATTTTTAATATTATAAATTTTTATTTTTCAAAAAATTTAGGTTGCTACAGTACCCTTGTTTAGTGAAATCCCAAGTTGTTGCTTGGGGACTGGATATAGGACTCCTTGTGACAGGAGATCTGAACCAGGATAAAATTCTTGATGTGTGTGTGTGTGATTTTATTGTGTCTTTGCTTTACACTAACTCTAACCATCGAACTTAGTGTCTTCTGTCAAAGCATTTTCATTTACAAGAATATTCTAAAAGAATTTTTTAGCAATCCATTCACCCCACCTTTAAGCTTGCTACCTGGGCAACAATTTGATGGTGTTGATATGGGGGTTGGGTTTGAGTGCTCTTCCATGATTGCATGTGAGGTTTTGAGTGTAGATGCATTTCCTTGCATGCATGGGTGTGTATGGGGTGGTGGCCTATTTCACCTATTTCCATCGTCCAACATGCTCCCCTCCCTCTGTGTTTTCTGGATTTGGGGTGTATGCTTTGGGGAAGGTGCTCTCGGGTGTGTATGCCTGTAGTTGCGACACGTTTGATGTTGCGACCTAGATCGCGACAGCCCGACACGTTGCCTTCATGCCTATTTTCTCGTGCATTGTGGGAGGTCTCAAGTGGTCACCTAGACCTCTGTCTGCGGTCGCAACAATGCCCTTGTCGTGACCAGGTCGCGATAGGTTCCTTGTCGCCTTCTGACCCAGGTCGCGATAGACAAGGTGTCGCCTTCAGGTGGCGACAGCCCTTGTGTCGCCTTCTTAGACAGAGAGTGGCTTGGTTAACTATTCGAAGTTTTCCTTCCACTGTCACTCTATTTCTAGGCACCTATGTTGTTTCCTAGCACGGTCCTACTCTAGTCTTTTGCCCGGTGTTAGGCACTTGTGGGCTTGTCCGTTGAGAGGTTGTTACCGTTACCTGGACCCCCGGTCCCCGCGTGTCGTTGAGGGATTTCCAGGCGACGGGCAAGCTCGAGTCACGGACTCTGGTAGCAGAGGAGAAAACGGTGGGGACAACGGCATAGAGTCATTTGTAGAGCTCTCTTAGCTGAGTCTAGGACGCCGAGGTGGTTTGGTGCTCTTCCAGCGTAGATCAGCTAGTCCTTCTCACTGCCTCACTCTACTTGGTTTCGGTACCATTTAGAGGGGCCAGGCATGGGACTGTAGTCCTTCCAAACTACGGCAAGTTGTGGTTACTTTAGTTCTGTGTCTCACTCCGACGGGAGGTGCTAGACATGGACTGGTACTCGAGGGTAAGGTGCGTGGCGCACTTGACCAGTTGACTAGTGGTAGTTGTTCTGTGGCTAGTGTCTTTGTCCAAGCAGTAGTACATTGTCTGTGTTTACAGCCTTTGGTTCTTCCCAGTGCCATGGTTTACACGGGTTTTCGTTCCCAACGTTTGGTTTAGACTGATGGCCGTGTTGTTACTTTACGCTTCCACACTTACTCTATTAGTAGAGTAGATTTACTTGCTTTATTTCAGTTATGAACATATATATCTATTCTTCTGTTAGAACCAGTAGGAGATTGGTAATCCCTACTGGGCTTCTTCGTGAAGCTCATTCCCTCCTTTACATGTGAGACTTCATAGCAGTACCCTCTGCGGCGGACTGAGGAGACGGGGCCATAGTAGATGGCGTCTTCCGTGAGCAGTGTTCCCTATACTTGTTTCGTCACCCTTGGGGTATGCCCCTAAGGGATCTATTATCCCCTTTTCCTTCTGAACTTGTACTTTGTTTACTTTGGGATTGTACTAGACTTGCACTTGTGTTGGACACTTTTCCTTCACTTGTTGGTACTTTTAGTGATGTTGTTGTGACTTAGTCCCGTTACATATCTTGTTAGATTGGTCCGTTAGCCCTTCCGGGTCTTCGAGCCCGTGGGCGCTGGTGCCGACGATCGGATTCTCGGTGGGAGCCGGGGGCCCGAGAGTCGGGGCCATTATAGTCTATCAAGACTTGTAATGGAACTAAGTGACAACGCCAAGTCCCATAGGAAGTGCAGGTAACACTACTAGCCGCCGGGTCAATCCGTTAACTTGATTAATAGTTTGTGTCACAGGACATGTATGCGTCCACGTAGACGTAGACAGGTCCGAGAGCTGATGGAGCATCAAGACGTCGCACCGAACGAGTCGGTTGCAGCCGAGCATGCACCGGTGGATGCTCAGCCTTAGCAGGTCAACCAGCCAGGTGTTCCATTACCGCAGTGCATTCCGTTACAACAGGGAGCACAACAGCAGCAATAGTAACCACCCCTGCCTCTGCCAGAGGTTATGGAGCAGTGGTGGAAGACGATGTTCCAGGTTCCTTGGTTGTACCAGCAGATGCCGGTAGAAGGTCAGCAGTTTGCAGAGATGGGAGTAGAGGAGCAGCCACCAGCGACCCCGCAGGCAATACTTCCCCGACTACGCGCGCCGTGAGAGAGGGACTAGTTCCACGAGTTGATGCAGGGAGAGCTAACCATGGCACAGTACCATCAAATGTTTGTACAACTTTTGTGGCACATTCCCCATGTAGCCACTAGTGAGTAGGCTCACACTGAGCACTTCAATAGTGGGTTACACTCGGAGTTGAGGTGGGACATGGCTGGCCACCTCTACGACACTTTGGCGTTAGCAGTGGCTAGAGCTACCGCCTTGGAGAGGGAGTGTCAGTTCCAGCCACAACAGGGAGGAGGTTCGGAGAGATCTACCTTGTACCAGCGTCCTTTGGGTAGTCGAGGGAGTGTGTCGTCTTCTTCTTCTTCGGGCACAGGCGGTGCTGGCCTGGCCTCGAAGTTGAAGAAGTTGTTCACATGAGGGGGTAGATGGCATTACCAGTAGACACCTCAGCACCGACATCAGCCAGAGCAGCCAGTGGAGCAGTCAGTGCAACAGGGCACAGAGCAGAGCCAGTAGGGCACAGGTTGTTTCCACTACGGGCAGCAGGGTCACTTCAGGCGGGAGTGTCTATTGAGGCAGGGGCAGCAACAATTGGCACGTCCACAATACACTCAGCAGGCACCGCAGGCGCAGTACCCTCCACCCCAGCAGGCGTAATGACAGAAACAGCACCAGGGGTAGTTCCAGCCACTGCAGCAGCACCAGCAGCAGCCTCAGTGAGGACGTGGTCGCGGTCGGGTGATGAACATCACTAGAGAGGAGGCAGAGGCCTCTAATCTGGTCATCGGTACGGTTCCTATCCTTGGTAGAGTTGCTCGTGTTTTGATTGATCTCGGTGCCACGCATTGTTTTGCTTCAGAGGAGTTCTTTGGTTCCCTTACTGAGTTTGCTTTGAAGTGCACTTGTGGCTTAGCGATTGAGCTTCCGACGGGTGACTACGTGCGTACTCTGGGCTACCTAGAGGGTGTCACCGTCGAGGTACAGGGCCACCTTCTACCAGCCAGATTGTTCGTCTTACACCTCCACGACTTCGATGCCATCCTTGGTATGGATTGGCTGGAGGCACACTCTGCGTTGGTGGATTGTCAGCAGAAGACCATGCGGTTCGAAATACCTGGAGCACCTGTACTTTGCTTCCGAGGCACCCGGTCTACCCGTCGACCTTTCGTTTCCTTCAGTCGAGCTCGACACCTAGTCCGAGATGGTTGTGTAGATTACCTTGCTTTTGTGAGCTTCTCGAATTCTGGCGAGCTATCTGTTTCAGATGTACCTATTGTTTATGATTTTGCTGATGTGTTTTCGGAGAATCTACCTAGTTTACCGCTGGATCGGGAGGTAGATTTTTCCATTGCGTTGCTTCCAAGGACGATAACTACGTCCAAGGCACCGTACCGGATGGCGCCGACGGAGCTGCGGGAGTTGAAGTGCCAACTCGATGAGTTACTCGAGAAGGGATTCATTCGTACGAGCCGTTCGCCTTGGGGTTCACCTATATTGTTTGTGAGGAAGAAGGATGGCAGTCTCAGGATGTGCATCGATTATCGGCAGCTGAACCAGGTTATAGTGAAGAACAAGTATTCGTTGCCCAGGATCGATGATTTGTTTGATCAGTTGCGGTCAGCTGCAATGTTCTCAAAGATTGACTTGAGGTCAGGCTACTACCAGTTGAGGATCCAAGAGTCAGATATTTCCATATCAGCCTTCCGTACCCGCTACGGCCACTTTGAGTTTGTCGTGATGCCTTTTGGGATCACGAATGCACCGGCAGCCTTCATGAAGATGATGCACAATGTGTTCCATGAGTACCTGGATAGGTTTGTGGTGGTGTTCGTGGATGACATCCTGGTGTGCTCAACGACGGAAGAGGAGCATGAGGTTTACTTGAGACTAGTGCTGGAGACACTGAGGAGTCACCAAATTTATGCCAAATTCAGCAAATGTGAATTTTGGCTAAAGGCGGTGCACTTCCTTGGTCACGTGGTTTCTGTTGCTGGAGTGGCGGTGGATCCTGCCAAGGTTGAGGCAGTGATTTCGTGGGGCCAGCCCACTACAGTTGTAGAGGTGCGTAGTTTTCTGGGGTTGGCAGGCTACTACAAGAGGTTTGTGCAGGACTTCACCAGAGTTGTTGAGCCATTGACGAGGTTGACCAGGCGAGAGACCAGGTTCGTGTGGGCAACAGAGTGTGAGCAGAGTTTTTGGGAGCTGAATAGCAGGTTGACTTCAGCTCCGATCCTTGTGGTACTATTTGGTAGCGGTGGTTTTGTTGTCTACATCGACGCTTCGGGGGCTGGTCTTGGTGCCGTGTTGATGCAGCACAAGAGGGTAGTCACTTATGCTTCTCGGTAGCTGAAGAAGCATGAGCAGAACTACCCGACACACGACTTGGAGCTTGCAGTAGTCGTGTTTGCTTTGAGGTTGTGGAGACATTACTTGTACGACGAGGTGTTCAAGGTGTTTACGGACCACAGGAGTTTGCAGTATGTCTTCACTCAGAGAGATCTGAACCTCAGGCAGCGCAGGTAGGTCAAGTACTTGAAGGACTACAACTTTACTCTTTCCTATCACTCGGGAAAGGCTAATGTCGTAGTGGACGCTTTGAGTAGGAGAGCCCACTCGAGTTCTTTGTGGTTAGACACTAGAGGTTGTTGGAGGGAGAAACTCAGGGAGTGTTTTCTCCATTGAGACTCAGGGAGAGAGCAGTGTTGACCAGCTTGATAGTTCGTCCAGTCATATATCAGTAGGTGATAGAGGCTCAGAGTGCAGATGCAGAGTTAGCAGACGTGTTGCAGATGCCAGAGGTTGAGTTAGACAAGGACAACGAGGTCAGGTTCAGAGGCAAACTCTACATTCTAGTGGACATCAGGAGAGCTATTGGCAGAGACGCATAGATCGAGGTTTTTTGTTCATCCGGGTTCTACCAAGATGTACCACGACTTGGTGGCCTAGAATGAAGACATTGCTGAGTTTGTTGCTCGCTGCCTTACCTATCAACAGGTGAAGGCGGGGCATCAGCATTCTGGTGGTGAGCTGCAGTCGCTACCCATTCCTGTGTGGAAGTGGGAGCACATCACCATAGACTTCATTGTTGGTTTACCTCGTACTTCATAGGGGCACGACAGTGTGTGGGTGAACGTCAACTGACTGATGAAGATAGCTTATTTCTTGCCAGTCAGATCAGCTTGGTCTATGGACAGGCTTGCCAGACTGTTTGTGGACAGAGTTGTACCGTTGCACGGGACCCTGGTCTCTATTGTCTAAGATAGAGATCCGAGGTTCACTTCTCATTTCTGGCGCAGTTTTCAGAGGGCGCTGGGCACCTAGTTGAGGCTGAGTTCAGCCTATCACCCGCAAACAGATGGTCAGTCGGAGAGGACCATACAGACCTCGAGGACATGTTGAGAGCATGTTGCCTAGACTCGGGAGACACCTAGGAGTCGCACCTTCCCATGGTGGAGTTAGCTTATAATAATAGCTTCCACTCCAGCATTGGTATGGCTCCCTACGAGGCTTTGTACGGCAGACTGTGTCGGACACCTTTGCACTGGCACGAGGTTGGAGAGAGGCAGTTACTGAGGCCAGAGTTGGTACAGTAGTGTGCAGACATAGTGAGGCTGATCAGACAGAGACTACAAACTGCACAGAGCAGATAGAAGAGCTACACAGATGTTCGCCGCAGGCCACTTCAATTTGAGGCAGGTGTCAGTGTGTTTCTACAGATCTCGCCTACCAAGGGCGTTCTCAGGCTTGGTAAGAGAGGCAAGCTCAGCCCGAGGTTTGTTGGTCCCTTTCCCATTCTGGAGCGGGTTGGTGAGGTTGCTTACAGATTGGCTCTTCCATTCGAGTTGGCAGGTGTTCACGACGTCTTCCACATCTCGCAGCTGAGGAAGTACATGCCAGATCTGTCGCACGTGTTGGACTACTCACAGTTAGAGGTTGCTCCAGATCTGTTAGTGCCAGAGTACTCGGTCAGGGTTGTGTACCGCAGAGTGCAGCAGCTGGACAAGAGGCAGATCCCACTCTTCAAGGTTGTTTGGGAGAATTGCGTCGGTGGCGAGGCCATGTGGGAGCGCGAGGACGAGATGCGGGAGCATTTACATGACTTGTTTGAGTGACGTGTATGTTTGCTTGCCTTGTTCTCCGGGTTTCTCCCTTAATTTTGAGGACAAAATTGTTTTTTTTTTGTTGGTTAGATTGTAACATCCTCCTTTCTTTGGTCAGCCACCTTCTGATGAAGGTAGCGATGTATCGGGACGTCGCCTTCTGAAGGCGATGGGATGGCCGTCGCGTTCAGCCCTCTGACCACAACATGCAGTTTTGTCGTATTTTGTCTAGACAGTTGGGACAAGTGTCAACCACTGACAAGATGAACGCGACATGTCAGGTGTCGCATTCATGGTGTCAGGTCTGCGAGGATGACATGTGGCTGTTCCGTTAGTCAGGTCTGACCAGGACCTTGGGATCGTGACAGGTTAGCCATCGCGTTCAATAAGTGAACGCGACAGGTAATGTGTAATGTTCTCAACTCCGAGGCATAAAAGTGCAGGGGCCTCAGAACAGTCCTCTCCTTCCCCTGTTTCGGTTGTTCTTCGTCTCCTCTGACTCCTCTGTGTGTGCTTCCGCCGTGGTGAGGCTTTGAGGGAGATTGTGAGGTGTGAGGCCTTGTGAGGGGTGTGTTGCCTTGCGGTGGTTCTCTTCTCAGCATGGTTCCTCCCTTTGGCGTGGTGTCCTCTCTGGCATTGTCTTCTCTTCATGGTGGTGACCCTTCTCCAGCATGTAGGATGATCCTTGCTCGTGGACTGTGTGACTGTGGAGTTTGGAGCGAGGAGGAGGTGGCCATGCACACGAGAAGACCCCAACAGGTTGGCTCTGTTGAGTTGTGTGTTTTGATGATGCCATTTTGTACACAATCTGATGTCATATTATATATATGTGGAAGATTGTTGAGTTGTGTATTCATTTGGATGATGACTAAGAACCTTCATGTTGATGATGTCTACACACTCATACTTTGATTTTAATGATGACTACAACATTTGGTTGTGGATGATGTCCAAATACTCATACTTTGATTTCGATGATGGCACATTGTACATATTACAATGATGACTAAAAAACATGTTTTTGATACTTCATATTTCATATCTTACTATTGGATCAAGATGGCACTAATAATGTCCTAGAGGGGGGGGGGGGGTGAATAGGACTTCTTGAGCTTTTAAAAATCTTATCTGAAATTAGACAACACTAAAATAGAATTGTTAGTGTTTAGTGTAGTGTGTGATTCAAGTGTAAATGGGTGTAAACAATCACATAATTGCACAAGAAATTTTATCCTAGTTCGGCCCTTTCCACATGGAAGTCCTACGTCCAGTCCTCAAGCAAACCACTTGAGATTTCACTAACTGCCAAGAATACTTGGCCTTCTCTCACCCTTGAGAGGTATTACAATCCCACTTGCTCCCAAGCAAGTCTTCCCTCAACAGGGGTACAAAGACTACCTTTAACAAGGTCTTCCCTTCACAAGAGGGGCACTGTAGAAATAAACCTCCTACGGGTTACACAAATAGAATTGAAAAATACTTGTGTGTTTGCTCTGAAGGGTGAGCAAACACAGGGAATTCAGAAAGGAATATAAATAGAAATTACTGCACAAATCCTTAGAAGAATATCTAGTTCCACAAATTCCACTCAACACAAACAAGACTTCTGTGAAGAGGAGAACTTGAGAATTTTCGGACTGAGGAAGCTCTCTATCTTGTAACTTAGTAGAAGGCTTGTGGTGGCTCTTGCTAGCAGAAGGCAGGAGTGAGTTGCATGAGTTGCTAGCTGTTTTCACACACTTAGTGTTGGTGTCTTGTTCAAACTTCGGCTTCTATATATGCTTCAGAGGATGTTTCTGTTTGAAACTATCCGTTGGAGATCTAGCCGTTTGAGGAGTGACCTTTGATCCTTTGGATGCAGATGAGATTTACGTTATCCATTAGTTCTTCAGCTTTTTTAGCTTTCCAACGGCTTCAGACTATGCTTGTAGCTTCACAGCTTAGAAGTTAGTCTTCAATTAATGTTCTGTGAAAGCTTCATGCTGAAAACGTGCCTAATAAATGTTCTGCAACAAGGACAAGACAAAAGAAAGGATACCTCCATACTTTCTGAGTTAGGTAAGTCAGAAATATATGTAAAGTATAGAAACCTCAGACAGACAGATGTTCAGGGCAATAAAAGACAGACAGACAGTTGCATCAGAAAGTAAGGTGAGGTTCTGACAATGGTAGGTGAGCCTCTATCAGACACCCCATGCGTCTGAGGACATTAACTGCAAGACATCTGATGAACGAAAGGAAAACCTAAACTTCTGACATAAAGCAAGAGACCAATTTGAATAAATATTTCAGACATTTTTACATATAATTTTTGTGGTTGTTTTGAGTATAATATATCCTATATGTCAGAATACATTTAAATAATAGTAACATGGCAAGATATTATTCTAAATGATATTCATGTACTATGTGTTCTGCAGAAGATCTCATTAAGCAAATAAAATACCAAACAATTAAGATTTCATGAAACTATAAAATAATATTTGCATAGAAAAAGTGAAGTACAGAAGTTGTTAGGGAAGTCGGAGTCAGAAAGATATGTACTTCGACTCTCTTGGAGTCGGAGTCAGAAACATGAGAAACATACTGAAATTTGACTCTTCAGAAGTCGCAGTGAGACCATAGAATTCGACTTGATGAAGTTGAACTGATAGGCATCAATAGGTCATACTTCGACTTCTTGGGAGTTGGAAAAATAATACAGAGACTTCGACTTTTAGGAGTTGGAGTGGGGACTTTGACTTCTCTGAGGTGTTCATCAATCGGTACCTTACTTCGACTTTTAGGAGTCGGAGTCTAGGTTCGGCTTCTCTGAGTTGGAGTCCATACTTCGATTACCAAAGTGGGTTTCAACACTTTGGCTCTCTGGAGTAGGAGTCCACAGTCAGAGACAGTATGATACATAGTGTATTCTGTGGACTTAGAAAATTTTCAAGATAGTGTTGATACAGTATTGTACAAAATATATTTTTTGTGATATATTCTAGTAGATTTGATTGTAGAAAGTCTTTAACAGGTTTTGTCATAACAAAATCACCATGTTTAAAATAATTTAAAGTCTTAAAATAATTTTCTTAAGGGATAGTTGCTCAACAATTCTCCCCCTTTTTGTTAATAACAAAACTTTTAAATAGACAGTGAAAAAACAAATTTTAATTTTGCAAAAGTATGTCCTCCTGTAGATTGAGTTATTTGTTTCTTACTTTCTTTCTCCCCCTTTGTGGCATTAACAGAAATGGCAAGATACAAGGAGAGAGAGAGATATCCATAGAAATGTAGAACAGAACTGTATTGATATATATGAAATATTTAAGTACAGATTACATCTAGAAAGTTGACAAGGAACTAGATAAATACAGGGAAGGAGGGATTTGGGCAAAGAAGGGCTAGAGAGAGCCCAAAGCTTCTTCTCATTTTCAAGAAAGAAGTTCTCAAACTTAGCATATTCTATCTTATAGGAAGGACCTATGGAGGGGATTTTCCTATAAGAATTGACATGTCTTCTATGGAACCAACTAAGCCACTTATGATAATTTCTAGGGCGCAAAAGAGACCTAAGAGGTACCAACTTCTTAGAGGCTGCTAAGTGGAGAAACTCACGAACTGTGATGTTTCAGTGCAGGCCCTGATGAATTGCAGCTTCCTTGGCTTGATAATAGACTAAGTACCTCTACTTCCACTTATGGGCTATAGACTTCCAAAGAGTCTCATATCCTTTGTAGAGATATTCAACAATAGAAATCTTCAATTTCTGACAATCTATATGATCTTCGGGGTATGCAACTGCCCATTGATCTTCTGAGAACCTCTCAGAGTTAGCAAAATAAATATGAAAATCTAACATGTGCAGGGAGTCCTAAGGAGCTTGCATAAGAGCAAACCTATGGAATGACAAGCTCAAATATTACTTGATCCTTAACCTTATAGCTATTCGGATGTGTCTATTGAAAACTAGCTGAGCAAAGTTCTTCCTAGCAGAAATGGCACCAACCAGGCTGGGGTGTAGACAAAAGAGAGTCCAATAGTCATAGAAGGGGAAATCTACCTTTGACCACAGATGATATGTTCCATTGACCTTTGTTCACATCAAGCAAGCCCATTTTGAACCTAGCTACATTAAATTCCTTCATCCTTGTGTACTTGGCCTACGACTCTCTAAGGAGGGTACCAAATAGGTCAAAAAATCTAAGGTTCAGGTGAAGGAAGATATCCATAAATTGGTTCTTAGCTTGAGTTTGTTGGAATCTGGTGGCTTCACTAGGATAGAGTTCAAGGAAGTCTTTGGCAGACAGACTGTGGCTTTTCTGATTAATTTGATTGATATCAACCAACAGTACTTGGGATGTATGGAGGAGAGAGGGAAGCCAATCCTCAAAGGTGAAACCTGGCATTTCATGGACTTCAAGGAATGCTGTGATAAACAAGAATTCTCTGAATAGGTTCATATGGTGTTCTGAGTGGTAGACAAAGGCATACCAAAAAGGAGGAAGTAGTTTAGCAAGATTTTCTTTTAATTTACATCCACCTTTAGATGAGAGTACCACACCAGGTACAATCTCTGCAAGGGAAAGAGTGGATCTGCCAAAAGAGGGTGTAGAGAATGTAGGGAGAGAAGAAAAGAAATGAGGAGATGAAGTGTGGAGAATGGGTATGCTTGCCTTGGAGGGCTAGAAGTTGTATTTTAAAGGATAAATTGTAAAATTAACAGTGTCAAAAGCAAGAGGCTGATCCTCTGGTAAAGAGGTAGAAGGAGGAGGATCAGATGAAGTAGGAGGAGGAGGTGGAGGTTGTTCATCAGCAGTGCGAGCTGGAGGTGTAGGAGCAGTGGGGGCAGTAGGATGAGCAGAAGATGGAGGAGGTTGTTCAGACACAGAAGGTGTAGGAGCAGTGGTAGAAGTAGGAGCAGGAGGAGTTGGACCAGTGGGAGGAGAGGAAATGGTCAAAGTTTGAGGAGGGAATATAGGCTGACCATTCTTATGGAGTTTCCTTATAACCTTCCTCCTAAAGGTTTTAACCTTGGACCTGGCATCTATCTCCAAATCTTGAGACAATAGAGGTCGCTTAGACCCAGACTCCTGAGGGGGCTGCTGCTGCTAAGGCTCAACTTCTATTGACATCTCTTGCTGTTGCTCTTTCTGCTGCTGATCATCTTCTAACTGCTGCTCTAGCTCTGGCTGCTACTCTTGTTGCTTCTGTTGCTCTTATTCCTTTTGCTGCTGCTGCTGTTCTGATTGCTGTTGCTGTTGTTGATCTGACTGCTGCTCTTCTTGATGAGTTGAGGGAGGAGCAGAAGGCTGACTAGTGCCTTGTTGGCATACCAACTGAAGCAGAAGGTACTTCATCTGCTGGACCTCTTCAGCTAAGAAATCAAACTTGACATCTACTTGTTGGACTTGCATCTGAAGAACTGGCAGGCCCTCTTGTTGCTTCATCAACATATCTATCAACATGCTTGAACTACTGCTACTCTCATCGTGAGTCCTTGGCCAGGTCTCAAAGTGAGAAGGGGAGGCATGATGCTCTACTTCTTCAAATCTTTACTTATGTGGAGTAGTTCTTGGAATATCTTCTTCTTGTGCTACTCCCTTCCCCCTCAAATCATTGAGCACATGACTGATAGTTTCCTCTGGTGCTTCATGCTCAGGAGATGGGGTAGGAACTTGTTCTTGCTGAAGTAGTTCTTGCTCTTGTTATGGCTCATGTTGATAACCTTGTTGCTCTTCTTCTTGCTATTATGTATCTTGTACAGGGACTTCTACTCTTTCTTCTCTTTCTTCTTCATGCTGAATTACAAGAATAGATGAGGAACCTTGTGCCTCATTAGAGAAGATCTCATGAGTGCATTGTGGCACATAGTCCTTGGTCCAAAAATTTTGAGCTTTGCTCTCCAAACTATAGTGGCTTCTTCTAAGTGTAGACAAATCAATCTTTTCTATCACTACCACTGAAATCTCATCACTAAGATCTATTGAAAATCTCTTGAATATTAGGGTCAGCAGACTTCCATAAGGAAGGGACTCCTGCAGATTTCTAGATCCTGTCATCCTTTCCAAAATGACTGAGGGCAGGTTGACCCTATGTCTCTGAAAGCCCAAAATAACAGGCTACCATCTCTTGCAGTTATGGAGGGGTGGGTGCCAGCCCTAGGTGTGATGATGTTGGTGATGATAGAGTGGATGATTCTCTTCTCCGCAGACAACTCATTCACTAGCAAACCTTTCTTGCTAACAGTCCCTAGGCTTCCAATCACACCCATCTTTTGCTTGTCTATAGGCATAATCTCACTGATTCTATGGCCGAAGTTGGGGCAATCCAACATTTCTACCAAAAGTTCTTCTGAAACTGTGATTCTGGTGCCTTTCACAAACCCTATGACTGATCCATCTGAGGTAACTTGAAGGGACACATAAAATGCCTTAAGGGCACCTTCAAAAGATTGTTCTGCAATCTAACACAGTCTAGACCAGCCATTGCCACTAGGGTTTCTTCTACCCAACTAGACTACCATGCAACTGGTTGAAGTCTACAACATTTCTGGGACAGATGGAGACCTTGGTAGAGGAGAGATGTTGGAACTGTTCAGGGGTGAACATAGTTTCTTCCAGAGCCCTAGAAGAGGCCATTTAGAAAGAAAACGATAGAGAAAGCTGAGAAGAATATCAAAGGAGACAAAAAATGATGTTTAGAGATCAAGAAACCTACCTTTCTTTAGAGGAGATGAGAGATCTGTAGTTGCTCTGAAGATGGTTCCAGAGGAGATGAACAGTGCGCGCGGGAAGAGGAAGAAGATCACAGGAGAGTCGGAGAGAGAGTTCAAACGGGTGCTTTGAGAAATGGAAGAAGGGGTCCTAATATAGACGTGAGAAAAGTAACGGACCAAAGATGAGGAGATGAACGGCTGTGATTAAATGAATGAACCGTTATTGTAATACATTCCTCTTAAAATTTAAAATTATTATCATTTATTATTTTAATTAATGTGAGCTCCGACTTCACATACTCCGACTTTGAGGAGTCGAAGTGCCTTTGCCAACTTCCAAGAGTCGCAGTGCACACTTCCTGCTTCATGAGTCGTGGTAGACTCCGACTTTGAGAAGTCGCAGTCTGCACTCCGATTTCATGACAGTCGCAGTACGGGGACTTAGAGAAAATTGCAATGAGTTTTTAACATAGACTTCAGAAATTCATACATGGATTTATCACAACAACTCAATCAGGGTTACATATACCTATTTCTCTTCTAATTGATGTAAATCTATCTTCAGGAAGAGGTTTAGTAAATATATCAGCTAATGATTTTCTGTAGAGACAAAATCAAGTAAAATATCACCATCACTTACATGGTTCTTGATGAAATGATGTCTGACCTCAATATGCTTTGTTCTTGAATGTTGAATAGGATTTTTAGTCAAATTAATTGCGCTTGTGTTGTCACACAACATTGGAATCTCTTGAAGTGCTTGAACATACTCTTTTAATTGATGTTTGATCCACAGTAGTTGAGTGCAGCAACTTCCAGCTACAATGTACTTTGCTTCTGTTGTGGACAATGCTACTGAATTCTGCTTTCTAGAAGACTAAGAAATCAAGCATCCTGCAAGAATTTGACATGTACCACTGGTGTTTTTTCTATTTATTTTGCATCTATCATAGTCAGCATCACTATATCTAATTAATTTGAAATCAGAACATCTGGGATACCATATACCCAATTTACTTGTGTTTATAAGATATCTAAAATTCTTTTAAAAATATTAACATGTGATTCTTTAGGATTAGCTTGAAATCTTGCACAGAAACATACACTGAACATTATATCTGGTCTACTGGCAGTAAGATAGAGTAATGATCCAATCATGCCTCTATAGATCTTTTGATCTACTTTCTTGCCAAGTGGATCATTGTCTAACTTAATTCCCGAGCTCATGGGTGTTCCTAAGGGCTTACACTTGCCAAAACCATATTTTGAGAGTAAATCTGAAATGTATTTGATTGACAGATGTGAGTACCTTCCTTGGTCTGCTTGATTTGGAACCTAAGAAAGTAATTAAGCTCACCCATCGTACTCATCTCAAACTCACTTTGCATAATATTTTCAAAGAATTTACAAAGTGATTCATTAGTAGAACTAAAAATAATATTATCAACATATATTTGCACTATTAAGATTCCTTCTAAAAATTTCTTAATAAATAATGTGCTATCCACTTTACCTCTTATGAAATCATGTGATATAAGATAAGCACTTAGTCTTTCATACCAAGCTCTTGGAGCTTGTTTCAGACCATACAATGCTTTCCTTAAATGGAAAACATGATTTGGATATTTAGTATCTTCAAAACCTAGTGGTTTTTCAACATAGACTTCTTCTTTTATAAAACCATTCTGAAAAGCACTTTTAACATCCATTTGAAATAAATTGATGTTGAGGGCGCATGCATATGCTAATAAAGTTCTAATTGCCTCTAATCTAACTATTGGGGCATAAGTTTCATCAAAATCAATGCCTTCCTCTTGGGAATATCCTTGTGCTACCAGTCTGGCCTTATTCCTAGTGATCACTCCTGATTCATCCATTTTGTTTCTAAAGACCATCTGGCCCCAATAACTGGATGGTCAAAAGGTCTAGGGACAAGAGTCCAAACCTGGCTGCTTTGGAACTGGTTAAGTTTCTCTTGCATAGCAAGGATCCAAGATTCATCAGCCAGTGCATCATTAATTGTCCTAGGCTCAATTTGAGAAACAAATGCAGAAAAATCACAAGGAATATTCATACCCCTGGTTCTTACTCTATCTTGAGGATCACCTATAATGTTTTCTCTTGGATGATCTCTGTGATACCTCAAATCTCTAGGCAGTGCTTCTTGTGCTTCTTCTTGTTGTTGAAGTTCCTAGTGGTGGATCTTCCTTTTCTTCTTCTTTCTCTCCTTCTTCAAGAGATGTCCGTTCTAGACCCTACACAGATCTTGAACACAATCTTCTTCTTCTTCTATTCTCTTAATAGAAGGGTTAGTCTCATTGAATAAAATATGTACTGTTTGCTCTATAGTTAAGGTTCTCCTATTAAACACTTTATATCCTCTAGGTTTTGAAATATATCCTAACAGAAAACCTTCATCACTTTTAGCATCTAACTTTCCTAAGTTATCTTTACCATTATTCAAAATAAAACACTTACACCCAAAAGGTCGAAGATGACTGATGTTTGACCTTTTCTCCTTGTATAGCTCATAAGGTGTCTTCTTTAAGATTGGTCTGATCATGCACCTGTTGATGTTGTAGCAGGCTATGTTGACTGCTTTTGCCCAAAAGTACCTTGGTAAATTGTACTATATAAGAATAGTTCTAGCCATGTCCAGCAATGTTCTATTCTTCCTTTCTACTACTCCATTTTGTTGAGGTGTTCTTGGTGCAGAGAAATTATGTTCTTCATTCTTGAATTCTCTTACCATGATTAGAGCTGATGCTAATTATCTAAAACTTCTGGTTCTTCTGTACTAATTTGCTGAACTTCAGAAAAGCTGAAAATGTTTCTGTTTTGGCTTCCAAAAAGGATACCCAAGTGTACCTTGAGTAGTCATCTACAATTACATAGCCATACACTTTTCCTCCAAGACTAACTGTTCTTATAGGTCCAAATAAGTCCATGTGAATGTGCTCCAGGGGCTTGGAAGTTGTAACCATTGTTTTTGACTGAAATGATGTCTTGGTTTGCTTTCTCTTTGCACAGGCTGTATAGATTCCAGACTTCTTCAGTTTCATCTTCGGAAGACCTTCAACTAGATCATACTTTATTAATTTCTTGATTACTGAAGTGTTTTCAAGTCCTAGTCTTCTATGCTACAAATTAGTTTCTTCACTCTTGGTGGTTGCAAGACATAGGTTTACTTCTTTTAGTTCTACTAACTGTAAGGTATACATATTTTTGACTCTTCGAGCATCAAATACTGTTACGGACCACGTCGTTCAAACCCATTAACCTAGTAACGAGCTTGACCCGACTCCGTCTCCCGCAAACGTGCCATAGCCTCGCAAGGGATATCACACGTATGTCCATGAAAACATAAAGGAACACACTGATATATATATATATATATATATATATATATATATATATATATATATATATATATATATATATATGATTCACAATGTCACACATATTTATATTGGATTTACATAGCCAAGTTTCAACAAAAGTCAAGTAAGGTACAAGAGCCTGGGGCATACCCTGAAGTACAACTGGAAAAAGAACTACACTGCTGGAGGCGTCAGCCCAACTCCGCTGCGATGCGGCTTTGAACTGGAAGACGTTAGAGAAACCTCCTGCTCTCCTTCACCTGTAGGGAGTAGGGGTGAGCCTCGCAAGTCACTGGCTCAGTAGGGAAACTCCCCCAAAAACTGAGCAACCCAAAGTCAAGTACGAAAGCAGGATGCTACGCTAGCAATTTATAGCACAGCTAAGCAAGATATTAAACCTGTAAATTCCACTTACCACTTACCATCAACATAAACCGACTTAATAAATAAACGGTAAAACCACACCTCGGTGTACGTGCTAAAGTAGTGAACGCCACACTCGAGCCACATAGACTAGTTCGCGACGCTAGCAACTGACTCAGACAAACCACACAGGTCTACCTCTCAGCCTCGCAGCCACGGACGAAAGGTCCAGCTGCCGCTCCACTAGAACAGGTCAAACAACTGTGGAGACCAACCAACACCACACCTGCGGACCACACTGTCGCAGGACCATGCCTGGAACCTTTAGGGACTTCGGCCCGAGCTCCCTAGAGTGAGGCACTGGAAAACAGGACTAGCTGGGGCCTAGTATGTCTACTGGTGTCCGTACCCCCAACTACGAGCACGCTACAAGCGACAAACACAAACTCTCACAAGTCGTTGTCCCACTGTCGTCTTTCCCTCAACCAGACGTACAACTCAAACACAGGAGTGAGGGTGTCCAGGACAAACGACACAGACCTCGACGACACAACACAAGTAACGGGAAAATCCCTGAGTACAAAGCCTGGCTCACACAGAACCTAGGGCACCCAATTGAAGAGGTAACTGTAGACACCACCGATGGATGACGTGTTCGACGACGTGTACAAAGAGGGATATGGAAGGTGAGAAGAGGATTGTGATCACCAGGTGCACGTGGGCACTGAATGGAGAGTGCATGCGAGGGGTGCGGATGGAAGAATGATCGCGAGAGTACCTTTTTGGTGGGGAGCTTGCGTGGGGGATGATGTGGGTCCTTTTTCCTCTACGAACACGGCCGGCCGTGGTAGAGGGCATTTTCTTCGTTTGATTACTTGACAAAAAAGGACAAAGAAAATAGGGATTAGTCAAATAAGAAGTGTAGCATTGAATCCCAAACGAATATAATAAATGAATAAAAATCGAGAGGAACTCACGGATGGTTTTTTAAACCCCTAAAATGGGTGTGTGTGTGTATGCATGCATGTGTGTAAAAAAAAGATTAAAGGAGGGCCACGTGGTGCCCGGGGGAGATGGAAATGCAAAGAGCCACGTGGGGCCCAGAGGGAGTGGAAATGCAAATAAAGGTAAAGAGGGGAGGGGGTGCTTCCCCAAACGTTGATGCGGCGTGATGGGCCGTTGCCGGTTGGATGACAAAGGAGAGGAGGAAGATGCTTCCGCCTCGTGGGTGGAATGGAAAGAGATGACGGCGCTAGACTCCGAGGAAGAAGAATGGATCGGCAAGGAATGGCTCGGAGTCGAGGCGAGGATCCAGCAGAGCTTCGACGCTTCGTGGAACCCCTTGAACAAATGACCCTCGGGTCCAATTTATAGGCATTACGGATTCAAATCGCGTCCAAATAGGAAGCCGCGATTATGAATTGAATCGCATCTGGGCAGTAGGCCGCGGCTTGAATCGCGTCGGGTTGGGCGCTGCGACAAGGATGGAATTGCGTTTGGGTGACAGGCCGCGGTTCAGAAGGTCAACTTGATGGGATAGACGACTGATTGTCGTCGATGTCTTTGAATCGCATCCTGTCAGGACACCACAATAAGGAACAGAATCGCATCCGCGATGACTGCCGCAACTTGAAACGTGACGGCCATGGCCGACGTGATTACCTTAGAGGCAATTTCTGAGGCAATCAACTCATCTGCTGATATGAATAATGATTTGACCTCTCTGAATTACGTTTGGGTGATAAGACGCGGTTTCAGGATTTTATGACGATTTCCCGGCGTAGGCTCTCAAGTGCGGCGACTTCTGGGGGCATAGCCTTTCTGACTTTAAAATCGCGGCGGTCATGCTGGACGCGACTCCAATGTTCTGATAAACACGTCCAGTATGCCCGACGCGCTCATGATTGTGCCCCCGGAGGCCGTCACATTAAGGTTGCGCCTTCTATAGCCATCGCGATAAGATCCTGAATTGCGTCCAGCATCCTGGATGCCTTTCATAATGTGGTTGCCATACCGTCGTGACAAGGAGTTGAAGCTTATAGTGCCCGAGGGATTCTAGAAATGAAAGGAAAGCACCGAGGAAGAATGGGGGTGATCCAGAATGATAGGGAAAGTACTCTTTCAAGGCAAAATGAAGGCCATTTGTGGCATACAGCGCAATATGAAATTTGCCCGTGGTGGAGCCAAATTCGCGTGTCTACAGCTGCCACACCTTGGCGTCTGCTTTTCAGGGGAGCGAAGCGGAGGGACACGAAGTGGAGCACAATGGAGTGTAATGCAATGAAAAGAAATGAAGCGTAGCGAGAGCGGACTGAAAAGTAGACGCCAAGGTGAAAAATAGACACGCATAATCATTGGAGGCTGCCACCTGATAAGAGTCTTTCACCAACACCCAAGGAAGTCACCACCAGGAAGAAGACCTAAAGAAACAAATGCTTGGATAGAGGAAAAGGACAAGAAAGGAAAAGACCAACTTCCAGCATCGAGGAAGTACCTAAGGACACAATCCGTTAGGTTGCACCATTGGGGGCGTCTCCCACTGCCGCAGGTGGGTCTTGGGAGAGAAGGAGGAGAGATCAACTTCCATCGAAGGGGAAGTACCTAAGGACACAATCCGTTAGGTGCAGCATTGGGGGCGTCTGCCACTGCCTCAGGTGGATCTCTAGGAGCAAAGGAAAAAGGATAAGTCCAAACAAAGGAATCTCGAGGAAATCTGCTCGGAGGCGACAACAAAGGGAGTTGGGTATTCGACCTGGAATGGAATATTTCAAGTTGCTGGATTTTGAGGTGCGGATGGCCCTCAAATTGACTTGGAAGAGTGGTTTTCCACTGAGATTTCAATATGCATGTATGCTAGGCTAAAAGAAAAATAAGATTAAAAGTAGAGTAGAAAATAACCAAGGATAATATTGTTACGCCGGTGAGTCAGGACCGGGGTTTTATGCATGGGTTCGTCGTTCTCACATGCCAAGCGTAACGGCCTATCCGTGCGGCTAAGGATCCTCTGGGATAATCATTGTTTTTGATAGAGGGGAACTCAAATCCCAGATTCCTCAGAGCCACCAGGTCCTTGGTATGCTCTAAGGGTATAACATATAGTAGATGCAGATAGTTGTTGGTGAAGGCAGCAACGTCCTGATGTAGCACCAGATGAGGTAACTTGAATCCTGCGCTCAAAACCCATTAGCCAAAACTAACAAACATCATGGAAAAATAGCATTCATAGCATGGAGCATGACTAAAGTAGTCAACAACAGGATAGCTCAAACAATTTGTTTGTTGGACCATGAGGATAGGTGATCTCTGGCTAAGGAGATTGGAGTCAAGGATGGGAGGAACCCATGAAGGGGAAGATTTGCATCGCCCCGGCACAATCAGGAGGCGCAACATGCTTTGTGCAAGACCATCAGGAACTTTTTGGATTTTGAAAATATTCAAATTTTTTGTGAG
Organism: Colocasia esculenta; assembly: GCA_014218235.1. Taxonomy (NCBI): domain Eukaryota; kingdom Viridiplantae; phylum Streptophyta; class Magnoliopsida; order Alismatales; family Araceae; genus Colocasia; species Colocasia esculenta. The sequence goes on from CM024754.1 coordinate 132,880,984, forward strand.
ATTTTTGGATATATTCGAATTTTTATGGGATTTTGAAAATATTTAGAATTTTTTGGTTTTTGGAAATATTCATCTTTTTTGTTGATTTTAAGAATATTCATCTTTTTTTTTTGGTTTTGGTTTTGGTTGTATATTCATCTTTTTTGTTTATTTTAAAACATTGCCATGCCAAGGCGGTATTAAGGTTATGAGAACTGACTGGCGAGGGGTCCTTGTTAACTCCCGCTTCATCAAAGGATGCCTAGAGTAGGGCGTGCAGTTTAACGTGGTGCCCACGACTGATTGCACTGGGTTAACAGTGCCACTATCAAAGCCATACCTGAAAAGGCGACTAAGTCTGGCAGGGAGAAGGGAAGAAAATTTGGAGATAAGCTCAATATGGGTATTTGAAGAGTTGGGTTTGACTTCCTTCCTTGCCACAACCGTCAGAAGATTCAGTCTCTTTTAAGCACTAGGGCTTTTGAATTTATTGGAGTCTTGAGTGATGACCATTTTTTTGTTTGTTAGGGACATGCATACGGCCAGTGTTGGGTGAGTGTGTTTTGAAATTTTCTAAAGTTGTATTTTAATGATGACCAATGAACATCACTCATACTTTGATTTTGATGATGACATATTGTGATTTTGATGATGATATGTGAACATGTTATACATTTTATACATATCACAATAATGCTTAAAAAACATGTTTTTGATGTTTAATATCTCATATTTAATGATAATATCTTGTACTGATGATTTATGTGTTAAATTGTAGGTGTATACAACTCTTGTCATTGATGGTGTCGACACATCCATTGATGGTGTCGACACTGGGTCACTATTCCTAGAGTTTTTCATGAAGACAGGGTTCGGTGTGTCGACACAGCCCCTGGTAGTGTCGACACTAGACCCAGTTCCAAGGAGACCTAGTTGCCTGACTGGGACAGGGTGTCGACACAGTCCCTGGTAGTGTCGACACTAGACCCAGCTTCCAGAAGACCCTGTTTGGAAAATTGGTCAGTGTGTCGACACACTCAGTGGTAGTGTCGACACACTCCGGCTGAAATTTCAACTTATGATTTTTCTAGACACTGTGGCCGCTTGGGGATCAAGGCAATCTGCCTAGGTCTTTGTGCCCACGTACCCTAAGACTCCTTATGGACATATGGGGCTATAAATACCCATGTTTTTGGTACTCCAAAGCATCCCATGCAAGAAAAGCCAAGAGATTCTGGAAGAAGGCAAGAAGAGCGGGAAAAAGGAATCTGCATCTAGAGGAGCAGAGCAGCACCGCCAAGGGAAGAAGAAGAGAAGAAGAAGGAGAAGAAGGAAGGAGCTCGTGATTGCAGCAGTGCTGATTCAGAAGGAGATCCAGCCGAGTCTGTATTGGGTCAGAGTGTTAAATTCTCTAGGGAATCTGTGTATGTGTTCTACACAGATCTCCCAATTCTATTTGTCTCTACCATTTCTATTGTACTGAGATAGATCGTGCTAGAGGATCTATTCTCTAAGTGTGCTTGTTCTAGCAGAACTTGGATCTATTGTGATCCAGAGGTTTGAGTACTTTGTACTCTGGTTTGGAGCCGTTGTGCTCTGGTGCTTGAGATGTAGTGCTCAAGGGCTTGTGAATTTTCTGAATTCACAAGTGGTCTGTGGAGTAGGTTGTCGTGCCTATCTCCTGGGTTTCTTTGAGTTTAGATCTCAAAGAGGGGAGAGTCGTCGTGCTCCAGTTTGTACTGCACTTGTGCTAGTGGTTCCTCCGTTGTGAGGAGGTGGACGTAGGAGACACAAGTTGTGTTCTCCGAACCACCTTAAAAATCTTCAGTGCACTGTGGTTTGATGTGTGGTTTGCTGTTCTTATTCACTATACTCACACACCACACTTGTATCTGATTGAATTGTGTGTTCACTCTTTTTTTTTGCTGCCATACACACAATTTCTTAGTTCTTTTGTCAAAGTCACCTATCGATCCCCAACAACTGGTATCAGAGAGGGTCAGAGTCAATTCTATACTCTGAGGTGCTTTGGTGAATTTTCTGTATTTCAGATTTTGACTCACTCAATTACTTGCTCAAATTGCTGTGTGTTTTGGTTTGATTGTCTTTATCATGGACTCTAGAGGTTTGTTGCTGAAGGTCATTCAATTAATAGGCCTCCATTTTTTGATGGTACTGACTATCCTTACTGGAAGAATAGGATGATGGTCTTTCTTCGAGCGCAGAATTATGAAGTCTGGAAAATTGTTGAGACAGGACCAGTAGAAATCACTGGAGATGAAGCAACATGGACAAGGGAGCAGATCAGAAAGGCTACCCTGAACTACAGCGCCATGAACATGCTGCAATGTGCCATCATCCAAGGGAATATTCCAGAATCTCCATGTGTAAGTCTGCCAAGGAGATGTGATAAATTAGAATTGCTTTATGAGGGCACATCTCAGGTCAGGGAGACTAAGGCTAACATGTTAGTTTCTGATTATGAGTTGTTTATCATGAAATCTAATGAAACTATATCTGAGATGTTTGCTAGGTTCATGGTTATTATAAATGGACTTCGAGCCTTGGGTAAGGAATATTCAAATGAAGACTTGGTAAGAAAAATCTTGCTCATTATCTCCTGTATGGCACACTAAAGCAACTGTCATTGAAGATTCAAAGGATTTATCCAAAATCACATTGGATGAACTCATTGGATCATTAATGACATATGAGTTAAACCTTAAGAGATCAGAAGAACACATGCTAAAAACAAAAACCATTGCTCTTAAAGCTTCATCAAGTAATAAAGGAAAATCTAAAGAAAAACTTCTGAATCTGATAATGATAATCTTGCTTTCATCACTAGACAATTTAAGGCATTTCTGAAATCAAACAAGATGAATTTTGGTAATAAGCAAAATGCCATGTCTGGTAAAAAGAAACACTTCTCCCATGTTGATCATAAGAAAACTGATGAAGTTCCTGTGTGTTACAGGTGCAATAAATCTGGACATATGAAGGCTGATTGTCCAGAAGCTAAAAAGGAAAGTACAAAAACCACAAGAAGGAGTTTCACAAAAAGAAGAACAAGGCCATGGTTGCTACATGGTCAGATGATGAAAGCTCAGACTGCAATGAAGAATCCTCAACTTCAGATGAAAATGAAGTTTGTTCATGGCTGGAAGCAGCGAAGAACAGGTAGATATATCCTTTGAACTATTTACCATTGAAGATTGGCAAGAAGCATATGGTAACTTGGTTGAAAGTATGTCTGAAATTAGAAAAGAAAATAAATACTTGAAAAGAAAAATTGAAAGCATTCTTCATGATACTTCATCATCTGTAAAGATTTCTGAATTGGAAGCTCAAATTTCAGACCAAATCAAAGAAAATGATGAACTGTTGATTTTTGTTGATGATCTGAAATTGAAAATTCAAAAATTGAACAAAGAACTCATCAATTCTATCAAGAAATTTGAAGAAAAAGAAAAGGAAAATCATGAAAATTTGAATCAAATTGAAAAACTCAATCTTTGCATTAAAGAAAAAGAAGATATCATCAAGAACTTCACTCAAGGGAAAGACAATTTGAATGCTCTACTTGGAGTTAAGATGAATTCAAAAAATTTGGTTAGGTTTTGAACCACAAAATTTAAAGAAAACTGAATCATCTTCAAAGCAAATAAAATCATTAAAAATTCCTTTAATAAAATTTGTCAAGGCAGGTTCATCTGAAAACAAAGAAAAATACAAAAACAAAAAGAACTGTGAGGTCGACACACACTCTGCACAGGTCGACCTATCCCAGTCAGAGGTTGACAAAAACCATGCATAAGCCGACTTACCCTTCTTATAAAAATCACAAAAACTTCAAACCAATCAATAATCATCTTTCTCATGGCAATTGGAATGTTTTCTCATCTTACAATTCAAGATGGAATAAGTCTTGGAACCAAAGGTACAATGGTACCCAATGGTTCAATCCTTATTTCTATCATTCATCTTTTCCTGCATATCAACAGCAATACATGCCAAGTTTTTCACAGTGGAACAAATCAACTAAGAGGTATAATGTTCAGAAAATTGAAAAAAAAAATGTGAATCTTTTGTTCCAAAAACACTGTGAAGAAAAATACACAAATTTGGGTTAGAAAGGATTTGTTATCTCTTCTCACTCAGGATGTTGGTACCAATCTCATGTGGGTACCAAAAACTTTTCTTGTCTAATTTGTTATGTGCAGGAAAGCCGTGCATCCAATTCCAACAACATCTGGATTCTTGACAGTGGATGCTCACGGCACATGACAGGAGACAGAAATAAATTTTCATGCTTGATTGAAAAGGAAGGTGGATCAGTCACCTTTGGAGGTAAGAATAAAGGAAAAATAATTAGCAAAGGAAAAATTGGTAAGTCTTGCATTACCTTAAGTGATGATGTTTGTTTAGTTGAGGGTTTGAATTACAACTTGCTTAGCATTAGTCAATTGTGTGACAATGGTCACAAGATTCTTTTGAACATGATTCATGCAAAATAATTGACTCCTCTTCTGAGAAAATTAAATTGATTGGAAAAAGAGAAAATAATGTCTACATGATTGATTTGTGTGATAATTCCTCTTTAAATGTTTGCTTGATTGCAAATAAAAATGACACTGCTTGGTTGTGGCACAAAAGGTTGGGTCATGCAAGTTTCACAACCATTAGTAAACTCATAAGAATGAATCTTGTAAAAGGTCTCCCTGAATCTTTCCCAGTCATTGACAATCCTGTTTGTGGGATATGTGCTCAAGGAAAACAAACAAGAAAATCTTTTAAAGTGTTCAATGATGTACTTACATCTAAACCACTTGAGTTGCTTCATATGGATCTTTTTGGTCCAACCAGAACTCAAAGTCTCAGTGGTAATAGATATGGCTTTGTGATCATTGATGACTTTACAAGATATACTTAGGTCTATTCTTATCCCATAAAAGTGATGCATGTTCAGAATTCAGGAGATTTTACAATTCTGCCTTAGTGGGTTTATCTTTCAAACTGAATTCCATTTGACAGATCATGGGGTGAATTTGAAAATAAATCATTTTCTGATCTCTCTACTGAACTGAAAATTCTCCATAAGTTTTCTTCCTCTAGAACTCCAGAACAAAATGGAGTTGTAGAAAGAAAAAATAGAACTCTTGTGGAAATGGCCAGAACTATGCTCATTGAAAGTAAACTGTCTAAATCTTTTTGGGCAGAAGCTGTATACAACTAATTTCATTTTGAATAGAGCATTGGTAAGACCAAAGATCAGAAAAAACCCCTTATGAGTTGTTCAAAAATAAAAAGCCAAGTGTGTCATATTTCAAAATTTTTGGTTGCAAATGTTTTGTTCACAATAACAACAAAGAAAATCTTGATAAATTTGATGCAAAAAGTTTTGAATCAATCTTCTTAGGTTATTCTGAAACTTAAGAGCTTACAGAGTTTATATTTTAAAAAATAAGACCGTGGAAGAATCTCCACATGTCATTTTTGATGAAAACTTCCAAAGATTGACATTCCTACTTTGTGCAGAACTCCATTATGTGATGATGAGGATGATTTTCTTGAACATCCATCTACAAATCTTGAAGAGCAAGAAGTACCAAATGCACATGAGGTTCTTGAATTGCCAACTTCAAGTGATTCAGGTAATCATGTTCCTGAAAATCATGCAAACCCTGAGGTAATTCTGAACCCAGATTTTTAAGAGACATCCACTTGAAAGCATTGTTGGTAATTTGCAAGATGGAATAAGAACCAGATCATCTTTTCATTCTGTCATAGTTGAAGATTCTTTGGCACTACTTTCCCAAATTGAACCCAAAAATGTTGATGAAGCTTTATCTTGTGAAAACTGGATAAATGCTATGCATGAAGAGCTTCATCAATTTGAAAGAAATCAAGTTTGGGATTTAGTACCAAAACCTTCAGATTTAACTTCTGTCATTGGAACTAGATGGATTTTTAGAAAAAATTGAATGAATCTGGTCAAATTGTTAGAAATAAAGCTAGACTTGTTGCTCAAAGGTATAACCAAGAACTTGGTATTGATTTTGAAGAGTTATGCCCCTGTAGCAAGACTTGAAGCTGTTCGAATATTCCTTGCATTTGCTGCTTCTTTGAAATTCAAAGTCTTTCAAATGGATGTCAAGAGTGTATTTTTAAATGGATACATAAAAGAAAATGTTTTTGTCAAACAACCCCTGGTTTTGAAAATGAAAAATTCCCAATCATGTTTTTAAACTTAATAAGGCTCTTTATGGTCTTAAACAAGCTCCAAGAGCTTGGTATGACCGGTTGAGCTCTTTTCTTGTAAATAAATGTTACATAAGAGGAAACATTGATCAAACCTTGTTTACAAAAACTGCAAAAAACATTTCATTGCTATTCAAGTTTATGTTGATGATATCATTTTTGGATCATCAACATATAATATTTTGTGCAATGAGTTTGCCCCCTTATGCAATCTGAATTTGAAATGAGATCTCATGGGTGAACTTACATTCTTTTTAGGTCTGCAAGTACATCAAACTGGAAGGAATTTTTCTGAGTCAAACAAAATATGTCAAGGAGTTGCTCAAGAGGTTTGACTTCCAAAACATCAAGCCATCCAACACACAATGGCCACAAGTGTAAGACTTGAGAGTGATACTTCTGGTAAGCTGTTATGCTGCACTGTACAGAGGTATGATTGGATCTCTTCTTTATTTAACTACCTCTAGGCCAGATATTCAATTCAGTGTCTGCATGTGCACAAGATTTCAAGCAAATCCTAAAGATAGTCACATGTCTGCCGTTAAAAGAATTTTCAAATATCTTCTTTCTTCATGTGATTTGGGTCTTTGGTATCCTGATGGAAGTAAATTGGACTTGATTGCATATAGTGATGCTGCTTATGCCGGGTGCCAACTTGATAGAAAAGGCACTAGTGGGTTGTGTTTATATCTAGGTGGGTGTCTTATTTATTGAGCTTCTAAAAAGCAACATTCTGTAGCTCTTTCAACTGCAGAAGCTGATTATGTTGCCGCTGGTAGCTATGGTACCCAAGTCCTTTGGGTCAAAGATCAACTTCTAGATTATAATCACACATTAGGTTGCATTCCCATTCTTTGTGACAACACAAGTGCTATAAATCTGTCCAAAAGTCCTATTCAGTATTCCCGCACAAAACACATTGACATTCGGCATCATTTCCTTCGAGATGAAGTCTCAAAGAATTCTTTTGAACTCCACTTCATTGACACAGAAAAACAAATTGCAGACATTTTCACTAAATCTCTTGCAGAACCTAGATTCACTTCTCTTAGAAGGGAACTTGGTTTATGCAAGTTTTCACATGTCTGAAATCTTCATCTCATTTCTTTGTGCAAATAAAAGCCATTCTTTCTTGCAAATAAATTCCTACTTCTCAGTTGTATTGAAATTCTTGGTATATCAAATAGTGATTTGAAGAAAGGCAAGTTAGGCTTGTCTGGACACTTTCACTATGCGTGAGTATATGTCTCCGCCAAGTATCAAGAGCCTCGTATGCAATTGTTGAGGGGGAGTCCTTGTTTTTCAATAAAACATTCTTGTTCATTCTACTTTCACTTCATTCCTATTTCTTCAATAATCCTCATGTTCACCTTGTGAAGGGGAGATACATGAAAGGGGGAGTCATTGTCACATTCCTTGACTTACTTGTCTATCTTGAACCTCACTCCTCAGAATGTTGAGTCATTGTGTATTTTCTTTTGAGAGAATTAAGACATTGAAACTAAACTCATTGTGCATTTAGTTTAATTTCAAAGATTCATTATCATTTCAAGGTTACGCAATCTTAATACTGAATGTTTTTAAAATGATTTGCAAAACACTATTATAGGCATATGAGTGGCTTTAATATTTCACATGTGTATGTTTAAGCTTCATTTTTACCACATGTTAAGAATAATTTCTCTAAATTCGTAGTCATGACTTTTCTGGTCAAAGTAAACATATTCTTGCAAAACATCAAATGAAATGATCAACAATTGGAAAGATACAATCAGAGCAATGCAAATTCTTGAACCACTGAGTAACCGGCCATTTCACCTAAAAAGTGATTTGTTCGCGTCAAAAAGTGGAAATCAAAGTTTTCAACTCTGTATAAGATAATGAAAGTTAAACCACTGAGTAATCAAGAGATCTTGCATCTAATCAATGTGATCTCTTGCACTGAAAAGTGAGATTTAACTAATTTATTCTTGTATTCTTTCCCATTAAAAATGAACGAAAAAAAAATTTGACAGGGTGAAAAGCTAAGACCTTCATAAAGTTCATGTATACTGAATTTAGACCTATATTTTACATTGTGTTAAACTTAAAGCTCCTAACATTCTTGTTAAATATTTCTGCTCATTCATATAGATCACTTTTCTTCACATTTGCATCATTATTTTAACTACATTTAGATCATTATATTGATATACTTTGTGTTGAGTGTGTCTTTGCGATTAAAGTTTATTGCACAATACAAAGAACAATAATTTCTCTCATATGTAAATATCACTTTGCCTTATTTATTTTGATCATTTCTGACCATTCACTTCCTACATTTCATTTCTTGATCTCATACAATCTTTGTTTCTCTCTATTATCTATCTTTTTGATGCTGTCAAAAAGGGGGAGAAAGTTCCTTAAAGGAGGAGAAAGTAAAAGTTTCTAGGAGAAAGTTCTTTATGGGGAGAAAGTTCAAAGGGTGTATATGGTCAAGGGGAGTTATTGCAGTCAAGGGAGTCAAGCTATTGGGAGATTGTGCATATGTTTTGTCATCATCAAAAAGGGGGAGATTGTTGGGTTGAGTGTGTTTTGGAATTTCCTAAAGTTGTATTTTAATGATGACCAATGAACATCACTCATACTTTGATTTTGATGATGACATATTGTGATTTTGATGATGATATGTTGACATATTATACATTTTATACATATCACAATAATGCTTAAACAATACGTTTTTGATGTTTAATATCTCATATTTTAATGATAATATCTTGTACTAATGATTTATGTGTTAAATTTGCAGATGTATACAGCTCTTGTCATTGATGGTGTCGACACATCCATTGATGGTGTCGACACTGGTCACTATTCCTGGATTTTTTCATGAAGATAGGGTTCAGTGTGTCGACACAGCCCTGGTAGTGTCGACACTAGACCCAGTTCCCAGGAGACCCAGTTGCCTGACTGGGACAGGGTGTCGACACAGTCCCTGGTAGTGTTGACACTAGATCCAGCTTCCAGAAGACCCTGTTTGGACAATGGGTCAGTGTGTCGACACACTCAGTGGTAGTGTCGACACACTCCGACTGAAATTTCATCTTATGATTTTTCTGGACACGTGGGCCGCTGGGGATCAAGGAATCTGCCTAGGTTTTGTGCCCACGTACCCTAAGGCTCCTTATGGATATATGGGGCTATAAATACCTATGTTTTTGGTACTGCAAAGCATCCCATGCATGAAAAAGCCAAGAGCATTCTGGAGAAGGCAAGAAGAGCGGGAAAAAGGAATCTGCATCCAGAGGAGCAGAGCAGTGCCGCCAAGGAAGAAGAAGGAGAAGAAGAAGGAGAAGAAGATAAGGAGCTCGTGATTGCAGCAGTGCTGATCCAGAAGGAGATCCAGCCGAGTCTGTATTGGGTCAGAGTGTTAAATTCTTTGGGGAATCTCTGTATGTGTTCTACACAGATCTCCCAATTCTATTTGTCTCTACCATTTCTATTTACTGAGATAGATCGTGCTAGAGGATCTATTCTCTAAGTGTGCTTGTTCTAGCAAAACTTGGATCTATTGTGATTCAGTGGTTTGAGTACTTGTACTCTGGTGTGGAGCCATTGTGCTCTGGTGCTTGAGACGTAGTGCTCAAGGGCTTGTGAATTTGCTGAATTCACAAGTGGTCTATGGAGTAGGTTGTCTTGCCTATCTCCTAGATTTATTTGAGTTGTAGATCTCAAAGAGGTGAGAGTCATCGTGCTCCAGTTTGTACTGCACTTGTGCTAGTGGTTCCTCCATTGTGAGGAGGTGGACGTAGGAGACGCAAGTTGTGTTCTCCGAACCACCTTAAAAATCTTCAGTGCACTGTGGTTTGATGTGTGGTTTTCTATTCTTATTCACTATACTCACACACCACACTTGTATCTGATTGAATTGTGTGTATCACTCATTTTATTTTTGTTGCCGTACACACATTGTCTTAGTTCTTTTGTCAAAGTCACCTATCCGATCCCCAACATCCAGGCCCATTTGGGTCCCTACGGGGACTTTGCCACTATTTGCCATGCCCTATTATCTTGATTTGATTTTGATTTTTGCATGCATATGGCCAGGTCCATTTGGATCTAAGCGGGACTTTGCCACTCTTGACATGCATTTTGACTTTGATTTTTCTTGGTCATTTGATTTGCCCATTTTGGGGACGTCCTCTTATGACGGAGGTGCTTTGGGTTGGTTGCCTTGCCCAGACTACCTCTACTACTCATACTTCGGCCGAAAGAGGAAAGAAACAGACATTTCTGCTATTCAGACATGGCTGTGGCAGTGACGATGTCTACTGGGAGCAATCGACTTAAGGCGCCGTGAAGTGTGTGCAGGTGCCCATGCTAAGGGAAAACCTTAATTTTGGACTCGTGGCGCGAAATTCTTATAACAAAAATGCTGCGATGGCATGGCAATGCTGAATATTCATTTTTTTTTTTTTATTTTGGCAATGATAAAACATAGTAAGAATTCGGAGGGTAAGGGAGAGCGAATGCCCTTTGTTGGAGCGAGACTCAGAGGTCTACAAGAATTTACTGAAATGTTGTGAAATTACTGCTATGAAGAAATCTAGAAGGGGGGGAGGTTGAATAGATTTCACCAGACTTTGAAATTTATTTATTAATGCTTAGATTTAGAATTTAATCACAATTTTGAACAAGTTGAATAGAATAGATGTTGAAGAACCAGCGAGTCTATCAAACATCTAACGCAATTAGCAAACAAACCACAGAGACAGAGAGATTTAGGTTGTTTGGATTACACAACTGTGTATCCTACATCCACCATCCACACACACACACAAATGGCTTATCTCGCCAGTTCAGAAAACACACTGAACAACACACACACTCTGAGATATGGAAATCTCATATTCAATCACACACATGAAATGTGCACAAGGATTGCACCAATTTCACAACACACACTTCAATAGAGTGAGTTTGAGATGAAGAACCATCAGATCAATTGAAACCCAAAGTTGAAGAAGACTGGTTCGAAGGTCCCTGTTTCTGCTTCAAAAGTAGAGATTAGTTCTTCTACTTTAGCTCCAGAAAAGACTCTGATGGCTCAAAATTATTCTTCAAATGGATCATCCAAGATGCTCAAGACTTTAATTCCTTCAGATCTGGGAGCAATTCGCCAGGATGAAGCCTTCTTCAGAAATAGCGGGAATATTCTGGAGTCTGGAAGAGCATATGTGTATTTTGATCGATCGTTGTCAAAAGCCAAGTGGATAAGGGGTATTTATAGCCCTATGGGTCCACAAAATATCTTGGAAATCGGGAGCATAGAAATTCCCGCCCAAAACCCCTTTACCAAAATCATCCACGTGACTTGGTCAGTTCAGATCTGGAGAATCATCTGAACTGTGTCGACGCTGATGATCAGTCTGTCCCCATGTAATTTTAATTACCTATTTATTATTATTATTATTTTTTGGTGATTAACAAAATTCCATCAATGATTTCTAACATATATTTCATAAGTCTTAAGTACAAGAAATATACCAAGGTCAATCAAGCCAATATTGGTAAGCATTATTTTTCTGAAGCATTAATTATTTCAAGATCATATTTCTCTAAGTCCACATCGACTTCTGTTGAAAGTCACAATGACTTCCTTAGTGCTATAATGATTTGAATTCATAACGATTTCTTAAGTGTCTGAACGACTTCTTTAATGTAACTTCATTTGATTACAAACAAGTCGTTCTCACAACGATTCTATAAGTCATCGGAACGATTTCTTTAGAATTCGCAACGACTTGCTCGCCGTAACGATTCTGTAAGTTATCATAACAATTTCTTTAGAATTCGCAACGACTTGCTTGCCGTAACGATTTCTTAAGTTATCATAACGATTTCTTTAGAATTCGCAACGACTTGCTCGCCGTAATGATTTCTTAAGTTATCATAACGATTTCTTTAGAATTCGCAACGACTTGCTCGCTGTAACGATTTCTTAAGTTATCATAACGATTTCTTTAGAATTCGCAACGACTTGCTCGCCGTAACGATTCTGTAAGTCATCATAACGATTTCTTTAGAATTCGCAACGACTTGCTCGTCGTAATGATTCTGTAAGTCATCATAATGATTTCTTTAGAATTCGCAACGACTTGCTCGCTGTAACGATTTCTTAAGTTATCATAACGATTTCTTTAGAATTCGCAGCGACTTGCTCGCCATAACGATTTCTTTAGAATTCGCAACGACTTGCTCGCCGTAACGATTTCGTAAGATATCATAACGATTTCTTTAGAATTCATAACGATTTGCTTCGCACAACAATTTCTTTAGAACTCATAACGATTTGCTTCGCGCAACGATTTCTTTAGAACTCATAACGATTTGCTTCGCGCAACGATTTCTTTAGAACTCATAACGATTTGCTTTGCACAACGATTTCTTTAGAATTCATAATGATTTGCTTCGCGCAACGATTTCTTTAGAACTCATAACGATGTGCTTTGCGCAACGATTCCTTTAACGCTCATAACGACTTGATAAGTGTTCATAACGATTTCCTTGTTGAACACATAAACTTGCTTTAACGATTTGCTCTCTATAATGACTTGTTAGTATTCATAATGATTTCATAAGTCATATAGACAACGACTTTATGGTTTATATCGACTTGACATTTATCTTATCTCTTAAAGCGTTGAATAGTCAAAGTTTTCTCTTATCTATCTGACTGCTGTGCATTTAATGAAGACAGAACGTATCTCTGCATGCATGCAGATGATATCTCTTTTTTTATTGTGTATATTCTGTCAACATCTTTTAGAACAAGCTATTTGACATTACTATTTTGGTGAATACTCACATCAACGTTTACTGACAACAAGAGACAGCCTAGCTATCTACTGTTCAAACATTTAATGTGTGCAGGGTCCTAAAGACATTCTGTCATACAACGTTGGACCATATAGACACCAGAAGACCCTATCTCTTTGCGTGCTCAATTGGATAAAAGATTGTTGAAGCTTCCAAATGTCAAGCAGTCTAACGTCTATCAACTTAAGAGACAACGGTTACTTCAACGACCATATTTCAAAAGGAGATATAAATACAAGACATAAGTGAAGAATGATATGCAACCAGTAGAGAACAAGCATCTCGCATTCAAACTTTCAAATTCTTTTGCAAGAAGTCTAGAGCCAAGAATCTCATCTCTCATCATCTTTAGCTCTTTGCTCTATGTGCTGTAATAGAATTTCTAAGAGAGCCTGTGTAGTTCTGAGAGTGTGCCTTGTTTAGATCTTTTGCTCTCAGTGCTTGTTCCTTCAGATCTTGGCTTGTAAAAGCTTGATCTAGGGGCTTGAATTCATTCTATTCTCTTTGTGGTGTTTCCCTTCATGTGTGAAGGAAGACCTGGTGGGATCCATGGTGCTGTTCCCTTCGGTTGTGAAGGAAGACCTGGTGAGGTATCCAGGGTGTGGTTATTCCCTTCTGGTGTGAAGGAAGACCAGCTGTGCTGAGTGTTGTAGTGTCCATAGGGGTACTGTACCCTAGTTAGTGAAAGCCTGAGTTGTTGCTCAGGGACTGGACGTAGGACTCCTAAGGAAAGGAGGTCCGAACCAGGATAATTCCTTGCGTTGTGTGATTGATTCCTTGTGAGTTTGTTGTTCATACAAACCATTACTAACCAATATTGAAGATTGTTTTTGTGTATATTTTTACGTACAGGTGTCACCTAGATAGATTTTTTTTTAAAGACCCATTCACCCCCCCTCTGGGCTAGTCAACCGGGCAACAAGTGGTATCAGAGCGAGTCTCTTTGACAAAGAAAAGATCCAACGATCTGAAGAGTAAAGATCCATGGAAGCCCAAGGTCACAACGAAGGTCAGTCTGTCAACCGACCACCATTGTTCGATGGAGAGGATTACACATACTGGAAAACAAGAATGGAGTACTTTCTGCAAGGCCACGACTATCAGATATGGTCAATAGTAGAAGAAGGCGATCTCCTGGTCACAAAGGAAAAAGCTCAGTGGACAGATGATGACAGGAAAAAGATATCCTTGAACTATAAGGCTAAGAGTATTTTGTGCTGTGCACTAAGCAAAAAGGAATTCAACAGAGTTTCAGCCTGCAAATCCGCAATGGAGATGTGGGAAAAGCTTAGAATTACCTATGAAGGCATAGACAAGGTGAAGGAGACAAGAATTGATATTATTGTTACACAATATGAAAGATTTCAGATGCAATCAGGTGAATCCATAACCCACATGTTCAGTAGATTTACAGATATCATAAATGTGTTAGCCGGACTAGGAAAAACCTATGAAATTGGAGACATGGTGAGAAAAATTCTTAGATCCTTACCATCCTCATGGACTCCGAAGGTCACAACTATTGAAGAAGGTAATGGTCTAAAAAGGATGTCTTTGGAAAAAGTCATTGGGTCCCTCATGGCCCATGAGATTAATATGGAAAGGCTAGGAGAGTCCTCTAGCAGAAAGAAGCATTCAAATGCTCTTAAAGCAGAAGAAGACAAGTCAGATGAGTCATCACTGAAGATGAGAACTCAAGTGGCTGTGAAGATGAAGAAGCCATGCTGTCAAAAAAATTGCAACGCATTCTAGTAAGGAAGAAGAAGTTCCAATCTGGTAGAAGACACTTCAAGAGAAATAAAGACTTCAAGAAACCAGATGGAAAGGATCAAAAGAAGAATGAGCCCATATACTACGAGTGCAAAAAGCCAGGACATATCAAAGCTGAATGTCCAAAGCTCAAGAAGCCTGAATTCAGGAAGAGAGAGAGCTCCAAGAAGTTCAAGAAATATAAGAAGAAAGCTATGGCAGCTGCATGGAGCAACAGCAACGACTCAGACAGTGAGTCAAGCCCAACTAGTGATGAGGAAGAAGCCAACCTGGCTTTCATGGCAAATACCGAAGAAAAGGTAACATTTGACTCATCCTTTGATTCTTGTAATGGTTCAGATTCCGATAGTTTAGAAGAAGCTTTGAATGAACTATACAATAAATATAGAGAAGTAACCAAAATATTAAAATAAGCAAGAAAAACATAGTTTGTCTAGAAAATACAAACTCAGATCAAAGATCAGAAAATGAACAATTAGAAAGTCAAATAATTGAACTTAAAAGAAGAAATGAACTGTTATGTAAAGATCTAAAAGCTAAGAATGAACTAATAACTGAATTAGAAAAACAAGTAAGTTCAGATGAACTGAAAACTGAAATCAAGACACTAACAGAAGAAAATATACAGTTATCTAGCACATTATAAAAATTCATAAATGGTAAAAACTCCCTCATATTAAAAGGTGCCAGAAGATCAGGTAAGAAGAAAAATGGATTAGGATATACAACCCCAGATAATGAGGAAACCATAGTTTATCCTAAAACATATCCAACACCAAAATTGTACCCGAACAAGATATAGCATACAAAGCTAACTTCAAATATATGGAAAAGTAACCAAATTATCTTGCTGTAGTCATTGCAACAAGTTGGGACATATCATAACAGCATGCCCAACAAAACATAAGAAATGGATAATCAAAGGTAAAATCAATGATACTAACCAATCATGACCCAAAAGAATTTGGGTACCTAAAACATGATGATTTTATTTCAGGGTAACACTCGAGCATCCAAATGGTATTTGGACAGTGGGTGCTCAAGGCACATGTCAGGAAATCAGAAGCTATTCACCAATCTCCAAGCTGAGCAAGGAACAATTACCTATGGAGACAATGGGAAAGGCACAATAATTGGCAGTGGTTCTGTGAGCAACAAAGGAAAAATAGTCATCGAAGATGTATTGCTTGTCAAAGGGCTGAAGCACAACCTCATCAGCATCAGCCAGCTTTGTGACAGAGGTCATCAGATTCAGTTTCAAGAGTCAAAGTGCAGTATACTAAAGGATGGAGCTGTAATCTTCGAAGCCAATAGGGTGAAGAACCTGTATGCAGTTCATCTTGAAGAACTCAAGGATCAGGATGTTTGCCTGGCAGCAAATAAAAGCCAGTCAACTAAACTGTGGCACAGAAGACTTGGTCATTGCAGCATAGATGGCATGAGAAAATGCTAAAGAAAAATCTTGTGGAAGGGTTGCCAAAAGTCAGTGCAAAAATGGAAGGCGTTTGTAGATCTTGTGCTAAGGGAAAGCACACCAAAAGCTCCTTCAAGTCGAAAACGGTGGTAACCTCCTCAAAACCCATAGAGCTCCTTCATGGATCTATTTGGGCCAATGAGAACTACCAGTCTTGGAGGAAGAACTTTGGATTTGTCATAGTCGATGATTACTCAAGATTCATATGGGTATCATTCCTAGAGCATAAAGATGATACTTTTGAAAACTTTGTTAGTTTCATCAAGAAAGTCCAGAAGGATCAGAAGTTCAGCATTGTTTCTATCCGATCAGATCATGGTGGTGAATTTCAGAATGAAAAATTTGCTAAATTCTGTAATGATCAGGGGATTGAGCATAATTCTTAGCGCCAAGGACACCACAGCAAAATGGAATTGCTGAGAGAAAGAATAGAACTCTATTGGATATGGCAAGAACCATGCAGTCAGAATGTGATCTGCCAAGGTATTTTTGGGCTGAAGCAGTCAACACAACAAGCTATATCATCAACAGAGTAATGATCAGGCCAATCCTAAAGAAGAATGCATATGAACTGTTCAAAGGAAAGAAATCAAATATCAGTCACTTCAGGACATTTGGATGTCCTTGCTTCATCCACAACAATGGAAAAAGGGACATTGGTAAGTTGGATGCCAAATCAGATGAACGCATCTTCATGGGGTACATCTCTAAACCCAAAGGCTGTAGAGTATTTAATAAATGCACTTTATTAATTGAACAGTCTGTACATATTATTTTGATGAAACTAACCCTTCTGGAGAAAGGAAGAAGACAGTGACAATGATGATACAGATGAACTGTCCAAGAAACTAAAGAATACATCAATAGAGGACAAGGATGATCCACCTCTGGAAGACCGCAAAAAAAGGAAATTACACATGAAAACCTTCCAAAGGAGTGGAGATACAAGAAAGATCATCCACCTGAGAATATCATGGTGATCCATCTGTTGGGGTAAGAACAAGAGGTAACATGATACCTTATGATTATTTAGCATTGTTTCTCAAATAGAGCCAAGGACAGTCAATGAAGCTCTTGGTGATGAATCTTGGATCTTGGCCATGCAAGATGAACTAAATCAGTTCAAGAGAAACCAAGTATGGTCACTTGTTCCTAGACCATCAGACCATCCAGTTATTGGCACCAAATGGGTGTTCAGAAACAAATTGGATGAGACTGGTGTAATCTTGAGAAACAAAGCCAGACTAGTAGCTCAAGGCTATTCCCAAGAGGAAGGTATAGATTTCAATGAAACCTATTCACTGTAGTAGACTTGAGGCTATTAGAATATTACTTGCATATGCATCAGCATTAGAGTTAAAACTATTTCAAATGGATGTCAAATCTGCATTCTTGAATGGTTTTATAAAAGAGGAAGTTTATGTGGAACAACCCCGGGTTTTGATGACACAAAATTCCTAATCATGTTTTTAAACTTCATAAGGCATTATATGGTTTAAAGCAAGCACCTAGGGCCTGGTATGAAAGGCTTAGTTCTTTTCTTCTAAACCATGGTTTCAGTAGAGGTCAAGTAGATAGCACTTTATTTGTAAAATCAAAAGTTAAAAGCATACTACTTGTACAGATTTATGTAGATGATATTATCTTTGGATCTACTGATGAATCCTTTGCAAGTCGTTTGAAAAGTTGATGCAGGGAGAATTTGAGATGAGCATGATGGGAGAGCTCAATTATTTCCTTGGATTGCAAATCAAGCAAGGAAAAGATGGCACCCACATCTGCTATGCAAAGTACACCAAAGAACTCTTGAAGAAATTTGGATTCGATAACACCAAGCCACTGTCAACACCCATGACTACATCAACAAGGATGGACAGTGACAATGATGGTAAGAAAGTAGATCAAAAGATCTACAGAGGTATGATAGGTTCACTGCTTTATTTAACAGCTAGTAGACCCGATTCTATTTAGTGTATGCATGTGTGCTAGGTATCAAGCAGATCCTAGAGAATCACATTTAATCTCTATGAAAAGAATATTTAGATATTAGCTAAAACTCATGATTTAGGTCTGTGGTATCCAAAATCTTGTGAAATTAATTTAGTAGGATACTCTGATGCTGACTATGCTGGATGCAAAGTAGATAGAAAAAGCACCAGTGGTTGTTGTCAATTTCTTGCAGGATGTTTGATATATTGGTCTTCAAAGAAACAAAATTCAGTGGCACTATCTACAGCTGAAGCTGAGTACATGGCTGATGGAAGTTGCTGCACACAACTCCTATAGATAAAGCAACAACTTGAAGATTTTGGACTAAATATCAAATCAATTCCACTTCTATGTGACAACACCAGTGCTATCATTCTCACCAAAAATCCAGTCCAACATTCAAGGACGAAGCATATTGAGGTTAGATATCATTTCATTCGTGATCATGTTGCAAATGGTAATATGAAATATCCTTTATTGATACAAATAGTCAGTTAGCAGATATTTTCACAAAAGCCTTGCCCGAAGAGAGATTCACATCTCTTAGAAGGGAATTGGGCATGTGTAATTTGTGAAAAGATTTCCGCTTGAAACTGGTACAAAAATTTTCAGATTTAAGTAAAATTTCCCTCCAAAAATTTAAGCAAAAGAAATTCACATTATCCTTCCTAGCCGCTCTTTTATTAAAGTCTATTTGAATAGTCAAACTCTTTTGTCGCTTTCTACCACCTTTTGGCGCCTCACTTTCCACATCATTTATTTAATTACAAAAATCGACGTGGGAACGTTTCATCTCCCATCTTCTATCTTTTTCCTCTTTCGTTTGGTTGCCTAAGCCGATGCCCTAACGACTCGGACATCGACTCTCTGCAAGTTTGAAGCTCTTCTCTCCTTCCCGCAACAAATTTCTTGAGGAGTTTCACTCCTTCTTCCACCTCAATCTCCAGAAAACCTTCTCACATGAATCCATGGCCACACCCATCATTTCCGGCAATTTGGGTGGCTACAGCATGCGTTTCTATCGACAGAGCAGCAGGAAAGGTTCACTTTCGTGAAGACAAAGGTTTTTGGAAATAAGGCAGTAGATGTTGCTAATCTTGAGAAGAACGGCATGCACAGTGTAGTAGCCGTAATGAACAGGATGCAGTGGATGGGAATCTCCACCTTCTCTGAGGTAAGCTATCCAGACCTCGTGAAGGGTTCTATGTGTGCTTGAGGACAGAGGCAGACGGGTCCCTGATTTCATCAGTCAGGGAACTCAAATAAAGATAGATCATGAGCTGTTGCATTTGTTGTTTGGAGTAAAGACTTCCGGGCACAGTGGGGTTCACACTGTGGACGCCCAAGGTAAAGGACTTGGTATGTAGGAGAAGGGTTCAGACTAAGAGATGGGAAGTTAGATATTAATCAATTGAGTGCTCACAATCGCCTCCTTCATTTTATAGTTTGTCAGATTTTTGTTCCAAGAAGTGCAACTTTCTCAACTTGCACCAAGGCAGACTCGGATATGATGTTCTGGGCCATCCAGAACCAAGAAATCAACATGGCCGAAGTAATGATGGAAAGAATGAAGTTTGCCCGTGATCAAATATGGGATACCAAGAGTAAGTTGAATATATCTCTGCCCTATGCTCACTTACTCACCAAAGTCTTTCAGCACTCTTGAGTAGATGTTTCTGGCGCAGTTGTAGAGAAAATGGGCCAAGCAATTAGGTCCAGAAATCTAAGGAAAAGCGGTTTTTCTATGGTCAGCGGAGTTTGGACAAAGACTTCAGTAGCTGAGGGTGAACCCATCCTAGGGGAAGCCTAAGAAGTCCAACTCGAAGAAGTGGCAGTAGAATCAGAGGGTCCATCAGCAGTTGCAGAACCAGTAGCAAGAGAGGCCGCAGCTCCTAGTACTTCATTGGAAGTTGCTGCCATCTCAGAAGTTGCAATGGAGACTCAGGTTGCTGAAGAAAATCCTGAAGTATCAGATTCTGTCAGAAGATCAGAGGATCCTCTTCCCACCTCCTCTGTGGCTTCTGTACTCTGTCAAGTCTTAGACTCCATTCACTCCCCAAGTGGATCAAAATACCGGTGGGGTTTGGTTGATCAGCTTGTGGCACCTGGCCACATTGAAGATTCTGTATTGATTAATGCTCCTATTCAGGGGGAGCAAGAAAGATTTGTGGAAGATGTTCCTATTCAGGGGGAGCAAGATATTGAGAAGGAAGTAGCATCTCTAGGGGCACTCTCTGAAGATGCTCCTGTGAATGAAGAGCAGTTTGAAGCTCCAATAGAGATCGGGGAGCAGGCAGAAAAAGAAGCCCAGCAGGAAAACCTCTCACAAAAAGCAGAAGAAATCTTAAAGAAGATGCACTTAAAGGCCATCTTGAAGCGATTGAATAACCAAAGTGCAGTCCTAGACTCAGTACATTCAGCTGTAAATACTGTCATTGAGCGCCAGACATCTTTGTCAAATGACATTTTTCAATCAAATGTTACTTTGAAGTGGTTCGATAAGGAGCTAAGCTCTATGAAGTTGATGCTGTCTGAGGTGTTGAAGGCAGTAGGGCTAAAAGATCCTACTCCTCAAGAGAGTGTGCCTTCAGGGCCACAAGAGGTTGTTGCAGGGCCATCAGGGCAAGTCAGTGCTGATCTTGTGGAGCGGCCATCAGGGCCTTCAGTTCAAGTTTCCGAAGGGCCATCAGGGCCAAGTGTTGAAGTTCAGCCCTCTGAAAAGGTGCCTAGTGAAGATTCTGCTTTGTGTCAGGAGTCTGGACCAAAGAAGGAGTCAGTCAATCCAGTGGATCCGGTAGCTAAATAAGAAGACCAGGCTGTAGCTCCTGAGCCCCTTGCCTCTTCTTCCCTTACCACTCCAGCTGCTCCCTCTCATACATCATCCTCTACTGCACCTCTAGCTCCAACCACCTTCAAGCGACCCCGTTCAAGATCTGTTTCCTCTCCCCAACCTCTTTCCTCTCAACTTGCCTCATCTCCTACTTCTTCCACTATTATTCCTCCTCCACCATCCTCTCCTCCTCAGTTTCCACTCGCATCCTCTCAGCTGGACCTTCCTCTTCTGGTCCTTCCAATCAGAACCTTTTGTCCTTCCTACAGTAACTCTTGACTCTATATTCAATCCACCTACACCTCCCTCTTTCATTACCATTATCCTGAAGGTGCCCAACTCACCAAATAGAAATCCAGGATATTAAGGATGAATTTGAAGTAGCAATACTTCGTTCAGTCCTGGCTGTTGGGACCCACTCTCACAGGACAGGCTCTTCTAGTCCTGTCTCTAAGAAGAGGAGACTCACATCCTCTCATCCTGTCTCTTCTGAACCTTGCTATCCTCCCTTTGGTTTTCCCTCTCTATCTCCAACAAGCAGAAACTTATCTATGAAGAATATCTTCAAAAGGTAGTTTTTGCCCATATTTTTGGCCTTCCTTTCCAAAATCTTTCTGAACATCAACCACCATCTTTCCTTATACCCATCTTTCTAAGGCTCAACAGTCAAAAAATCTTCATGACTGAAGCCAAAACTGAAGAGCAGTGGGCTCGGAGCAATAAAGACCTGTACAGTCAATTCCGACGAGTTCAAGCTGCAGATTTCCCTCTAGGGAAGCTCCTCTTCCCCTTTCTGAATGGTTCCAGATCTACCATAAAAATCTGTTTGGCCCCTTCATTTAGAAAGAAATCAAATTTATCCGGCAGTATCAGATGTATAGTAACTACTGCTATGTACATCGCCTCCCAGAATCTCAGTTGGGTCAATTTCGTGCAGTCATCAGGGCCCTCAGTTCAAGCACAGCTCATACTGAGCCCCTTCAGGTCGATTTTGCCACCCTGGTTATTCCTGATGTAGTGTTCCTTCCACCTCTCCATGCTCTAATTATGGATTCTTCCGTGGGAACACTTATCTTTGAGCGAGTTGCAAGAGTAATGGCCAGATTATTTGTGCAAGATGGTCGTAACTTATCTTTTCCAAGATTCGTATTCAGACAATATCTTCAGGGGCATATCAAGGCAGATGTTCTGGCACCCATTCTTTCTGAATGTGAGCGGTTGTCTCCTGAAGAGTGGATGCAGCTCTATCCCTTGTCTGCTCAGCAGCTAGGTGATTTAAATGCCTCTCAGGCCAGCTCCAACCAACCTCCCTGTCACCTGATGAATTTTAGATGCCAACTCTCTTCACCTCATCCGGGATTCCTATCTGACCTGGGTCGAAAGATACAAAGTTTTCTTTGCCTTAAAGCAAGAGTTTCGGTCGCTTAAGATTGACTATCCCCTCAAGATTGAAGCTTTCCTTCGGTTTGCCAGCTTTGGGTCCTTCTTAACTTACAAGTTAGCCCTTGGCCGTGTTAAGTATGGGGATTGATTTCAGATCAAAGACAACTTCATATCAAAAGGATGGCTCCCACTATGGGACCCTCCTATCAAATTGACTTTGGGGCCTTTCAAGCTTCTTTGAAGAGAAGGAACGCCAGACAATCCCTGTGTACTTAAGCGTTTTGGCTCCCTGTTATCCCCTGCTCATTACTTATCTGTAAATCCTCAGAGCTAATCAATATATGTTGGCTGTCTGCCCTTCCATCTTTTCTCTTCTTTCTTTGTCGAAGATTATCTTTTTGCTTACTGACAAAAAGGGGGAGAAAATTAGCATGTCTGAAATACATTATATTCCGAAAATCTTTAGATTTAGAAATTAGCATGTTTGAAATACTTTTTGGAAATATTCATGCTTATTGATAATTTTTTGTCATCACCAAAAAGGGGGAGATTGATGATCAGTCTGTCCCCGTGTAATTTTAATTACCTATTTATTATTATTATTATTTTTGTGTGATTAACAAAATTCCTTCAATGATTTCTAACATATATTTCATAAGTCTTAAGTACAGGAAATATACCAAGGTCAATCAAGCCAATATTGGTAAGCATTATTTTTCTGAAGCATTAATTATTTCAAGATCATATTTCTCTAAGTCCACATCGACTTCTATTGAATGTCACAACGACTTCCTTAGTGCTATAACGATTTGAATTCATAACGATTTCTTAAGTGTCTGAACGACTTCTTTAATGTGACATCATTTGATTATAAACAAGTCGTTCTCACAACGATTCTATAAGTCATCAGAACGATTTCTTTAGAATTCGCAACGACTTGCTCGCCGTAACGATTCTATAAGTTATCATAACGATTTCTTTAGAATTCGCAATGACTTGCTTGCCGTAACGATTTCTTAAGTTATCATAACGATTTCTTTAGAATTCACAACGACTTGCTCGCCGTAATGATTTCTTAAGTTATCATAACGATTTCTTTAGAATTCACAACGACATGCTCGCCGTAACGATTTCTTAAGTTATCATAACGATTTCTTTAGAATTCGCAACGACTTGCTTGCCGTAACGATCCGTAAGTCATCATAAAGATTTCTTTAGAATTCGCAACGACTTGATCGCCGTAACGATTCTGTAAGTCATCATAACGATTTCTTTAGAATTCGCAACGACTTTCTCTCCGTAACGATTCTGTAAGTCATCATAACGATTTCTTTAGAATTGCAATGACTTGCTCGCCGTAACGATTTCTTAAGTTATCATAACGATTTCTTTAGAATTCGCAGCGACTTGCTCGCCATAATGATTTCGTAAGTTATCATAACGATTTCTTTAGAATTCGCAACGACTTGCTCGCCGTAACGATTTCGTAAGATATCATAACGATTCTTTAGAATTCATAACGATTTTTTTTGCGCAACGATTTCTTTAGAACTCATAACGATTTGCTTCGCGCAACGATTTCTTTAGAACTCATAACGATTGCTTCGCGCAACGATTTCTTTAGAACTCATAACGATTTGCTTTGTGCAATGATTCCTTAGAATTCATAACGATTTGCTTCACGCAACGATTTCTTTAGAACTCATAACGATTTGCTTTGCGCAATGATTCCTTTAACGCTCATAACGACTTGATAAGTGTTCATAACGATTTCCTTGTTGAACACATAAACTTGCTTTAACGATTGCTCTCTATAATGACTGTTAGTATTCATAACGATTTCATAAGTCATATAGACAACGACTTTATGGTTTATATCGATTTGACATTTATCTTATCTCTTAAAGCATTGAATAGTCAAAGTTTTCTCTTATCTATTTGACTACTGTGCATTTAATGAAGACAGAACGTATCTCTGCATGCATGCAGATGATATCTCTTTTTTTATTGTGTATATTCTGTCAACATCTTTTAGAACAAGCTATTTGGCATTACTATTTTGGTGAATACTCACATCAACATTTACTGACAACAAGAGACAGCCTAGCTGTCTACTGTTTAAACATTTAATGTGTGCAGGGTCCTAAAGACATTCTGTCATACAACGTTGGACCATATAGACACCAGAAGACCCTATCTCTTTGTGTGCTCAATTGGATAAAAGTTTGTTGAAGCTTCCAAATGTCAAGCAGTCTAACGTCTATCAACATAAGAGACAACAGTTACTTCAACAGCCGTATTTCAAAAGGAGATATAAATACAAGACATAAGTGTAGAATGATATGCAACCAGTAGAGAACAAGCATCTCGCATTCAAACTTTCAAATTCTTCTGCAAGAAGTCTAGAGCCAAGAATCTCATCTCTCATCATCTTAGCTCTTTGCTCTATGTGCTGTAATAGAATTTTTAAGAGAGCCCGTGTAGTTCTGAGAGTGTGCCTTGTTAGATCTTTTGCTCTCAGTGCTTGTTGCTTCAGATCTTGGCTTGTAAAAGCTTGATCTAGGGGCTTGAATTCATTCTATTCTCTTTGTGGTGTTTCCCTTCGTGTGTGAAGGAAGACCTGGTGGGATCCAGGGTGCTGTTCCCTTCGGTTGTGAAGGAAGACCTGGTGAGGTATCCAGGGGTGGTTATTCCCTTCTGGTGTGAGGAAAACCAGCTGTGCTGGGTGTTGTAGTGTCCATAGGGGGACTGTACCCTAGTTAGTGAAAACCTGAGTTGTTGCTCAGGGACTGGACGTAGGACTCCTAAGGAAAGGAGATCCGAACCAGGATAATTCCTTGCATTGTGTGATTGATTCCTTGTGAGTTTGTTGTTCATACTAACCATTACTAACCAATATCGAAGATTTTTTTTGTGTATATTTTTACGTACAGGTGTCACCTAGATAGATTTTTTTTTAAAGACCCATTCACCCCCCTCTGGGCTGGTCAACCGGGCAACAGACGCTACACAACTATGTGTCGACTCACAGGTTCCTGGCTTGGAAACAAGCTTCTGGGGTAGACAACTAGTGTCGACACCACTGGGTGTTGTGTCGACACCACTCGTACATCTTCACACATAGGCTGCTGGGACAGTGGTCTAGTGTAGTCACCACTGGATCATTGTGTCGACACCACTGGATGTTTTCTTCTTTTAAATGAGCCACACAGAAAGAAAGCAATGTGAGATATAAATGAAACATGTATAGCATGATTTTCACATTTTTATGAATCATACTTAAACATCATCAAAATAAGAGATCCAACAATCTCCCCCTTTTTGATGATGACAACTATGATTCATCAAACAAGTTTATTTCTCTTACACATGATCTTAAGAGCATCCATTCACATTATTCTATGGTATGTATGAAACATAACAATGACAACCAAAAAATTTCATCACTCCATAAACAATCATGTCGTTCATTTTTCATTTGTAAAAGAAGCAAACATGCAATCATCCAACAGCCAAAACATCCATTGTCCAACAATCATGTCATTCATAATACATATCATAGTCCATATCAAAAGATAGTGTTCATATCAACAATGAGGAGCTCTTCTCCCCCTTTGACATCATCAAAACAAACACTCATCAAGAGGATGGAGGAGGAGGAGGAATAGGTAGTAAGATGCGTTCAATTTCCTTCAGTCTTGCTTCCAGAGCACTCAAATTGCTTCTCATCTGAGTTTGCATGGTTGACAATCTTGTGTGCACAAGATCTTCCATTCTCTGATGATTCTATACTATTTTCTTGGAAGATCCCTAAACTTTGAGTTTGGTGTGAGAAGCAGATGAGGAGCTAGGAGCTGTGCCATGCTGCTGAAAATGGGTGAAATCAGTCCTGAAGTCTGATATCTCGTGGTCAATATGAGCAATATTAGTTCTCATCCTGTCCATGTCTTCAACTAAGTGAGCAAAAGATAAGCGACTTTTTGACACTTGATTTATAGCCTCTTGGCTAGAGAAAAGTCCTCGTTGAGTGTTGGCCAAAATTAAGTCTAGAACTCCCTGAGTTTTGAGTTGTAGATCCTAAAGTTGTGTGCAAGCATCACCCAAAGTACCAATCAGTGTGTTTAATATGCGAGTAGCATGGTTAGCTGCTTCTTGTTGTCTTACAAATTGTCCATTGACAAAATTTTCCAGCCTCTCAATACAAAGGTCAAATCTATCAGACATTTCTCTGATGGAGGAGTTGAAAGTATCAAACTGAGCTTGGAGGAACTTGTAGAGCACAGGTGGAACAGAAAATCCACGAGAGGAAGTGGAAGCTGTGAACCATGGTATTGAGGAAAGAAGTGTGAAGGAACAAGCACATTTGATTGAGAAGGAGATGCATGAGGTGTAGGTGGGGCTGGTGTCTCGATAGGAATCTCAACCTCAATGTGTGGTTGTCCAACTGGGTCAGCTGGAGGTACATCAACCTCTGGAACATGGTGTTCTTCTACATGCTCTGCTAAAGGCTGTGGGTTTGCAATGGGTCCTCTGCTAACTTGATCTCCCTCAACTCGAAATCTCATGAACTTCTGTAAATGATGCAAGCAATATGTAATGGCCCTCCTTATACCGGTACGGATTTACCATCCCACATCGATATAGAGAGCATCGCTATAGCGGGACATGTACCCAACACATGTACAATACACTGAAATATACACAAATATAACACATAACAGCGGAATAGAAAGAACTGGAAATAATCTCTTATTCCATCATCCATATTCATACACAGTCTATATAGTACAAAAGGAAACTAACTATTTCATAACTGAGAAATTTAACAAATTACATTGTCCACCTCTTGAAAATATAATGAATTACATAACTCAAATGTAATACAAATCTTCCTTTATTACATACTATGAAAGGAAATACAACGTCACTAGCTCCACAAGTAATCTCCTGCTCCCGCTCCGAGTCACTCCTAATAGTCTCCTCGGAAGAGGTAGGGACACCTGCACCTGTACGCCGAAGCAAGAGTGAGTCTAAAGACTCAGCAAGTAACTTCCATTCACACTAAGCATACATACATCACATGGGCTAATTGCATTTTTCATAACACAACTATTACATATAGCATGGATCAGTTAATTAACTAAAGGAAAAACCTAAACATGATAATTCTACATTTACAACACATGATACTTGATTTATATTTTAATTCATAAAATTTAAATCTATCACATACTTTCTACGCATTCTTTAACATGGAATCTAATTTCACATTTCATCACATGTATGTTGCAATATAATAGCAATTAAGCATAGAGTTTGCATTAAAAGGAAAAGACATTCCTAGCATGACTTCTATGCAAAATTTCATATTCAGATCACATTTTTCTAAACTTAGTTAGCTTGCTGTTTTACATGGAATTTACACATTCATATCAGAAAATACATGCTCTCATATCACGTTTACATATCTACATGTTCGGTTACTCATTTACATAATTTCACATTCACTTTTCACATAACCATAAATTCACATTATTAACATTTATATGCCGTGACACATAGTCCAAACCACCTATAGAAGGACACACACTGATCACGTCACACATATATCTATCACCTAGGCATTACAGTGATAAATCTTAGTTAACTGCGCACAACCGGGAGAAGCCCTCTCCACCCTAACCAGCGGTACTTGTCCGCCTCTAGGATTTTATCCCAATGCCCATGGGATTTCACACAAAAATGAACCTTCCCATAGGGACTTTACTACGATATAGTTCTACAGCCGTCTAAGGTAGCAGTGTCACCCATTGGCACATTTACACTTTTTCTCAATTTTTTTTTTTAACACACACTTAATGCACAACTTAACACATTTGCTTCATGTTCACACATACACACATTGTAGGATCACCTAGCATGGTACTACTGTTTTCAGGGTTAAACAAACACCATTTACAACTAATCCTAATCATGCGGTAATTATTTAATTTATCACAATTTATATTAAGCATGCTTAAATTGGCCATTCTATCATGAATTAGTGCAATCAGTATCCACTGTTGTCAGATTTACATGAAAATTTAACCACATACCGTTTACAAGTTGAGCATCATGCATACCAAATTTCACATTTTCCAGAGTGATACACAATTTATGGTAATTAAAACATGCATTCTACCTATTTAGCGAGTACTCAGTTAAATATGGTATACAGAGCCACATACATATTTCTCAGTTCAAAAATCTGTTTCCCATGATCATGATATTGTACATAATTTTCAAGAATTTATTGACATCATACTATTTTTGGAGTTTTAAAATCTATCATGCATACTCACTGTTTTACAGTGCAGAAATTTTATTATTTACACAGATAATAGAATATCCCCAATTTTCGTAGTATGATCTGACATCTATTAACATTGTACAAAAATCTCTGACCTTCAAATTTCCACATGAATCAAACAAAAATTTTCAAGATTAAAAACCTGCTTGACATGCATTTCAGAAATTCAGATAAATAAGGTATTCCACAGAAATTTACAAAAATTGCACAGCATGATCCCATGAGTATATTACATAGCATATAATTTTACATTATATCCTCATGCATAGAAAATCCGAAAAAAGAATAGCTTCTATAGGGCAGTAGACTACACTGTCTCTGCCTGAAGAACTCAACGGCAAGGGTGTGGCCGTTTATCAGGTTAACGCGAACATCGCGCGCCACCAGCTTAGGATCTTAACGATAAGAGATTATGCCGTTAAGTTTCTATCTGTGCAAAACACAGACTGAATGCAAAAGATCGATTGAAGGGGGTTCCAGGACTCGAATAAAAATCTGAAAAATATCCTAGGACCTACTAGACATATGTATGGATGATGTTGACGGTTTACCTGCCTTATAAAAATCTACCCCCAAAGATTTGTCTCAAAGAAGCTCTCTTCGACCAGAGCCAAAGAGCCACCAAATCTCCCTCAATCCGACTTCTGTGTTGATCTTCGAAGTATGCCGGAGTTGGGAAGATGCACCTTGATGATCAGAATCCCTCCCAGTCGATGAAGAACGCCGGTAGAAGCCTCCAATCACCAGATTTCAGAGTTCAAAGATCGGGTTTCGCTATAGAGAACTAGGGTTTTGACAAATGCCAAAAGGACCCAACTGCGCCCCAAACTGAGTCTTTTATAGGGTAAAGGGTTGGAGACGCACTTGGGTTGGCTAGGTTACCGTTGGGGGACGGTTTCGTAAACCAGGGTGACATTTCTGGAGATGTTTCTGGATCTGAAATCGCAACGGATCTGGGGGACTAACGTCAACATCAGGCCGCCAAACTGGGGTTGGTGTCCATCGATGTGGCCGCTGACTCACCATCAACGTCAACTTATGTTGACGCCAACAGGTCGTCTGCACAGAACTTAAAACAGTAGGAAAGCATACTTACTCCATACATATACATAACCATACAAATTATACTTTATAAAATTAGTACTATTTATGCAATGAAATATTTAATACAAACAATAACTTAACAAATATACATCTATTTATAACAATACTCAACTAATATGTATATACATACATATATATATACATAACTACACACAATTAAACATCAATTCTCACACAACCAAACACCTAAGCAAGAGAGCAAAATTATAGGGCCTTACACGCTCTCCCCCTTAAAGAAACTTCATCCTCTAAGTTAAACTGACGCTACTCAAACAACTGAGGATACTTCTTCTTCATTGAATCCTCAAGCTCCTAAGTAGCCTCCTCTCGTGACAAGTTGCGCCATAATACTTTCACCGATGCAATACTCTTGTTCCGAAGATGCTAAACCTTCCGGTCAAGAATAGCTACTGGTTGCTCCACATAAGATAAATCTGGCTGAATCTCCACTGGCTCGTGGCTAATAACATGAGATGGATCTCTGACATACCTCCTGAGCATAGATACGTGGAAAATAGGATCAACACTAGCTAACACTGGGGGTAAAGCTATCTCATATGCCACGTTGCCCAATCGTTTGAGAATCACATACAGGCCAATGAATCTAGGACTTAACTTATCATGCCTGCCAAATCTAACTACACCTCGAGTAGGTGAAATCTTTAAAAAGACATGCTCACCTTCCTCAAACTCCAAATCATTTCTCCTGTTGTCGGCATACCTCTTCTGCCTATCTTGTGCCGCAACAAGCCTCTTCCTAATCAGCTGGACCTTATCCGAAGTCTCCTGAACTAACTCCGGACCAATCAACTGTCTATCACCAGTCTCCTCCCAACATAAAGGAGATCTGCAAGGCCTACCATACAACGCCTCAAATGGAGCCATACCAATACTCGCATGGAAACTGTTGTTATATGCGAACTCCACAAGAGGTAAATGGCACTCCCAATCATCCTTCCAATCCAAAACACACGCCCTCAACATATCCTCGAGCGTCTAGATAGTCCACTCGGACTGTCCATCTGTCTGGGGATGAAATGCCGAACTGAGCTTCAACTCCGAACCTAACGCATCCTGAAGACCCTTCCACAGCCTCGAAGTAAATCTCGGATCCCGATCAGAAATGATCAACTTCGGCACACCATGCAATCTAATAATGCTACTAATATACAATCTAGCTAAACTTTCTACTGACTGCTTCTTCTTCATGGGTAAGAAATGCGTAGTCTTCGAGAATCTATCTACCACTACCCAGATCGAGTCATTACCTCATCTAGATCGAGGCAAACCCATAACAAAATCCATAGTGACAACTTCCCACTTCCATACTGGGATCTCCATCTTCTGCATAAGACCAGATGGTCGCTGCTGCTCGGCTTTCACTTCCTGGTGTTGGGTTTAGTGTGTTTTGGAATTTCCTAAAGTTGTATTTTAATGATGACCAATGAACATCACTCATACTTTGATTTTGATGATGACACATTGTGATTTTGATGATGATATGTTGAACATGTTATACATTTTATACATATCACAATAATGCTTAAACAACATGTTTTTGATGTTTAATATCTCATATTTTAATGATAGTATCTTGTACTAATGATTTATGGGTTAAATTTGTAGGTGTATACAGCTCTTGTCATTGATGGTGTTGACACATCCATTGATGGTGTCGACACTGGGTCACAATTCCTGGAGCTTTTTCATGAAGACAGGGTTCAGTGTGTCTACACAGCCCCTGGTAGTGTCGACACTAGACCCAGTTCCTAGGAGACCCAGTTGCCTGACTGGGACAGGGTGTCGACACAGTCCCTAGTAGTGTCGACACTAGACCCAGCTTCCAGAAGACCTTGTTTGGACAATTGGGACAGTGTGTCGACACACTCAGTGGTAGTGTCGACACACTCTGGCTGAAATTTCAACTTATGATTTTTCTGGGCACGTGGCCGCTTGGGGATCAAGGGAATCTGCCTGGGTTTTTGTGCCCACGTACCCTAAGGCTCCTTATGGATATATGGGGATATAAATACCCATGTTTCTTGTACTCCAAGGGCATCCCACGAGGAGAGAGATCAGACATCTCCAGAAAAGGGTGTGGCGGTATATTTGAAAATATGCTGATACTTCTAATTGATTTGCTCACACACACTAATCACACATATTGCATCTGTTCAGTGCGGTTTCATTTGAATAGATATCTTAATTCGAAGTAATTCTTAAATTGCTTTAGTTTCAAATCTATTCAACCCCCCCCTTCTAGCTTTGCCATTATCCACTTATCCGATCCTACAATTGGTATCAGAGCGGGTTAGCCACTCTAATTGTTAGATCTAATTCCTTGTTACACTGATTCAGTGTGATTAAATCTAATAGTTTTTGAGTTTTGGCATAATGGCAAATCTCTTTAATTTGTATGAATTTCCTGTTATAATTTCAGAGAAATCACCAGTCTCACTTTCATCAGGTTTTTCAAAGGAAGCACAAAGAAAAGGAGCAAAAAGAATTCACAAGTGCTCAATGGCAAAGAAGAGCCTAAATGAATCCAGAAAATCAACAATTCAGAAGGTTGTGGCTCTCACTGCACATTCTAAGAGCTCAGAGCATTCTTCATCCTCTTCAAAACATAAGAAATCAAATGGGTCTACAAGGTCAGGTACATCCACTCTAGACTCATCTATGTATTCTAACTCTGATTCTGATGTAGATGAAGGAATGTCTCATGTTAGAATGATTGAATTCTGTGAGAAGATACAAACTTTTAATGTACAGTTGAACACTAAAATTAAAGACTTCAAAAAGACTTTAAAACATTGCCAAGAAGAAAATGATAATTTGAAAAATGAAGTTGAAAAATTAAATTCTGAGAAAGAGAATTTGGAAGATGAAGTCCAAATCTGTGAAAATAAATTGAATGGATTGAAAGAAAACCATGAGCTATTGAAATCAAAAGTCATTGATCTGGAAAATGAAAAAGTAGAATTGATTGATCTCAATGAAAACTTCAAATTTGATAATGATCAATTAACAAACAGATTTCTAACATGGCTCATGATCATCAAATAAATGAAAGATGCAAACAACTTGTTGAAGAAAATTGTCACGTAAAGAGAAAGATTGAATGCTTATTACATGACAAACCATTAGATAATGATTGTAGCAGTGTCAGTAATAAAATTGCTGATATGAAAAAACAAATTGCTCAATTTGAAAATGAAAAGAACAAGATGAAAATTGGTTTGCATGACATGCTAAACAAGCTTCAAATTTGAGAAAAAGAAGTTGTTGCATTAAAAGCTGAAAAACAGAAGGTTCAACATGAATTGAAAAATACTAAATACACAAGTCTTACTTCTGTGAGAGATAAGAAAAATGAAAATAAAACAAAATTAACATTTGTTAAAGCTGCTGCGAACAAGAACTCTGCTAATTCTAATGAAAAACTAGTGAAAGTTATTGTTCAGAAACAGACAAAGAAAAAGAAGAATGCTAGTGTCAAGAAGATTCATCTACTTCCTCCATCAGTCCAAAAAGTTCCAAGACAAGTTCCAAGTTCACATCATGCCAAGAGCCACCAAAAGGTACCTCATTCTCCTCATGGTAAGCCTCCTCACATGAAAAGGAGATTCCAGCAAATGTATACATGCCAAGGTAAGTACCAGGTAAGAAATGATCTTATTTTCTTTAATTGTAATAAACCTGGTCATTTAGCCAATTTTGCTGGAATAGAGATCAACATTTCCATAAATATGCCAAATCAGTCCAGTGCTTCACATGTCATAAATTTGGGCATACTTCTAGGGAATGTTGGCATAGAATTGATAATCTTGTGCATGCTCCGATGTTTCATGTTAATGTACATAAGAATAAAGATCATGTTCATGCTGAAAACACTCAGAAATCTATGTACATGAAAAAGGAACTGTTGCACAAAAAATCTCTTCTGAATTCAATGATAAAAATCTGAAAAATAGAAAACAAAATGTTCAGTATGTCAGTGGTGCATTCTATACCAATAACTCTAAGATTAGAAACCAAGATTCTAGTGTTTCTAGTCTTCAGAAAAATGCACCAAATATAAAATCCTTTTTGATTCAAAAATCGTTGTTGCAGATTCATGAAAGATCCTTAAGACCCAAACAAGTTTGGGTTCTGAAATGTGCTGCTTGAATGCTGGATGCAGGGATCCGTGTAGTCAATTTCAAGATGAAGGCTTCATGACAAAGGCTACAAGGAAAGTAAGTGAAGAGAATGAAAGAAAATGAAAATCTCACCAGGTAAATACTTTTGAGAGATTCCCTGCTAAATAAAAACTGAAATCAATTGGGACTCTTATGCAAAGATCAATTGGTATATCAAATGGTGAACTATGGAAGGACAAGTCATGCTTGTCTGGACACTATCATTATGTGTGAGGAATAACCTCCGCCAAGTACCAATGATCTTCCTTGTGTAAGAGTTATTAAATTTTTTTTTTTTAAAAGGTTGTCATTGAAACATGATTGCTTGTTTATTTCATTTCTTCCATGATGATTTTAGCTTGAATTACTTGCAAAAATTTTCACATCATTCATATGTAACTAAGAATCATGATTTTGTTGAAAATACTTAGAAACTCCATGTGAATATAAATTGAACACTTCATGAAAACATAGATGCATTGAGCAAGATAAAAAGAAAATTTGGAACTAATTCTGCTCATAGTTCTGTCAATGAAAGAAATGCATCTATACCAAAAATAAAATCATTTTGGATTCAAAAATCTTTATTGCACTCTAACATTGATTTCATTGTATGACCCAAACAAGTGTGGGTCCCAAAACTAGCTTGATCAGCAAGCTGAGGAGTCTTGCAGCCATACATTGTAAATAGATTCAAGATATTGGCAATGCAAGGCAAGAAATGATTGGAGAACACAAGTAAAATCTTTGAAAAAGCAATTAAAGTCCATTCATGTAAAACTTCTTTATCATTTCAAACTTGAATTGCCTGAATTGAAATGATGTTTGATTTTTTTTTACAATGAAAAATGTGTTCTAATGCTACTCCCAACAATGAATTTGTATCACAACAATTGAAATCTTGTTTGCTTGTTTGTGCTCATGACTCCTTGTGCATATCTTCTGTTTTGACTTTTTGGTATATCAAATGATGACGTGTGGAAAAACAAGTTAGGCTTGTCTGGTCACTTTCACTATGCGTGAGTATATGTCTCCGCCAAGTATCAAGAGTCTTGTATGCAATTATTGAGGGGGGGTCATTGTCTTTCAATAAAACATTCTTGCTCATTCTGTTTACACTTGATTCCATTCATATTTCTTCAATAATCTTCATGTTCACCTTGTGAGGGGGAGATACATGAAAAAGGGGGAGTCATTGTTACATTCTTTGACCTTACTTGTCTATCTTAAACCCCAAACTCATCAGAATTTTTGAGTCCTTGTGCTATTTTCTTATGAGAGAATTAAGACATTGAAACTAAACTCATTGTGCATTTAGTTTAATTTTAAAGATTCAGTATCATTTCAAGGTTAAGCAATCTTAATACTGAATATTTTTAAAATGATTTGCAAAACACTATTATAGGCACATGAGTGGCTTTAATATTCACATGTGTATGTTTAAGCTTCATTTTTACCACATGTTAAGAATATTTTTTCTAAATTCGTAGTCAAACTTTTCTGGTCAAAGCAAACATATTCCTATAAAACATAAAATGATCAACAATCTGGAAAGATACAAACAGAGCAATGCAAATTCTTGAACCACTGAGTAACCGGGCCATTTCACCTAAAAAGTGATTTGTTTCGCGTCAAAAAGTGGAAATCAAAATTTTCAACTCTGTATAAGATAATGAAAATTAAACCATTGAGTAATCAGGAGGTCTTGCATCTGATCAATGTGAGACCTCAAAATGTTTGAAGACAACAGTAAGATGTGCAGCATCGGGCAATGACCTGTGAAGGTCTCTTCTGTTTGTTTCAGACATGATTTGTGTCATTATCAGATTCAAATTGACTTTAATGTTCTTCTTCATACAATACATCACAAATCTCTGAATATTTGTCAGCCTATTTTTGCCACCACCTTGAGGTGTGATAATGGTGGTCAGAATGTGATGTACCAATTTAAGTACTGGAGGAAAAGTGTTTGTGTTGAATCTAGTAACATGTGTTTGCCTCGAATTTGTCTTGTCATGTAGAAGACCAGTCAAGAGAATGTATGTTTCAGGAAGATCAAATTCTAATTCACTGTAATCTTCACCATCATTAGGAAACTCAAACAGTGTAGAAGGCAATTCAGGAGTAAGGAGTATGGAAACACCTTTCACTTCTGATTGAAAATCGTCTGGCACATCCACTAGGTTCAAATAGAATTCTTGTACCAATCGAGGGTAGAAGACTCTGAAGTCAGAAATGAACTTCAACCAACCTTGAAATGTAAAAAAGGAGATGAAATCTGGAAATGCATTAGCTAAACTCTGATCAATTAAGTCCACAGCCCTAGGTTTAAGAATGGCTCTCCCTTTAGAAACAACCTTAGAGGGCGTGACTACAGGGTTTCCAGATGATTCATCAGACTCAGAATGTGACTGTTCTTCATCGGATTCTGAGGAGAACTCTTCTTCAATGGATGTGTCAGAATCAGGGAGAAGCTTCCTTCTAGGGTAGCTGGAGGACATTGGAGACTTGCCTTTACTCAGAGGAGACGGCCTTCCTCGCTTAGATGGAGTTCCGGAAGGAGTAACCTCACCCTTTCTTTTAGATGGATCATGTCGAACCTTGCTCCTTCTCTCCAATTGAGGTTCTTCAATGACAATGCCCTTTGCGGCCGCCCTGGCCTTTGCCCCTCTCCTAGGAGTCTGCTTGGGAGCCATGATGGAAGGAAGAAAGAGAAGAGAGAAAGGGTGGATGGCTGAAGAAGAGGAGACAGGAACACAGGGGATCGGTTCCTTGGGAGGTGGAAGGAGGGAGGAATTCGAATAGGGTGGAAAGTGGAAATGGTAGGGTCGACATTGGACATAGGGTATATAAAAGGGGTTTCGACGCCACTAGAAGAGGGATAAGATAGACCCCTAGCTTATTTACCCTAAACAGGATCCGGCGGTCAGGTCCAGGTGTGTCGACACACAAGGAGAGTGTGTCGACCTGACAGACACTCTAGTGTCGACACAGAGATAGAAAGTGTTGACACACTTTGACATGAATCACTGAATTTTTGAGAAAATTTTGAAGGAATTTCTTTATTATGATGTAAAATATCTAAAGTCATTTATTCAAGGATTTTTAATGTGATAAGGAATTCATTTCCATTTTCCCATCAAAATACCATTATAAATTCACTGAACTGAAAAATGTCTGGCAGAAGTTGATCATTAAAACTTTCTGAGGCACTGGGATAACAGTTTATTTGACATAATATATTCTATGCAGTCAATTGCAATATGTTATAATTTACCAATCCAAAGTAAGGTGAATTCTTCAGGATTAAGACAATTATTATTGAAATTAAACATTCTCAAAAGACTTGATTCAGGTTCAAGTTGTTCATTCTTAAATTTTTCTTTTAAATTGATTGAATTTTTTGTAATTTTCAGACAATGAGCATTCAAATGTAGTAAATGTTTGTCACTTAGGTACACATGCTTTTTACACACCAGAGTCCTTAGTTGCTAAAGATTTACTAATTATCCTATTTCAAGGGGTGAATGAAAACCTTTTTACATGGAAATATACGTTTATCAGACGCCAATATTTCCAGTTACTCAGTTAACATTGTTTTTTATCATTTTGATTTGACCCCTTAGAACAGAGATAACAAAACACTTCATGACATACATGGCTCTTCACTTTTTGTGAAGGTTTGCAGTTTCTCAGTGCATATGTCATTGCTCTGTCAAAAGAAAATTTTGGAAATGAACATTGAGACAACTTTATCCCTCACCAGTCTTAAAAGAAATGTGTAAAGTCAATACACAGTTGAACATAATTCCATTCCAGAATCAAGTTACTTTAGAATTCCAGAATATAAAAGAATAGTGACTGAAAGGGATATGTCATAACAATTAAATGGTCAATCCTGGTTTCCTTCAGAAAAAATAATAATGAACATCTCATGTATTGGACATTTTTTCAACACACTGGATCGATTTTGGTTTTATGAGAGAAAATGTCAATGAAGTCCTTAGCTCCCCCTGAATTATTGATTTCATTTATTTTTCATCAAAAATAAGGAAATCCTTCTTCAATGAAAGAATGATTGAAATGAGCAATTGAATTGGATGAAGTTTAGATTGAAGAATTGAGAAACGTCTTTCAAGAAGAATGTTGGTACAAGAAGGAACATGTGTTGACACGATTGAATGAGAAATTTACTCACAGCTCAGAAGTTTCACAAAAGCTCCCATATCCTCAGCATTTTATCTGACCAATTACAACAGCTTCATGTGCAAATCTGATTTCCTTGTAGTCAAATCTCAAAGCTCACCTTTACTTCTCAAACAGTAATGCTCCCCCTCAATTTGTGCATCAATGAAACATTCAACATTCAAGCAATGCATATTCAATCTTAGCAATCAAATTTCAGCACACAATCATTGAAGGACAAGCATGTTTCAAGAATAACATTCACAACATAGAAGAAATTTTCAATTTTCAATTATCAAGTTATCCCCTTTTTTAAAAAAATAAAAATAAAAAAATTGATTCTTACACATGATAGATCATGGGTACTAGGCGGAGGATTTCCCTCAACACATAATGATAGTTTTCAAACAAGCAGGGACTGTTCTTAGCACTTCCTTAAGGGAAGAACCTAGCTAGGGTTACTGTCAGCAGAACCTTGTTGGGGTTTGTTCAAACAAAACCGCACTAGGGTTTGTACCAGGAGGTTAGCTTCTTGACCTGTAAGAGAAGTGGGATGCATTCTTCCCCAGGAAGGAGAAGAAGACCAGCAGGGGCTGGGTGTTGTATATCCTTAAGGGGGATTGTACCCTTAGTTAGTGAAATCTCAAGTGGTTGCTTGGGGACTGGACGTAGGACTTCCATATGGGAAGGGCTGAACCAGGATAAAATCTCTTGTGCATTTTGTGTGATTGTTTCCGCCAAGTCTACACTTGTTTCGCACACTCTACACTAAGTACTAACAACTCTATTTAGTGTTGCTTATCTAGTTTTTCAGATAGTGTTTTAAAAGTATTCACCCCCCCCCTAGGACAACTAAGTGCCATCTCGATCCAACAATAGCAACATTAAGTATAAAACAAAAAAAGGCAATTGATGTTAAGTTGATTAATAAGGCAATCTATGTTATGACAATCTATCTTATACATGAGATATCTGATGAAGATGACAGATGCTTTTGGGAGGCAGCTCCCAATGGTGTCTTCTCTTCAAGTTCCATTTATTATCTTGTCCAGAATGCAGGGGTCAGAAGACCTTCTCTTCCTAAAATGTGGCACCACTCCTTTCAACCGAGAGCTTCTTTGTTCTGCTGGAAAGTCTTAAACAGAGCATTCCCTGTAGATAGTAGGATTTTGGACACAGGGATTCCTATGGCATCAAGGTGCTCTTGTTGTTCATCCCCTCAATCTGAAGATCTTAATCACCTATTCATTGAGGGTGATATGGCAGTCCTTCTTTAGCGCTGGTTCATGCCCCTAATCAGTCACAAGATTCACCTGCATAGCCAAATCACAGCTAGACTTTGATCATTCATTAAGTTCTCCAATATCCGCTCCCCTTCAGGTTTTATATCCATTTACTATTTAATTCTGATGTTGTGGGAGATTTGGAAGAGTAGATGCTCTTCTAGGTTTGATTCGAAGTCCTTTATGCTAGGTGATATTATAAGGAATATCAAACAAAAGATCTTTTTTCCACTTAATAAGATAAACTTCCAGATTGCTCCCTCTCCCAGTGAGTTTTAGATCATGATCAGCTATGGTTTCCTTCCTCAGCTTTCATCTAAGCAATTGAAGCTCACCCGCTGGATTCCTCCTATTGAAGATTTTTGTTTGAATGTAGATGGAGCTTCCAAAGGAAACCCAGGACAATGTGGCAATGGAGGGTGCATCCGTGACAGATATGGCATTGTTTAGGTCGCCTTTGCTCACTATTATGGGTTTGGCAGTAGTATGCTTGTAGAGACTAGGGCGTTGTGTGATGGCATACGTCTAGCTATCTCCTTAGGCTATCGCCTTTCAGTGGTCTACTCGGATTCCCTCTCTCTGGCCAACTCAGTCTAGCAGAACATATGCTCCTCATGGAGATTGTACAGGTGGTGGTGGGTAGTGAGGAATTTCTTGCAAAGTCACTCTATTCAAATCTCCCACATCTTTCGGGAATCTAATCAGGTGGTGGACATGCTTGCCAACCACACTATTTCCTCTAAGCATAATGAAGTTTTTTGGGGTTTTCTTTCTTTACCTCGCTCATGTAAAGGGCCGGTTGTCATAGATAAAATAGGCCTTCAACATGTCAGATGTACCTGAGAAGGGGATAGTCTTCTTCTGTGTAATTTTCCACAGCTTTATATTAATATTTTGGCCCAGGTGTTTTCACTGGTGGAGTGGGACCACTCTTCCCTTCTGGAGAAGGGTGCACTCTCCTAGCTTGGAACCCTGAGGACGTTTGATTAAAAAAAAAACAATCTATCTTAAACATGAGGTAATCGATGTTTAAGTGATTGGCAATCCATATTATGCCAATCGATAATTAAACATGAAGTAATCGATGTTAGAGCATGAAGCAATTGATGTGCATATAATCAATGTTTAAACATGAAGTAATCGATGTCTAACATGAGGTAATCAATGTTCTAGATAGTCGATGTTTAAGCATGAAGTAATCGATGCCTAACATGAAGTAATTGATGTGTAGACAGTTGATGTTTAAACATGAAGTAATCGATGTTTGATCGACTGTCAAAGAGTCGACTGTTGTAATGTTGATTGTCATGGAGTCGACTGTCATAATTATAACATGAATATATGAAGCTCGACACTTCAACTAACAAGGTGTAAAAGTGAACATCCGAAGTCACAGTGAAAAAATGGTCTTCATCAGTCCAAGTAATTTCATCATATCCAAAGCTTAGCTTCATATATGATGACACTTCATCATATCCGAAGTCCAGTTTCGTATATGACAAAGTTACACTTTGTCTAATAAAGAGCAATTGAGTACAGTCGAGGTCAATGTTGAATTTAGTCTTAACAGTTGAAGTTACTTAGTCATATCAGTAGCTTAGCTTCGTATATGATGAAGTTCCACTTCATCATATCCGAAGTCTAGCTTCATATATGATGAAGTTACACTTCGTCTGATAAAGAAAAAATGAGTACATCCGAAGTCACTATGACAAATATCTTGATTAGTCGAAGTGACTTCGTCATATCCGAAGTTTAACATCATATATAATGAAGTTTTTCTTTGACAAGCAAAGAACAAAATAGAACATCCGAAGTTACAATGTTAAATATATCATGATCAGTCGAAGTGACTTCGTCATATTCGAAGCTTAGGTTCATATATGACAAAGTTACACTTCGTCATATTTGAGGTCCAGCTTCGTATATAACGAAGTTTGACTTCGACTGACATAGAAGAAAACTGTACATACAGATGTCTATGCTTCGTTTGACTACGACCAAAAGTGAACATCCGATGTTCATTTGAGCATGATTTCAATGTGGCTAGTCAATCTATGAATTGCAAACATGAATCAAATGATATTCAACATGAACATACTTAAGATTGAACATCAAAACGTTGTGAATGTTGTCATGATCATTATATGCTCTGAACATTTCTATTTGAGTTGATTTGTACTTTATATATATCTATCTCGCCTATCTCCAAGGTATCGAGGTATCTATACTCTCGTATATTGTTTCAGATGTGTCCACTGAAGCTTGCTCAAGCTTTCAGTCTTAAGTATGGAACTTGCAGAACATTAATGAAGCTATCTCTCAAGCATGAAGCTACAAAATATAGCCTAAAGACGTTGGGACTCATGGAGCTAAAGATTTGATGGACAAACCTAAAAAGATCAAAGTCTCCTTTCAATGGACACCCTTCAATGGCTAACTTTCAATGGCCAAATTCAAATGGGTATATTTCTGACGTTCATATATAGAAGCTGAAGTTTAAACAAGAGACAAGAGAGCTTTCCTGAAAATCATTCAAAGAGTGTACATCCAGTGAGAAACCTCAACTCCACATACACTCAAAAGGAAGAGAGAAAGAGCTCGAGCCAAAGAAAAAGTGTGCAAGCAATCATCTGAAGTCTTCAAGCATCAAGCTCCTTCCCTCTCTTCACTCTCTCAGTACTACTATTGTAATCTTGGGGAGAGTCTTTTGGCTAAGAGTTTTTTGAGCTAGAGTCCATTTTTTGTACAACTCTCAGTCTATTCTTTCTTTTCTAAGAAAGATTTTTGTCCAGCTGTAGGACTGTATACAATGAGCCTCTTCCTATGTGAAGAGAAAGCCAGTGGGGTTCCTGGCGGTTTCTATCCAGTTAAGGGACTATTCTTAGCACTTCCTTAAGGGAAGAACCTAGCTGGGGTTAGTGTCAGCAGAACCTTCTTGGGGTTTGTTCCAACAGAACCACACTGGGGTTTGTACCAGGAGGTTGGCTTCTTGACCTGTAAGAGAAGTGGGTTGCCTTCTTGCCCAGGAAAGAGAAGAAGACTAGCAGGGGCTGGGTGTTGTATGTCCTTAAAGAAGAATGTACCCTTAGTTAGTGAAATCTAAAGTGGTTGCTTGGGGTCTAGACTTAGGACTTCCATGTGGGAAGGGCCGAACCAGGATAAAATCTCTTATGCATTTTGTGTGATTATTTCCGCCAAGTCTACAGTTGTTTCACACACTCTACACTAAGTACTAACGACTTTATTTAGTGTTGCTTATCTAGTTTTTCAGATAGTTTTTTAAAAGCGCAAGAAGTCCTATTCACCCCCCCCCCCTCTAGGACAACTAAGTGCCACCTCGATCCAACAATAGCAACATTATGTATACAAGAGAAAAAGGGAATTGATGTTAAGTTGATTAATAAGGCAATCTATGTTATGACAATCTATCTTAAACATGAGGTAATCGATGTTTAAGTGGTTGGGAATCCATATTATGACAATCGGTGTTTAAACATGAAGTAATCGATGTCTAACATGTAGTAATCGATGTTAGAGCATGAAGCAATTGATGTGCAGATAATCAATGTTTAAACATGAAGTAATCGATGTCTAACATGAGGTAATCGATGTTCTAGACAGTCGATGTTTAAACATGAAGTAATCGATGCCTAACATGAACTAACATGAAGTAATTGATGTGTAGACAGTCGATGTTTAAACATGAAGTAATCGATGTTTGATCGACTGTCAAAGAGTCGACTGTCATAATGTTGATTATCATGGAGTCGGTTGTTATAATTATAACATGAATATACGAAGCTCGATACCTCAACTAACATGGTGTAAATGTGAACATCTGAACTCAAAGTGAAAAAATGGTCTTCATCAGTCCAAGTGACTTCATCATATCCAAAGCTTAGCTTCATATATGACGACACTTCATCATATCTGAAGTCTAGTTTCGTATATGACAAAGTTACACTTCGTCTAATAAAGAGCAATTGAGTATAACCGAAGTCAGTGTTGAATTTAGTCTTAATCATCGAAGTGACATAGTCCTATCCGTAGCTTAGCTTCGTATATGATGAAGTTCCACTTCGTCATATCCGAAGTCTAGCTTCGTATATGATGAAGTTACACTTCATCTGATAAAGAAAAAATGAGTACATTCGAAGTCACAATGACAAATCTGTCTTGATTAGTCGAAGTGACTTCATTATATCCGAAGTTTAACATTGTATATGACAAAGTTTCTCTTCGACTAGCAAAGAACAAAATAGAACATATGAAGTTATAGTGCTAAATATATCATGATCAGTCGAAGTGAATTCGTCATATTCGAAGCTTAGGTTCGTATATGACGAAGTTACACTTCGTCATATTCGAAATCCAGCTTCGTATATAATGAAGTTTGACTTCGACAGACATAGAACAAAATTGTACATCCCGATGTCTATGCTTTGGCTGACTATGACCAAAATTGAACATCCGATGTTCATTTAATGTATGATTTCAATATGGCTTGCCAATCAATGAATTGCAAACATGAACCAAATGATATGCAACATGAAAGCACTTAAGATTGAACATCAAAACATTGTGAATGTTGTCATGATCATTATATGTACAGTTGAAGATGTGTATAATATGTCATCATTCAAATACACAACACAACAATCTTCCACATATGTACAATATGACATTGTTAGATTGTGTAAAATATGTCATCATC
The DNA here is from genome assembly GCA_014218235.1 of Colocasia esculenta. NCBI lineage: Eukaryota > Viridiplantae > Streptophyta > Magnoliopsida > Alismatales > Araceae > Colocasia > Colocasia esculenta. The sequence continues at coordinate 132,925,350 of CM024754.1, forward strand.
AAAACACACAACTCAACAAAGGAAGCTCTGTCCGGCCGAGGGAGGAGGTTTTGTGGCAATTCTTGGCATTTCGGCTTCCCGATGGCTGGTCCGGTTTGGGGTCCATGCGAGGAGGGCGTCCGGAGCGTGGGCATGCTGGCGGTGTGGCGTTCTTCATGAGATTTGTGCTCTTCAAGTTGTAGGGAGACTTCCTTTGTGTTTTAATTTGATTTGAATGTTTTGTAGCTATGCAATTCATGCTACGATAGTGTGTGGTAGTATATCCTATATTTTAAGTGAATTAGATGAGGTTTAAATGGTGTGTGGAACGGATTTCTGGGAGAAGATGGGTGTTTGTCTGTCTGCCTGAGAAGGAGACGAGTCGAACCGTCGCGTTTTGTTGAGAACGCGATGGGCTTGTCCGTCGCGTTTCTCTTCTGATTAATGTCATATCGATTGGTATGAACACGTCGCTTAGGTCCGTCGCGTTCATGCATTCAGTTGGCTTGAAGGTATCGGGGTGTCCTATCATGTTCATGAGTTTCTGTATCCATTGTTGTAAAAGCAACAATGTGGTTTGTCGCGATTTGCACTCTGACTATTGGTGTTGTACCGATTGGTATGAAGGCGATGTATCGGGCCGTCACATTCATGTCTCAGCATTGGGCCCTGTCGCATTCTTCTTGTAGATGCTACCGGTGGCGCCGTCGCAATTTGGAAGATGACATCTGTGTCCGTCACATTTTAACTTCTGAGGTGGGCATGTGTTGGTTGGGTAGTGATGGTCCTGTGTGGACCTAGCCCTAGTTGTTTAATGTGGATTTCGGATCTTTAAGTGTGTTTAGTAATAGTAAGCATGATATTTGGTGAATGGTGTGGATTATGATTACTAGTGAGTTATGTTAGTTATGGTAATTATGTTAATCATGTCAACCATGTTATAATGTTTAAGGTGACATGATTTATATGTGTCATGGTATGTGTTGCTGTGGAGGTGATGTGTAGACCAATGACAAGCAAGTTAGAATGTGATTTGTTGTGGCTTATGGATTTAGGTCCTATGAGTTTATTAAGTGATCGGCGTGGCTTGTGTGTTGCCGAGTTTGGTGTCTGGCGCCTATTCCGAATGCCTCTCTAGTCGGGTACCCCAGGTTCTATGTTAGCCAGGCACGTTGTGCTAAGGTTTGTCCCGGTACTATGTGTACCATAGAGGTTTGCTTCGTCTTCCTGGACACCCTCACTTCTATGTTTGAGTTGTACGTTCGGCTGAGGGAAAGACGACAGTGGGACAAATCGCTTGCAGCACGCTCATGGTTGGGGGTACGGACACCAGTTGTAACGACCCTCCTGATACCGATATAATTATACTAATCCACGTCGGTATAACGAACGTCATCACAGTGGGACATTGACCCAACACTAAACACTAAGCTGAGATGTACACAAATACAACACAAATACATCGGAATAATAAGAAGTCTATTCTCATTCCATCATCATCATTAAATATCCACAGTCCATATAGCATTTAAAGAAAAGCTAAAGTCCACATAATTGAAAATTTAAATCAAATTTACATTGTCTAAATGAGATACATCACTTATTCATTACATACTTATGAAAAGGAAAATACAATGAAGAGATCTCCACAACACAAGCTACTTCTCGCGCTCGGAGTCGCTCCTAACAATCTCCTCAGAAGATGTGGAGACACCTACACCTGTACGCCGAAGCAAGAATGAGTTTAAATAGACCCAGCAAGCAAACCATAAACACAACCATACACATATCTTTTACATAGATTACCCTTTCTACTAAGGAGAAATACATATTGCATGCTTTAAACAATTAAATTTTTACTATACATTGAAATCCATACAAATAGAAGTACATGGTCCATGTTCCATATCAAATAAACAACTAAACATGAAATCTTATGACATGTATCTTACACCTTTTATTCAACATGCTTTCAAAATCTAAATCTCATTCAAATCATTAAGTAATTACACATAATTTAAGCATGGATTTGCACAAAATAAATAACATACCTATCATGGATTCTATTCAATTTTCACATTCATTTAATATCAATACACATACCTTTTGCTTGCTGTTTTAACATGAATTAAACATATTCATATGGATCTACACTTATTCACATGCTAACACATTTACTTAACAATTTCACATTGCACAACTTTCACATGTCACATTTCACATTTTACACTTAGTTGCCGTGACACATAGTCCAAACCACCAATAGAAGGACACACATATACACATTCACATATCCATTACCTAGGCAACACAGTGATAGACCTTGGTTAACTACGCAGAACAGGGAGAAGCACTCTCCACCCTAACCAGTGGTACTTGTCCACCTCCAGGATTTCATCCTAATTGCCCATAGGATTTCACACACATTGAACCTTTCCATAAGGACTTTACTACGGTACAGTTCCACAGCCCTCTATGGTAGCAGTGTCACACGCGGCACAATTTACACACTTTCCACATTATCACGTTATCATAGTATTTACATGCACTTAACTCACACACATGCATTTTAACACATATACATGGATCAGTTTACATGGTATACTTTTACTGTTTCATAATGAAATTGACTCTTAAAACAGACCTAAACATGCTGCTCACAATTGAACTTCATACAATTAACATTAGCATGCTTAACATGTCATTTTTCGCTCATTTAACTCATGATAGTACCTACTATTATCAAAATGCAATGAAATTTTAATCACAAGTTCCCAACAGCAACCCTAGTACATGTTCAATTTCTCATATTTTTCAGATCTGTAAAACAATTTTATAATTAAAACATGCTTCAATCACATTTATCACTAAATTCAACCACATGGCACACAGTAGGACAGTCATGTATAACAATTTCAAAACCTGCTAACAGTCATTACATAGTCACAGTAATTTTCTAAAATTCTAATTTAACATGGATTTATTTAAACAGAATTTATCAATGCTAAATCAGGCTTAATATTCTGTTACAGAAATTCTAATAAATAGCACAGTTGACAATAATTCGACCTACTCACATGGCATGATCTACTAAATGTGTTTAACCCAAAATAACATCCACAACATGTATACATATCCAGAAATCCAAAAAATCTAACACAACATGCATCCTGTAAAACTAGAAGAACTTGGCAGCACAGGTGTTGCCGCAAACATAGGTTAACGACACAAGATCATGCCACCAACCAGAGATCTTAACGGCAGCAAATGTTGCCGTTAAATTCATGTCTGCAGAAATACAAACTGAATGCACAAAACAAAGGTGAATGGGGTTCCATGACACGAGGAAAATTCGATAAAAATGCCTGGGACCTACTAGACATGAGTATGGATGAGATCCAAGGGTTACTTGCCTTTGGAAAAATCGTTAGATGGAATTATTTGCCGACGATGCTCTCCTCGGCTAGTGCCAAGAAGCCCTCCAATCTCCCCTTGATCCAGCTTCTATGTTGATGGGGGAAGCACGTCGGAGTCGGGGAAGCTTTACAGATGAAACAAGTCCCTTCCAGTCATTGTAGATCGCCGGAAGGAGCTTCCAATCGCCAGATCCAATGTTTCAAAGTTCAGGATTCATACAAGCTTTTTAAGGTTTTCTCAAGAGCCAAAGGGACTCGATCTGGTCGAAGGGAGGTGTTTTATAAGCCAAGAGAAGTTGGGTACACATTTAGTAGGGTTTCCGACCGTTGAACGACGGTTTCCAAAAAATGGGGTGAAGAAATCGCGAGCGTTTCCAGATCTGAAACCGCAGCAAATCGGGAGATAGACGTCCACATACCTGGCCGCCTACCAAGAGTTAACGTCCATCGATCTGGACGCTGACATCCCCATGCATGTCCATGCATGTTGACGCCAACTGGTCTTTTGGCCAGATCATAGAAATATCCGGAATCATATATATATATATATATATATATATAGATATACTATATACATACATGCAATTATGATGTATGCTTAAATACTATCTACACAATGTAAATAAAACAACATATACATAATAAACACTATATATGAACTACAATACTCAAATAAATAAATAAATATATACAGAAATAATTACATACATATGGATATACATACATATACATGGCACAATACACAAGTCATTTACACAACACATGACCAAAACTAAGAGGGCAAAATTTGAGGGCCTTACACTCTCTCCCCCTTAAAGAAACTTTGTCCTCAAAGTTAGATCGACGCTACTCAAACAATTGGGGATACTTCTTCATCATAGCATCCTCAAGCTCCCAAGTAGCCTCCTCTCGCGAGAAGTTCCGCCATAGCACCTTCACGGACGCAATACTCTTGTTCCGAAGATGCTGAACTTTCTGATCAAGAATAGCTACTGGTTGCTCAACATATGACAGATCTGGCTGGATCTCCACTGGCTCGTGACTAATAACATGAGATGGATCTCAGACATATCTCCTGAGCATAGATACGTGGAATACAGGATGAACACTAGCGAACGATGGAGGTAAAGCTAGCTCAATGCCACTTGCCCAAACGCCTGAGAATCTCATACGGGCCAATGAATCTAGGACTTAATTTGTTATGCCTGCCAAATCTGACAACACCTCGAGTAGGCGAAATCTTCAAAAAGACATACTCGCCAACCTCGAACTCCAAATCCTTACTTCTGTTGTCAGCGTAACTCTTCTGCCTATCCTACGTGGCAACAAGCCTCTTCCTGATAAGTTGGATCTTATCCGAAGTCTCTTGCACTAACTCCGGACCAATCAACTGCATATCACCAGTCTCCTCCCAACATAAAGGAGATCTACAACGCTTTCCATACAACACCTCAAATGGAGTCATACCAATACTCGCATGAAAACTGTTGTTATATGAAACTCCACAAGAGGTAAATGACGCTCCCAATCATCCTTCCAATCCAGTACACATGCTCTCAACATATCCTCGAGCATCTAGATAGTCCTCTCGGACTGTCCATCTGTTTGGGGATGGAACGCCGAACTAAGCTTCAACTCAAAACCTAATGCATCCTGAAGACCCTGCCACAACCTCGAAGTAAATCTCGGATCTCGATCCGAAATGATCGACTTCGGCACACCATGCAATCTAATAATGCTACTAACATACAACCTAGCTAAACTCTCAACCGACTGCTTCTTCTTCAAAGGCAAGAAATGCGCAGTCTTAGAGAATCTATCTACAACTACCCAAATCGAGTCATTGCCCCTTCTTGATCTGGGCAAACCCGTTCACAAATCCATAGTGACAGCCTCCCACTTCCATACTGGGATTTCCATCTTTTGCATAAGACCAGATGGTCGCTGCGCGCCTTAGCCTTCACTTGCTGGCATACTAAACACCTAGATACAAAATCCACTACATCCTTCTTCATGCCAGACCACCAAAATGATCTCTTCAAATCCTGGTACATCTTAGTGTTACCCGGATGAATACGGAATCTAGACCTATGAGCTTTTGCAAGAACATGCTCACGGACATCTACAATATCAGGAACATAGACTCGGTGATGGAATCTAATCATACCATCCTCATCACACGCAATGCCTACCTTGCCCACTAACTCCTGGAGTCTAGGGTCGGCCTTTTGCTGCTCGATCACCTCATCCAAAACAGTGGACAGAATGGACAACTGAGCTACAAAAGCCTGACATAATGGTTCTATCTTAGTCATCGCACACGCAACATCCTCTAACATCTTCCAATCATGCTGGAGTAAAGACCTCTTTCAGCTAAGAGCATCCGCTACGACATTCGCCTTTTCGAGATGATACTGAAGATCGAAGTTGTAGTCCATTATCTGCCGGACGTTTAATTCCTTTTGTGAGAAGAGATACCTCAAGATCTTATGATCAGTGAACACCTCAAATCTGACACCATAAAGATAGTGTCTCCAGATCTTTGGGTCATGAACCACTACCGCAAGCTCCAAATCATGAGTTGGATAGTTACACGCATGCTCCTTCAATTGACGAGAAGCATACACCACTACCCTTCCCTGCTGCATCAATACACAGCCTAAACCAATCTGAGACGCATCCGAGTAAATGGCAAAACCTTCTTCACCACTCGAGTAAAACCAATACCGGTGCAGAAGTAAGCTTAGCCTTCAACAACTAAAATCTACTATTACACTCCTCGGACAGACAAACTTCACACCCTTCCTGGTTAGCTAGTCAAAGGTGCCGCGATAGATGCAAATCCCTCAATAAATCACCGATAATACCTGCTAAACTAAGGAAACTACGAATCTCGATGGGGTCCTGAGAATCTCCCAATGAACACAGCCTGGACCTTCGCTGGATCAACTACTACACCAACATCGGAGATAACATGCCCAAGGAATTGAACCTCGTGCATCCAGAAATCGCACTTGCTGAATTTTGCATATAGCTTGTGCTCTCGGAGAACTTCAAGGACTACCCTCAAATACTGACAGTGTGTGGCCTCATCCGGAGAATAGACCAACACATCATCGATAAATACTATGACCAAAACTATCTAGATAAGGTCTAAACACCCTGTTCATGAGATCCTGAATGCTACAGGGGCGTTGGTTAGACCAAAAGGAAGAACTAAAAACTCATAATGTCCGTAATGGGTCCAAAAGACCATCTTGGACACATCCTCACTCCTAATCCTCAACTGATGATAGCCAGACCGTAGATCAATCTTGGAAAAGACCGATGCATTCTACAACTGGTCAAATAGATCATCGATCTGCGGTAAGGGATACCTGTTCTTTACAAGCACTGGGTTGAGCTTTCTATAATCAATGCATAACCTAAGTGACCCATCCTTCTTCTTTACAAATAAAACAGGTGCACCCCAAGGAGATACACTAGGGCGAATAAATCCCTTATCTAGCAAATCTTGCAACTGCTTCCTCAACTCGCTAACTCCAAGGTGCCATCCGATATGGAGCCTTTGAGATAGGAGAGGTACCCGGAAGCAACTCTATAGTAAACTCTATCTCCCTAACCGGTGGCAATCCATACAAATCGTGGGGAAAAATGTTTGGAAATTCCTACACTACATCAATCTCTGCAAGGGTAGGTGACTGATCAGCCTTCGGTACTAATACCACGCTAACAAGAAAAGCGTCACAACCCTTCTTAACCATCCTCATTGCCTTCATGGCAGAGATAACAAACCTTCCCGCTAATTTCCTTGGCAAGGGATGTGAAAACTCATCCTCACCAGGAATACGGAAAGTGATCTTCTTCCCACGACAATCAACTAAAGCATGGTGCTCCTCTAGCCAATCCAGACCACGAATAGCATCATAGTCATTCATCCTTAGAAAGAAGAAACCCCCATCTAAGAGTCGATCCCCAATGCGCACAGGTAACGACGGAATACACTTCCTAGTCGATACTGTTCCCACAGGTGTGTGCACAGACAATGGAACCTCTAACTCCTCAGCCTCTAATCCTGACTCTAAAGCTAACTGCCTAGCAAACTGCTCGAAAATGAACGAGTGAGTGGCACTCGTATCAAACAAAACCCGAGTGTGCACACCCATGAAAAGAACCGTACCTTCGGTGACATTATCCGCATGCTCATCATCCTATCGTGCTAGGGCAAACACTCAAGCTTGGGCTCGAGGCCTTCCTGGTCTTCCTGTAGCTGGCGCTGCTGGTGTTGTCGCTGTTGGGGCTGGCGCTCCATGTTGGGCTCCCTACTGAAGTCTAGGGCAGTCCCAAGTCTGATGCTCGCTGCTCCCGCACTTGAGAAACTTTCCTGCCATCTTCTAGCACTCAGTACCGCCATGTGCCCTTCCACAATGAGGGCACTCTTTCTTGCCTCTAGGCCTACTACTAGGGGACCGCTGAGAAGCTACCTGCTGACTACTCACTGCCACAGGACGCTGTGGTGACTGGTACGCCACCTTCTTCCTATCCTGCCACTGGAAAGGAGGTGCAGATCTCTTATGCGATGCCTTCTTCTCCTCCGAATATTGCTCCATCTTGCTCTCCTACCGACAAGCCGTGCTGAGAGCCTCATCTAGGGTACGGTGGTCAAACTCTACCAGCCTCGATCTAAGTGATGGCTTAAGGCCAATCAAAAATTTATTCACCTTCCTGGGCTCATAGCCACAATGTGAGGTGCATACTTTGATAATTCCGCAAACCTGGCCTCGTACTGAAGTACAGTCATGGAGCCCTGAGTCAAAGTAAGGAACTCCTACTCCACCTTGTCCTGGATATGCTTTGCAACGAACTTGGTCCGAAGGAGCCTCACGAACTCGTCCCATCGTCAAATCTGGTACGTAGTAACGAGGCCCACCACACATCGGCTCTCTCCTATAGCATATAGGTGGCCAAGCTGACCTTGTCCTCCTCAGTGCACCTAATCGCTTGGAAGATCTTCTCGATCTCCCTCATCCAGCTCTCTGCTAGCAGTGGATCACTCTCCCCCTTAAAAGAGGGTGAAGCCATCCTCTTGAATCGCTCCATGATTGAAGGACCACCATGGCCATGCTCCTGGGGAACTAGAGCTGGAGCCTGAGCCTGCTACAACAAACAACATAAATAACACATAAGCAACATAACAACATAAAAACCATATATTTTAAATCAAGGTAGACTACTTCTATCTAACATTTCTAACCTGAGCCTCAAGCTGAGCCTGGAGTGTAGCCTGAGTCTGCATGGCCTGCACAAGATCTGGCATGAATACTCCATAATCTACTGGTGGTGGTGGAGGAAGTGCAGTAGGTCCCTATGGTGGTGGGGCCTGCTACTCACCCTTCTCCTCTCTCCTCTTCTCATCCTCACGAGCAGGAACACCATGCCTACCTCGAGAATCCATAGACCACAAGACAATTTCTTCACATTTAGAACTAAGTTAATTAATTCCTAACCACTTTCTTATCTATCTTTCATTCATTATTAATCATTTCTACACATGTGAACAAATCTATAAAGACTTAGCATATATGAAGATGATGGAATATATTCATGTACAATCTCAACCATGTTGCTCTGATACCAATCCTTGTAATGACCCTCCTTATACTGGTACGATTATACCAATCCACGTCGCTATAACGAACATCGTCACAGTGGGACATTGACCCAACACTAAACACTAAGCTGAGATGTACACAAATGCAACACAAATACAGCAAAATAATAAGAAGTCTATTCTCATTCCATCATCATCATTAAATATCCACAATATATATAGCATTTAAAGAAAATCTAAAGTCCACATAATTGAAATTTTAAATCCAATTTACATTGTCTAAATGAGATACACACTTATTCATTACATACTTATGAAAAGGAAAATACAATGAAGAGATCTCCACAACACAAGCTACTCCTCGTGCTCGGAGTCGCTCCTAACAATCTCCTCGGAAGATGTGGAAACACTTGCACCTGTACGTCGAAGCACGAATGAGTCTAAATAGACCCAGCAAGCAAACCATGAACACAACCATACACATATCTTTTACGCAGATTACCCTTTTTACTAAGGAGAAATATATATTGCATGCTTTAAACAATTTAAATTTTACTATACATTTAAATCCATACAAGTAGAAGTACATGGTCCATGTTCCATATCAAATAAACAACTAAACATGAAATCTTGTAACGACCCGAGAACCCGACCCTTGGCCCATGCCGAGGACCCGATTTTCGTGGTCGCCGCCCACGGACCGGGGACCGGAAGGGCTATAATATATATCTAATAGGATATGCAACGGAAGTAAACATCAACTGCTAAGCTAGAAGCATACAAGCGGAAACAGATAAGAGAGCAGAGACCGCTGCGTACCGCTCTAAGTACAGTCCAAACACACGCACACTAGTACAAGTAATAGGCAGTGGAAGGACAAATCCCTTAGGGGCATACCCTGAGGGTGACATACACTGGAAAAGGGGAAACACTGCTAGCTACGGGGTCCACGCCTACTGCCCCGTCTCCTCCACCCGACGCGCACCCTGGCACTGCTGAGAAGTCTCACCTGGGAAAAGGAGGGATGAGCTTCACAATAGAAGCTCAGTAGGACTACCAATCTCCTACTGGCTCTAACAGGAAGAAGGATATATATCAATTAAATAATAGCAGTTTATATCCTCTACCTACGAATGGAAGTGTGGAAGCGAAGCTACAACTAGCGTGGTACGGAAACACAATGCGGTTGGAAACTCCGTACGACTGCTCGTCGTGACCACCACAAGGCTAGCCAACACATACAGAGGGGACTCCGCCTAGACAAGGAACACTAGCTACCGAAAACACTACCACTAGTCAAAGGTCAGGCATGCCCACTGACGTCTTACCCTCGACCCGGGTCCTGACCCTCACGTCTCGTCAGAGCGAGATAGGACACAAAGTACACAATAGTAACCGCAGTAGTCTGGCCGGACTACGGTCCCACACCTGACCTCTCCAAACGGTTCTGGGGCCGCAAGGAGCGAGGCAGTGAGAAACAAGACTTGCTGGCCGGTGCCGAGTAGAACTCCTAACCGTCCTCAGCGTCCCAGACCAACCACGAGAGCTCTGCAAGCGACTGAATGCCACTATCCTAGCCAACGTTTTCCCCTCAGCTCCAGAGTCCGCCTACTCGAGCACACTCGTAGCCCGGAGTACTCCCTCAACAGGCTCCCGAGGATGGGGGTCCCAGGCAATGGTAACAACCTCTCACACGGGACAAGCCCTCAAGTGCCATGCACCGGGTGAAAGACTAGTGTAAGACCGTACTAGGAAACTAGCACAGGTGCAACAAGTACATTAAAAGAAGCGGAAACAGCGAAGACCAAACCTGTCTCTTGGCTGTAGTTGCAACGCATCGGGCCGTCGCGACCTCATCGCGACGCCCTACCATGCCGCGACACTGTCGCGGCGGCCATCGCCATTGTGACCAGGTCGCGACACTCCAAGAGCGCCGTGATCATGTCGCGACCGGCCTAGCCATCGCGACAAGATCGTGACCTCTATCCTGGTCGCGTCTTCAGCAGAGGGGGTTCCGGAACGCTCCTTCCAGAGACCACCCTAAAAACACCAAACAAGCATTCCACAGGGGAGGGGAGCATGCTTAACGTGTATTGAAAGCTATAAATCATGCAAACCACCCATACAACCCCACAACATGGATTTAACAAGAATCTACGCCCGAAGGGGAAAAACTCACTCAACCATGAGCATGGATCCTCACTCTCCCACAACCATAAACCACGAGGAAACACCATCTCTAAGGGGAGGGGAGCATGCTTAGGGTGAGAGGATCAAGGGTCCCTACCTCTACTCGAAGAGAAAACCCGTTGGGGCCTTCTCCCAGGAATGGCTGCCTCCTCCTCACTCCAAATGACACGACCACGTCCCCTACACGAACGGGACGACACCCTCCTCAGCACGAATGCCTCGAGGTCAAAGGAAACACCAAGGAAACGCAAGGGGAGCTCGGAGGGAAAGACAGGGGAAGAAGAAGGAGAGGAAGGGGTGAGGGGGAGAATGGGGCACGACGTTCAGTTTTAAACCAACGGCTCATAGAACGCAACCGACCGACCCAGCATGACAACTAACGTGTCGCGACACACATAGGCGATGCGACCATGTCGCGACGGCCGCCCTGGGCTCGACCCCAAAAAGTGGTCAAACCTCGAAGACCGTAAAAGAAATCATGACGACTGACCAGGTCACGTCAACGCTGCGCGTTCCTGACACCCGATAAAGCCATTCTGACAGAAGGACAGCGGTCACGTCTATTAGAAAAGCAATCGCGATGCCTTCAGACGCTGCGATAAGGAAGCAACGGCTACCCCCGTCACGACAAGAATGCGACGGTCGGGTACAGTGCGACCAACCTATCACGGCAGGCCGATCTGGCGCAACCAAGTCGTGGCCAGGGCGCCTGTCGCAACCCTGAGGATGGGGCCAAAGGGCCCAAGGGGGCCGGGTCTTACATCCCATGCACCTTAAGACATTACGTCCTCGAAATGAAAACAACTTGATCTCAAACCGGAAAGCAGTACAGGGAGAAGACATACCAATCAATCAAACAATAAAGGAACTACTCCTGCATCTCATCCTTGCGCTCCCAGGTGGCCTCGCCATCAACGCAATTCTGCCAAACGACCTTCACTAGTGGCATCTGCTTCCGACGCAACTGCTACACTCTGCGGTCGACAACTTTGACCGGGTACTCTAGCACTGAGAAATCTGGCGCTACCTCAAGTTGTGAGTAGTCCAACACGTGCGAAGGATCTGCGACGTACCTCCTAAGCTGCGAAACATGGAAAACACTGTGCACACCAGCCAGCTCTGCCGGAAGACTCAACTTGTATGCCACCTCGCCGACCCTCTCTAAGATAGGGAATGGCCCAATGTACCTGGGACTGGGATTTCCGTTCATACCAAACCTCTTAACGCCCTTGGTCAGCGAGACCCGTAAGAAAACATGGTCACCAACGCTGAACTGTAACGGCCTTCTGCGGACGTCTGAGTAGCTCTTTTGCCTGCTTTGCGCTACTCGAAGCCTCTGTCTAACTAGACTGACCATGTCTGCACACTGCTGCACTAACTCTGGTCCCAAAAGCTACCTCTCTCCAACCTCGAACCAGTGAAGAGGTGTCCTACACGGGCGACCATACAAAGCCTCATATGGTGCCATTCCGATGCTCGAGTGATAGCTGTTGTTGTAGGCGAACTCTACCATTGGAAGGTGCAACTCCCAGGTGCCACTCCAGTCCAAGCAGCACGCTCTCTGCATATCCTTCAAAGTCTGAATGGTCCTTTCTGAATACCCATCTGACTGCGGATGATGCACTGTGCTCAACCACAACTTTGTGCCAAGCGCTCTCTGCAGACTGCGCCAAAACCCTGACGTGAACCTCGGATCTCTGTCGGAGACAATCGAAGCTGGAGTACCATGCAACAGAATGACTCTGTCCACGTACAGCCTGGCAAACCTGTCCACTGACCAAGACATCCTGACTGGCAAAAAGTGTGCTGTCTTGGTCAAATGATCCACGATCACCCAGATACTAGCGTGCCTCTGCGGGGTATGGGGCAGACCAAACACAAAGTCCATGGTGATGTCGTCCCACTTCCATACGGGAATGGGCAACGACTGCAGCTCACCACCAGGACGCTGATGCTCGCCTTTCACCTGCTGACAGGTAAGGCACCGAGCGACGAACTCTGCCACCCCTCTTCATCCCTGGCAACCAAAAGAACCTCCTCAAGCAATGGTACATCTTGGTGGAGCCAGGATGAACAACATATCTCGACTTGTGAGCCTCTGACAAAAGCGCCTGACACGCCTCCTTGGGAACATACAAGCGGCCTCTGAATCTGACCTCACTGTCCTCATCAAGCTCAACATCTGGCATCTTCAAAACGTCTGCTAACTGTGGGTTTGCCCGCTGTGCCTGCAACACCTACCTGAACGCTGACAACCGAACTGACAAACTGGACGCCATAGCACGATCTCTGCTCGATGGGTAGAACGCTCCCTGGGATAGCTCCTCGAACAGCCTCCACTCTCTGACCATCAGTAAACTCAAGTGAATGCACCTGCTCAAAGTATCGGCCACGACATTAGCCCTTCTTGGATGATAGGAGAGGATAAGGTCGTAGTCCTTCAAATACTTCACCATCAGCGCTGCCTCAAGTTCAAATCTTTCTGGGTGAAGATATACTGCAAGCTCTGATGGTCGGTGAAGATCTGAAATGCTTCTGCATACAATAGTGCCTCCACAACTGAGAGCAAACACCACTATTGCTAACTCTAAGTCATGGGTGGGGTAGTTCTCCTCATGCTTCTTGAGCTGCCGAGAAGCATAGGCAACACCCCACCATGCTGCACAAGCACGGCACCCAAACCTGATCTCGATGCGTCGGTGTAGACCACGAAGCCTCCACTGCCCGACGGCAAGAGCAACACTGGTGCTGAAGTCAACCTCATCTTCAACTCTCGAAAGCTCTGCTGATAGTCCTATGACCAAACAAACCTAACGTCCTGCATCGTCAACCTGGTCAACGGCTCAGCGATGCTGGCAAAATCCTGAATGAATCACCGGTAGTAACCTGCAAGACCCAAAAAATAGTGAACCTCTGACACTGACGTGGGCTGCTCCCACGACAACACTGCCTCCACCTTGGCAAGATCCACAGTCACACCAGAACCCGAGATCACGTGCCCGAGGAAGTGCATCTCCCTCAGCTAAATTCACACTTATCGAACTTGGCTTAAAGGCGGTGACTCACAAGGTCTCTAGCACGATCCTTAGATGCTCCTCGTGCTTCTCCTCAGAAGCAGAGTAAACCAATATCATCAACAAAGATGACACAAATCGATCTAGATACTCACTGAACAAAAATCCATGAATGCTGCATGTGCGTTCGTCAGTCCAAACAGCATCACGATGAACTCATAGTGACCGTACCTGGACCGAAAAGCTGTCAGGCCAACGTCTGACTCTCTGATCCACATCTGATAGTAGTCGAACCTGAAGTCAATCTTCGAGAAAACCCTAGCCGACTATAGCTGATCAAACAAATTATCGATCCTCAGCAGTGTGTACTTGTTCTTCACAATAATCTGCTTCAACTGTCGATAATCGATGCACAAATGCAGACTACCATCCTTCTTTCTCACAAACAAAACTGGCGCTCCCCACGACGAACGACTCGGGCGAATGAAGCCCAGCTCAAGCAACTCCTATAGCTGGCGCTTCAACTCGTACAACTCCGCCGGAGCCATCCGGTAAGGTGCCTTGGACAAAGGCATCATCCCGGGCAAAAGCTCAATGGAGAACTCCACCTCCTGCTCAGGCGGTAAACCAGGCAGATCCTCCGGGAAGACATCATAGAACTCAAAAACAACTGGCACATCAAAAACTGAAGATACGCTAGGCTCCAAGGAACAAACCGAAGCAAGGTAGGCAACACAGTCATCACGGATCGAACGACGAGCCTTACACAGGGAAATGAATGGCCGAGGGGTAGACCAGATACCTCGAAAGCAGAGAATGGGCACTCCAGGTATCTCAAACCGAATGGTCTTCCACTGACAATCAACCACGGCTGAGTGAGCCGCCAACCAGTCCATGCCCAGGATGACGTCAAAGTCACGAAGCTGCAACGCGTACAACCTGGCCGGCAACTGATGCCCCTCAACCTCGACTGTCACGCCCTCCAGGTAACCAAAAGAACACATGTAGTCACCAGACGGGAGATCGACCATCACGTCACACTACCTCTCAGGTGTGTAACAAGCCAGGGACTCGTAAAACTCCTCGGAAGCAAAACACAAGGAAGCACCGGGGTCAACCAAAACACGAGAAGCTCTGCCAAGGATAGGTAGAGTACCTATAACCAGGTTTGATGCCCTTGCCTACTCCCGGGTGAGTGCCATCACGTGACCACGACCACGCCAAGGCTGTGGCGCCCGCTGGGGCTGCTGCAGTGGCTGCTGGTGCTGAAGAAACTGCTGCTGCTGCTTGTACGGGTGGTACTGTTGTGGCTACAAAAACTGCTGAGCCTGTCGCTGGTGCTGCCCCTACTGCTGCTGACGAGGTGCCTGCTGCTGGGGAGGGTATTGGTACTGGGGTAGCTGCTGCACGTATTGAACTGGCTGTTGCTACTGCAGGGCTTGCCCCGTGGGGCAATCCCTCCAAAAGTGGCCCGGTAAGCCACAAGTGTAGCAAACTGCCTCCTAACTGCCCTGCTCAGCTCCCTGCTGGACCGAATGCTCTGCAAACCTGGACTGACGCCTCTACTACCGACTCCGTCTACCCCCGCGAGTAGACAACTTCCTGAACTGCGAACAAATTCCGGAGCTGCCGGAACTGCCCGAGCCTGAGGAAGAGGAAGTCGCACTACCGCGGCTCCAGGCAGGACGCTGGTAAGGCAAGGACCTGGAAGAGGCTCCTCCCTACTGCTGCTACTGCTGCTGGGGCTGCTACGTCTCCCTTGACAAGGCGGTGGCCTTCGCCATGACTTCTCCCAAGGTGGTACACATGTGAGCTGCCACACCCCACCTCAAGTTTGGCCTCAGTCTGCTATGAACCTCTCTGCACACGCCTGCTCCCTGCCTGCTACATGAGGAACATGACTCAACAATCTGACGAACCTCTGGTGGTACTGAGAAATTGTGAGGTCGCCCTGAACCAACTCGTGGAACTTGTCCCATCTCTCACGTCGAGCGTAGTCGGGGAAGTACTTACGGTGAAAGACCTCCAAGAACCGCTGCCAAGTAATATGATCCAACCGCTGCCCCTGAAAGTGAGTCTGCCTCGTCTGAACTCTCCACCACTCATGGGCTGCTGCCTTGAGCTGGTACACCGCCAGTCTAACCTGGTCCTCCTCGGCGCACTCCATAGTCTCGAAGATGTGCTCTAACTCATGGGTCCAGCTCTATGCCTTGTCTGGATCATACTCACAGGAGAACACTGGTGGCCGGAGACGCAAGAACCTCTCAAGGAGAGCGGTTCTGTCCTCCGTAACTGCCGTCCTCCGCTGCCTGGCCTGGGTACTCCCGGTGCCTGACCGCTCCTGATGCTCTAGCTGCCCCACCTCTGGCTCTACCTACTGCTCCGGCACCAATGGGGGAAGTACCGAGGCTGAACATCTGCTGCTGCCTGCCCGAGCTGATACGCTCCCTGGTACAAGTTCTGAAGAACTGCTCTACTAAGGGAAACTAGTCTGCATACTATTGCGGCTGAGGCGCACCTGCCGCTGCTGCTGCTGCTGGTGCAACCTGAGGCTGTGCCACTTACTCCTATGCTGACACCTCCTCCTGAACCCACCCCTGCGTGGGCATATCTGACTCATCCTGTTGCTCAATCAGCTCTCTGGCTTGCCTGCGCCTACGCGGAGCCATGTCCTACACGGCAACACAACCAACAAAGGTTAACAATACCACTCGGGCGGCTAGCATTGTACTTGTACTACTGTTGGGACTTCTTTTTGTAGTTTAAATCCACAATAAGTCCTGTCAACTCTCGCTCTAATACCAACTGTAATGACCCGATAACCCGACGCTCGGCCCATGCCGAGGACTCGATTGTCGCGGTCGCCGCCCACGGATCCGGGGACCCAGAAGGGCTATAATATATATCTAACATGATATGTAACAAAGTAAACATCAACTGCTAAACTATAAGTGTACAAGCGGAAATAAAGAAGAGACCGAGACCGCTGCGTACTGCTCTAAGTATAGTCCCAACACACTCACGCTAGTACAAGTAAAAGGCAAGGGAAGGACAAATCCCATAGGGGCATACCCCTAGGGTGACGTACACTGGAAAAGGGGAAACACTGCTAGCTATGGGGTCCATGCCTACCGCCCCGTCTCCTCCGCCTGGTGCACGCCCTGCCGCTGTTGAGAAGTCTCACTTAGGAAAAGGAGGGATGAGCTTCACAAAAGGAGCTCAGTAGGGACTACCAATCTCCTACAGGCTCTAACAAGGATAAGGATAAATAACAAATAAATAATAGCAGTTTATATCTTCTACCTACGAATGAAAGTGCGGAAGCGAAGTTACAACTAGCGCGGTATGGAAACACAACGCGGTCGAAAACTCCGTACGACTTCTCGTTGTGACCACCACAAGGCTAGCCAACACAGACAGAGGGGACTCCGCCTGAACAAGGAACACTAGCTACGGAAAACACTACCACTAGTGAAATGCCAGGTGCTCCCACTGACGTCTTACCCTCGACCCGGGTCCTGACCCTTACGTCTCGTCGGAGCGAGGTAGGACACAAAGTACACAACAGTTACCGTCGTAGTCTGGCTGGACTACAGTCCCATGCCTGGCCTCTCCAAGTAGTTCCATGGCCGCAAGGAGTGAGGCATTGAGAAACAGGACTGGCTGGCCTGCGCCGGGTAGAACTACTAACCGTCCTCGGCGTCCCAGACCAACCATAAGAGCTCGCCAAGCGACTCAACGCCACTATCCTAACCACCGTTTTCCCCTCAGCTCCAGAGTCCACCTGCTGGGCTGCCAACTCGAGCACACTCGTAGCCCGGAGTACTCCCTCAACAAGCTCCCGAGGACGGGGGTCCCAGGCAACGGTAACAACCTCTCACACAGGACTAGCCCTCAAGTGCCGTGCACCGGGCGAAAGACTAGTGTAGGACCGTACTACGAAACTATCACAGGAGCCACGAGTACAGTAAAAGAAGCAGAAACGACGAAGACCAAACCTGTCTCTTCGCTGTAGTCGCGACGCATCGGGCCGTCGTGACACCCTACCATGCCACGTCACTGTCACGGCAGCCATCGTCGTCGCTACCAAGTCCCGACACTCCAAGAGCGCCGCGATCATGTCACGACCAGCCTAGCCATTGCGAGAAGATCACGACCTCTATACTGGTCACGTCTTCAGCAGAGGGGGGTTCCGGAATGCGCCTTCTGAGGACCGCCCCCAAGAACACAAAACAAACATTCCACAGGGAGAGGGGAGCATGCTTAACATGTATTGAAAGCTATAAATCATGCAAACCACCAATACAACCTCACAACTTGGATTTAACAAGAATCTACGCTCGAAGGGGAAAAACACACTCAAGCACGAGCATGGATCCTCACTCTCCCACAACCACAAACCACGAGGAAACACCATCTCTATGGGGAGGGGAGCATGCTTAGGGCGAGAGGATCAAGGGTCCCTACCTCCAGAAGAGCAAACCCTTGGGGCCTTCTCGTAGGAATGGCCGCCTCCTCCTCGCTCTAAACGACACGACCACATCCCCTGCACGAACGGGACGACACCCTTCTCAGCACGAACGCCTCGAGGTCGAAGGAAATGCAAGGGGAGCTCGGAGGGAAAGATAGGGGAAGAAGAAGGAGGGGAAGGGGTGAGGGGGAGATTGGGGCGCGGTGTTCGGTTTTAAACCGATGGCCCACAAAATGCGACCGGCCGACCCGACGCGATAACTAACGTGTCGCGACACCCATAGGTGACGCGACCATGTCGCGACAGCCGCCCCGGGCGCGACCCGAAAAAGGCAGTCAAATCTCGAAGATCGAAAAGTAATCACAACGGCTGACCAGGTCATGTCAACGCTGCGCGAGTCTCCCGACAAAGCCATTCTGACAGAAAGGACAGTGATCACATCTGTTAGAAAAGCAGTCGCGATGCCTTCAGACACCGTGACAAGGATGCGACGGGTACCCCCTTCGCGACAAGAATGCGACTGTCAGATACGGCGCGACCCAACCCTATCGCGGCAGGCCGATCTGGCGTGACCAAGTCGCGGCCAGGGCCCCTGTCGCGACCCTGAGGACGAGGCCAAAGGGCCCAAGGGGGCCGGGTCTTACAAATCTTATGACATGTATCTTACACCTTTTATTCAACATGCTTTCAAAATCTAAATCTCATTCAAATCATTAAGTAATTACACATAATTTAAGCATGGATTTGCACAAAATAAATAACATACCTATCATGGTTTCTATTCATTTTTCACATGCATTTAATATCAATACACATACCTTTTGCTTCTCTCTTCAGTTCGTAGTTAACCAAGGTCTATCACTGTGTTGCCTAGTTGATGATATGTGAATGTGTATATTGTCCTTCTAGTGGTTGTTTTAACTGAATTAAACATATTCTAGGATCTACACTTATTCACATGCTAACACATTTACTTAACAATTTCACATTGCACAACTTTCACATGTCACATTTCACATTTTACACTTAGTTGCCATGACACATAGTCCAAACAACTACTAGAAGGACACACATATACCATTCACATATCCATCAACTAGGCAACACAGTGATAGACCTTGGTTAACTGCGCAGAACTGAGAGAAGCACTCTCCACCCTAACCAGTGGTACTTGTTCACCTCCAGGATTTCATCCTAATTGCCCATAGGAATTCACACACATTGAACCTTTCCGTAAAGACTTTACTACGGTACAGTTTCACAGCCCTCTATGGTAGCAGTGTCACACACGGCACAATTTACACACATTCCACATTATCACGTTATCATAGTATTTACATGCACTTAACTCACACACATGCATTTTAACACATATACGTGGATCAGTTTACATGGTATACTTTTACTCTTTCATAATGAAATTGAATCTTAACACAGACCTAAACATGCTGCTAACAATAAACTTCATGCAATTAACATTAGCATGCTTAACATGTCATTTTTCGCTCATTTAACTCATGACAGTACCTACTGTTATCAAAATGCAACGAAATTTTAATCACAGGTTCCCAACAGTAACCCTATTACATGCTCAATTTCCCATATTTTGCAGATCTGTAAAACAATTTTAATAATTAAAACATGCTTCAATCACATTTATCACTAAATTCAACTACACATGGCACATAGTAGGACAGTCATGTATAATAGTTTCGAAACCTGCTAACAGTCATTACATAGTCGTGGTAATTTTCTGAAATTCTAATTTAACATGGATTTATTGAAACAAAATTTATCAATGCTAAATCAGGCTTAATACTCTGTTGCAGAAATTCTAATAAATAGCACAGTTGACAAAAATTCAACCTACTGACATGGCATGTTCTACTGAATGTGTTTAACCCAAAATAACATTCACAGCATGTATACATATCCAGAAATCCAGAAAATCTAACACAACATGCATCCTATAAAAGTAGAGAAACTTGGCAGCATAGGTGTTGCCGCAAACATAGGTTAACGACACAAGATCATGCCGCCAACCTGAGATCTTAATGGCAGCAAATGTTTCCGTTAAGCTCATGTATGTAGAAATACAGACTGAACACACAAAACAAAGGTGAATGGGGTTCTAGGCCACGAGGAAAATTCGATAACAAATGCCCGGGACCTACTAGACATGACTATGGATGAGATCGGTCACTTGCCTTTGGAAAAATTGTTAGATGGAATTACTTGCCAACGATGCTCTCCTCAACTAGTGTCAAGAAGCCCTCCAATCTCCCCTCGATCCGGCTTCTGTGCTGATGGGGGAAGCACGTCGGAGTCGGGGAAGCTTTACAGATGAATCGAGTCCCTTCTCGTCATTGTAGATTGCCGGAAGGAGCTTCCAATCGCCAGATCCAATGTTTCAAAGTTCAGGATCGCAACAAGCTTTTTAGGGTTTTCTCAAGAGCCAAAGGGACTCAATCTGGTCGAAGGGAGGTGTTTTATAAGCCAAGAGAAGTTGGGTACGCATTTAGGTAGGGTTTCCGACCGTTGGACGACGGTTTCCAAAAACTCGGGCAAAGAAATCGCGAGCATTTCTGGATCTAAAACCGAAACAAATCTGGGAGATAGACATCCACATACCTGGCCGCCTACCAAGAGTTAACGTCCATCGATCTGGACGCTGACATCCCCGTGCACGTCCATGCATGTTGACGCCAACTGGTCTTTTAGCCAGAACACAAAATCCGAAATCATATATATATACACTATATACATACATGCAATTGTGATATATACTTAAATACTATCTACACAATGTAAATAAAACAACATATACGTAATAACACATATACATGAACTACAATACTCAAATAAATAAATATATAATATATATATATATAGATTAATTACATACATATGGATATACATACATATACATGGCACTATAGACAAGTCATTTACACAACACATGACCGAAACTAAGAGGGAAAAAATCAAGGGCAAAATGCATGGGACCTACTAGACATGAGTATGGATGAGATCGAAGGGTTACTTGCCTTTAGAAAAATCGTTAGATGGAATTATTTGCCGACGATGCTCTCCTCGGCCAGTACCAAGAAGCCCTCCAATCTCCCCTCGATCCGGCTTCTGTGTTGACGGGGGAAGCACGTCGGAGTCGGGGAAGCTTTACAGATGAACCGAGTCCCTTCCAGTTGTTTTTGATCGCCAGAAGAAGCTTCCAATCGCCAGATCCAATGTTTCAAAGTTCAAGATTCGCAACAAGCTTTTTAGGGTTTTCTCAAGAGCCAAAGGGACTCAATATGGTTGAAGGGAGGTGTTTTATAAGCCAAGATAAGTTGGGTAGGCATTTAGGTAGGGTTTCCGACCGTTGGACGACGGTTTCCAAAAGCTAGGGCGAAGAAATCGTGAGCGTTTCCAGATCTGAAACCGCAACAAATGTGGGAGATAGACGTCCACATACCTGGCCACCTACCAGGAGTTAACGTCCATCGATCTGGACATTGACGTCTCCATACACGTCCATGCATGTTGACGCCAACTGGTCTTTTGGCCAGAACACAGAAATATCCAGAATCATATATATATACACTATATACATACATGCAATTGTGATGTATACTTAAATACTATCTACACAATGCAAATAAAACAACATATACGTAATAATCACATATATATGAACTACAATACTCAAATATATATATATATATATATATATATATATATATACAGAAATAATTACATACATATGGATATACATGGCACTATACACAAGTCATTTACACAACACATGACTGAAACTAAGAGGTCAAAATTTGAGGGCCATACACCAGTGGACGTACTGGGCCGCAGCTAGTCCTTTATTTCTAGTGCCTCACTTTAGGGAGCTCAGGCCAGAGTCTCTAAAGGTGCCAGGCATGGGCCTGTAGTTGTGTGGTCTACAGGTGTGATGATGGTTGGTCTCCAAAGTTCTTTGGCTTTACAGTGTGGTTGTGGAGCAGTAGTTGGACCTTCCATCCTTGACTATGAGACTGAGCGGTAGTTCTTGTGTTGTGTGTCGGACTGGATACTCGCGTCATGACCAGTAGTCTTTACCGGCGAGGTGGCATCATTCCTTCCGACTCGAGCTTTCCTATTATTGTAAGCTTGTGGTTCTCATCGGCCCAAATTGATCCATATGCAACAGTTCTACAGGTTTGGAGGTAGTTACAACTGTTTTTGACTTGAAAGAAGATTTTGTGTGCTTCCCTTTTGCACAAGGTTCACACACACCTTCTATCCTTGAGCTTATTTTGGGCAAACATTCCACTAGATTTCGCTTGACCAATTTTCTAATTCCATCCAAACTACAGTGACCCAATCTCCTGTGCCATAGTTCAGCTGATTGATCTTTATTTGCTGCAAGACATACATCCTGATCTTTTAATTCTTCTAGGTACAGTACGCATAGGTTCTTTTCTTTGCATGCTTCAAACAATGTTACACCATCTTTCATAATTACGCACTTTAACTCTTGAAACCTGATTTGGTGACCCTTCTCACATAGCTGACTGATACTTATCAAATTGTGCTTAAGTCCTTTCACACGTAGGACATCTTCTATGAGAATTCTGCCTTGAGTTTCTATCGATCCACA
Organism: Colocasia esculenta; assembly: GCA_014218235.1. Taxonomy (NCBI): domain Eukaryota; kingdom Viridiplantae; phylum Streptophyta; class Magnoliopsida; order Alismatales; family Araceae; genus Colocasia; species Colocasia esculenta. Next base: position 132,948,679 of record CM024754.1, read on the forward strand.
ATCGATCACTGTACCCTTTCCATTGTCACCATAAGTCATTGTGCCTTCTTCATCTTTGATGTGAGAGAATAGCTTTCTGTTGCTTGTCATGTGCTTTGAGCATCCGCTGTCCAGGTACCACTTTGATGCTCTAAGGCTTCCTGCAATGAAAACACTAAGATTTAGGTACCCAAGTTCTTTTAGGTCCTTGATGGTTAGTTTCTTCATTTTTCCTTTTAGGAATCCATTTTAGGTGTTTTGTCGTACAGGTTGTTCTTGTACGTCCTAATTTATTACAATGACTACAGCAAGATATTCTACTTATTTTTTCAGTTGGGATGTACTTAAGGTTGGATTTATATTCAATGTTTTGTTCTGCTACAAATTTTAGTGTTGGATAGATTTTAGGATGGATTATTGTTTTTATTATCTGGTGGAGTATATCCTAAACCATGCTTCTTCTTCCTGATCTTCTAGCTCCTTTTAATATTAAAGTTGATTTACCATTTGTAAACTTTTCTATTGTATTAGTTAAATATTCATTTTCCTCAGCCAGTGTATCAACTTCCTTTTTAAGTTTATTTAAAGTCTCCTGATTTTTCAGATTTGTTATTTGTTCATTTTTCGCTTTTAGATCTTCATATAACAATTCATTTCTCCTTTTTAGTTCGAAAATTTGTTTTTCTGCTCATTTTTAGATTTTAAATCTGAGTTAGTAATTTCTAAACATGCATGATTTTTCTTGGTGACCTTTAATAATTTACATACATTTTTATATTTACTATATAATTCATTGAACGCATCTTCTAAACTATCTAAATTAGAATCATTACAAGAAGTGAATAAAGAGTTAGAGGTTACCTTGTCATCAGTGTTTGCCATGAAGGCCAGGTTGGCCTTTTCTTCTTCTTCCTCATTGGAGCTTAACTCACTGTCTGAGTCACTGTCGTTACTCCATGTAGCTGTCATGACTTCTTTTTGTACCTTTTGAATTCTTGAAGCTGTCCTTCTTTCTGAACTCCGTTTTTTCAGCTTTGGACACTCTAGCTTGATGTGTCTAGGCTTTTTGCATTCGTAGCAAATGGGTTCCGACTTCTTGGCATCCTTAACTTCAGGTTTGTGAGACCCCAAATTTTATTCTCTTTATATATATGTATGTATATGAATGGTGTGTTGGGGTTCGGGTTGTGTGCTTAGCATGCGTAGTTCATTGTGCCTGCTATAAGTTTTATCCTTCTTTTGAGCATGAGCATGTGGTATATCTATATATATATATATATACATGCGTGTATATGATATTAGTGTAGAAGTGAACAATTAGCTAATTAGAGGTGTATTATGAATACTAAGAATCTCTGACTTAGATACTTGAATAATACTATGGTGTGCTATCTAAATATTGAAGAATATCCTATACTACCTATTTCATGGAATTTTGTATGGGAGTGTATGAAGTACATAGTGTATGTATGTGTGTATGTTATCTTATGCGTGTGACAATTGTATACCTAATTCTACATGCATAACACCTTGGTGTACTTGTGTATGCACGTGTATGATTAGTTGTAAACATTGTTCATTTGCATGGTTAGTTTAGTTATGTGTACATTGTATTGTACATTGCATATACATAAAGAGTTCAAGCCTGGTAGGTGTAATTAGTAGTTTATATTGAGATTCTATACTCCTCATGAATAACATGCATGTATTTTATGATATTTAGGTGAGAATAGTCAATTGGCTAAATTATGCATATAGTACATATTAAGGAATCCTATGCATATAGTACTTAAGCAATGTTAGGTAAAGTTGTGTAAGTTAATCTAACTACCGGTGCGCATGTTGTACCCATCTATTTCAAGCATAATGTGCATAAGTATGCTATACCAGGGTGTGTATACTATATTATATGTCAAATCAAGTGTGTGTGTGCAAGGACTATTTTATCGAATAGATTATTCCTAGCTAACCTAACTCATATCACCTCCTAATGATTTGCGAAGCCCTCACAATTCTTGTCATTCTATCTTGCTGTGTGTTGAGTCACACTTATGTAAAACATCATGTACGCATAGGTAGATATCTACGTACATCTTATCTTAGTGTATTTATGTATGCTTGTGTATGCCTCGGTATAAATGATATTGATGGCCTGGTATAGTAATATACATGTTACACCTTATACATTGTATGTATATATATAGTGTAAGCATAGTTTCTGTATGTTTTTAAGTTCTGGCCGAAGGGCCAATTAGCGTCAACATGGGTGGACGCCCATGAGTTGTCGGTGTCCATCTCGATGGACGCCAATCCTTAAGTAGCCATCCACATAGGTGGACGTTTACTGTTCTGACACTGCATGCGTAGCAGGTCAGAAATGCAGGGCTTGCCATGCTTCTGATTGGGGGATGGCCGACCCAAAGGGCTCTCCCACCCCTGCAAAGGCAGACTTCGGGTCTTGCCTCACAAAAACAACAACCTTGCTGCTTGCAAGGTGCTCTCTTGGCCTTTTCAAGAGGAGAGAAACCCTAGCTCAGGAATGTGAGGAAACCTGAACTTGAGAGCTCAGATCCGGCGTTCTGAAGCTTGGATCCGGCGATCTTCTTCGACAAGGAGGAAGTCCAAGCATAGGAGAAGGCCTCCCCGGTGCTGGACAATGACCTACAACCTCCTAGAACCCAGAGCAAGGGAGTTTGGTGGCTTCTTGGCACTGCCCAAGGAGAGCTTCTCCGGCCATTTTGATCCGTTTGGAGATTTATAAAGGCAAGTGACCTACCCATGATGTCCCATTATGAGTCTAGGTCGGTTTTATGATTTTTGAGCATTTTTCCTCGAGTCCTAGACCCTCCCATTCACCAAGTTTCAGAGCTCGGGTCTGTGTTTCTGCACGGACCTGATTCGACGGCAAGGTCCCTGGACGCCCAGATCATGCTTGGCGTCCATCGACCATGCCGCTGACCCTGAGTCAGCGGCCAGAGACCGCCGCCAAGTTCTCAGGACAGAACAGTGAACTGTTCTGCCCTTCTTCTACATTAATTTCGATATGGTTTCCGTGATGAGGATATATGGTAACCTTATACTCTATGTATAGTGTTAATTGTGGTGTGTGAATGAATGTGGGGTGTGATGTGAATGTGGGAAATGGTATCCCTTAAACTTGTGAGCATGAATTGTCGAAATTCTTGCAAATCCATGTTTCATGATTAGGATTAGTATGAATGCCTTGGTTTGGTCTGATCATGAAGGTTAGTGGGTCAGTATATGTGTTTGCAATTTTGGTAATTATCCATGCTTGTGTAATTTGCTAATAAATCCGGTTCGGTAAAATAAAAGCATACAAGAATGGTTGTGATGATTAATCTATAGGTGTATGATTTAGGGTAATCTGGTATTCTCAATTTATGCATATATCAGTAACCTTTGTTTAAAACAGTAAGTGGCAAATTGCAAGATGTGTTAAACCCATGTTAACTTAAGTTGTTAATAGCATGCTAATTAGGTGTTTTATTTTCTATAAATTCTATTTAGCTCAGAAAGATCTAAAAATTTGAGTATGATCTTGAATCCGAAAAAGCATGTGGTTAAAATTTCAGGTCATTTGGATCAGTAAATATGAAGTTATGTATTTTCATGTGAAATGTAATAATTTACGTATGTTATCGTAATGTGGTTAGTTATTGCTTAAACCCAACCTGATTAGTGTATTTACTGTGTTAAACTCCTGAAATCTGTAGTAGCATAGTTAGGAGAAAAACAAAGACACATTGTGTATGAGAAAACGAAGGAGATGTGAGTGTTATGTGTAAAATACGTGTTAAAACTCGGTATGAGTAAAGTGTAAAAGTTGTGCCTATGTGACACTGCTACCCTAGAGGCATCGGAAGCCGTATATAGAAAAGTCCCTATAGAAGGCTCCATGTGATATAAGTTTGTCCCAAAGGCATTGGGAAAACCCCGGAGGTGGACAAGTACCACTGGATAGGGTGGAAGAGGGCTTCTCCCGGTCTGCGCAGTTACCAAGATTCACCGCTGTATTGCCTAGGTGGTGAGTATGTGTATGAGTTGTGTCATGTGTTGTGTTATGAGTTGTGTTGAGAGCTGTGCTAAGGAATGAGCACGAGCTATGAGATATTTGTTAGTGTCCTCTACTGGTGGTTAGGACTATGTGTCATGGCAAATTGTTTAAGCATGAAAAATGAATAAAGTGTGAAATATGTGAACATGTGTACGTGTCAATGTATAAAAGTGAACAATGTGAATGAGTAAGTGAACAAGTGTGAAATGTGTATGTGTAAAGTGCAACTAGTGAAGGAGGAAACTTGTGTAATGAAAATGTGAAATTCTAAATGTGAAAATGTGTTATTGAAACCCATGTGAGACAAAATCTGAAACCATGTGAAATCAGAAAATTCATGTTACTATCCTCATGTTTATGTGTGCAAAAATGTCTAGAATCCATGTTAGGGGTAACTGATGAGTTTGTGTGCAAAATAGCATGATGGGTGTTCACATGATATGTTTTAAGCAACGTTGTAGCTCTCATGTGTAGATTTATAGCCATTGAATCATGTGAAATCAGCAACCTAAAGCATGTAGAAATGTCCATGTATTTGTTTAAAAACATGTAAGATCCATGCTAGTTGTGTTTCCTTTCATGTGTGCACAATGTTCATGTTAGTAGCTCTCATGTCTTGGTTCTTTAAAGACAAAGTTTCATAAGTAAATTGAATAGAGAGCATGTGATAGGTAAATTTTATTCTTAGAAATCTGAAAGCATGATCCATGTATAAACTTGTAAAACTTTCATAATAGGTTGAAACCTTGGAAATGACTAGCATGCCATGTTTTGAAAATTGTAAATGTGCATGTAAAACCCCTATGACTTATACGTGTATGTTATGAGTAGTGTTTCTTGCTGAGTCTTTGGACTCACTCTTGCTTCGGCGTACAGGTTGACAGGTATCGTGCACTAGAGGAAGCGTGGCGAGGATCATCATTTAGAAGACTATTGTGTAGGCTGTTACCAGTTGTACTTTTTCTTTCACAAAAAGGATTATTATATGGACAATATTTGGACAATGTAGTTCTTTTATCTTGTATTAATGTGGACATTGTCTTTCTATTTCGCTATTTTGATTGTGGAATGTGTGTTGGTGATGGGTAAGAGTTGAGTTGATTATTTTATTCCGCTGTACTCTATTGCTATCCAGGTACATATCAACCTATCGACTAGTGTTGGGTACATGTCCCACTGTGACGACGCCCTTTATACCGATGGGGATTGGTATAATCGTACCGGTATGAAGAGGGTCGTTATAAGGTTTCTTGAAGTCTTTGCCCTTCTTAAAATATCTTCTTCCATACTGATACTTTTTCTTGGCAAGTATACGCTGCAATCTTCTGGATAGGAAAGCTTCTTCATCTTCACTACTCCCAATGCTTTTATCACCATCTGATTTACCATCAGATGTGTCTTTAGCAGCATTGAGAGCGTTGATGTGCTTCTTTCTGCTGGAGGACTCCCCAAGCCTTCCATGTTTATCTCGTGGGCTATTAGTGACTAATGAGCTTTTCAAGAGACATCCTCTATAGGTCGTTAGCTTCTTCTATGGCTGTCACTTTAGGAATCCATGAAGCTGGTAGGGATCTCATTATTTTTCTTACCATAACTCCCATGTCATAGGTCTTTCCAAGACCAGCCAAACCATTTGTAATATCTGTGAATCTACTGTACATTTGTGCAATTGATTCTCCTGGCTGCATTTGAAATCGCTCATACTGAGCTACCAAGATGTCTATCCTTGTTTCTTTGACTTGTCTGTTCCCTCATATGTAATTCTAAGTTTCTCCCACATTCCATCGCTGATTTGCATGCTGAAATTCTATTAAACTCTTTCTACTAAGAGCACAACATAATATGCTCTTAGCTTTGCAGTTAAGCGAGATCTTCTTCTTATCATCATCTTCCAATTTTCTCTATTGTTTAGAACCACTAGATCTCCTTCTTCTATGATGGACCAGAGTTGAAAATCGAGACCTTGCAGGAAGAACTCCATCCTGGTTTTCCATTAGTTGTAATCTTCTCCAACAAATAGAGGAGGTCTGTTGATGGACTGATCTTCTGCATACCCTTGAGCTGCCATTTATCTTTTCTCTTCAGATCGTGAGGCCTTCTTTGACGAAGGGACTTGGCTCTGATACCACTTGTTGCCCAGCTAGCAAGCCCAGAGGGGGGGTGAATGGGATTTAAAATTCTTTTAGATTTAACACCTGTCAATAAAAACACTTTAACAGAAAACCACTAAAATCGATTGTTAGTGTTAGTGATAAGGAAGACAATAAACAAATAAGCACCCAAGCACACAACATAAGAGATTTTTATCCTAGTTCGGACCTCCTATCCCAAGGAGTCCTACGTCTAGTCCCCAAGCAACAACTTGGGATTTCACTAACCAAGGGTACTGTCCCCCTTAAGGACCCTTACACATCCAGCCGAAGCTGGCCTTCTCTTCTTACCCCGAAGAGGTACAAACCACCCTGATACACAGGTCTTCCTTCCTTAACAAAGGGAATACAAACCACATGTTTCCAATAGGTCTTCTCATCACAACCCGAAGAAGAACTTCACAATGAATGCGAAGGAAAGCGAAAGGCCCCTAGACCAAGCTTACAATGAAATGCTTGATCTGAGGCGAAGTCTGAGAGAGAAAGATTAACAATGAGAAAATCTCTCAGAACTACAAGCTCTCGAAAAAGTCTAGACAATGAAAGGCCGAGAGCTACGAGCTAAGGAATGAATGGAGTGAAGTAAGTCGCTCTTCTTCGTTGTTGAAAGTTTTCTTGAAGCTCTATCATTCAAAGATTCAAATTGATGAACTACACTTTTTGAGAGTCTTCAGTCTTGTATATATATCTTCACTTTAACAAAGTAGCCGTTGAAGAGACCATTGTCTTTAATATTAATGCTCGTTAGACTGCATGGTCCATCGTGCGCGACAGGTAAGCTTGCAGTCATTTAATCCTCTGGAGCCATACATGCAAAGAGAAGATTCACCTAGATATCCTTCAGCTTCTAGTTGTCCAATGATGTAAGATCTTATGCTGTTAGAGACCTGCACATAATAAATGCCAAACCATAGACAGCTAGACTGTCTCTATGCTTGTCAGTAAACGTTAGAAAGGATATACACCAAAATGGAGATGCCATTCTGCTATCCTAAAAAGTGTTTGCTATAGAAACATAGGAATAGATTTCATTCAGATAGATGACGTGCAGACGTGTGTACAGTCTTAATAAATGCAGGATACAAGTGATGCACGTGGGAAGACTTTGACTTTCACAGTATTTGAAAATATATTTGAATATCATGTATGAAATCGATGTAATCCATGAAGTCATTATGACAATGAAATAGTTGTTCAACTTATGAAATCTTTGTTTATGCAAATCATTGTTCAACCATAAACATATCATTGTTCAAACATAAACAAATCGTTGTTCAAACATAAACAAATCGTTGTTTGAGCAAATCATTGTTCAAACATAAACAAATCGTTGTTCAAACATAAACAAATCGTTGTAAAGATATAAGCAAATTGTTGTACAAGCAAATCGTTGTAAAGATATAAGAAAATCGTTGTACAAGCAAATCGTTGTAAAGAAATAAGCAAATCATTGTACAGATATAAGCAAATCGTTGTTCAAACATAAACAAATCGTTATAAAGATATAAGCAAATTGTTGTACAAACAAATCGTTGTAAAGATATAAGAAAATCATTGTACAAGCAAATCGTTGTAAAGATAAAGCAAATCGTTGTACAGGAAAAAGAAAATCGCTGTGCAAGCAAATCGTTGCAAAGATATAAGCAAATCGTTGTTTCCTCTAATGAAATCGATATGAGACCGAAATCGATGTTTTACTTAACAAATCGTTGTGAAACCGAAATCGATGTTTCACTTATGAAATCGTTGTGAGACCGAAATCGATGTTTCACTTAACAAATCGTTGTGAAACCAAAGTCGTTGTTTCACTTACGAAATCGTTGTGAGACCGAAATCGATGCTTTACTTAACAAATCGTTGTGAAATAAAGGAAATCATTGTTCTACAAAGGAAATCGATGTGTACTTAGAAGAAATGCATGTTCTGAACTTTAAATGATACAGTGTAAGGATTACTTACAGATTAGGCTTGACTTATTCCCTGTGGATGAACTTCATAAAAACTTGTTAGAAAATAATTGTTAGAGTTTTTTTGATCCCCAAAATTTTATATATAATTAAATAAAATATATGGGGATGGACTGATGATCACTTTCTGTTTGAAATTTTTAAGACCAGAATTACATTAATTAGAATAGACATGATCATGAGTGTCGAGAGATTATTCTTAACATGTGTTAAAGATAAAGCTTCAAAACATACACATATTAAATACTAAAGCTACTCATGTGCCTACAAGTGTTTTGCAACTCAGTTAAATGAGTTCAACATTAAAAATTGGCATAAACTTGTTTTTAGATTGTATCTTTAAGACTAAACTGAGTGCACAATTATTTTAGTCTTTATGTATGAAATCCCTCATACAGGAATATCATAAGGACTCATTTATCCTGATGCAAGACTTGAATAAATGGAAACTATTTTTCAAGCATGATTTTGAGTGGATGTTCAAGATAGGAGAGTGATCAGAAATGTAGAGTAGAATCATGTGAAAGAATGACCCTCAAGCTTTTCACAAAATTTTTGACTTACTCCCCCATAATGTATGCATGGTATTGAAATGAGCATTCAAGCAACTCAAGGAATTTCATGTCAAGTAGTTTGCGCAAAGAAAGTATGAATATGATCAATTGAAAATTTTGAGATTTAAAATTTTCTTGATGATCTTTATGTAGTATAAGACTATTGATACTTGGTAGAGAATATTTCTCACGCATAATGATAGTTTCCAGACATGCCTAACTTGTCCATCCACATTTCACCATTTGATATACCAAATAGTCACTACATAGAAGATTAGTTATTCTCAGTTTTAGCATGAAACGAATTGCTAAGAGGCATTGTCATTTGGGGTAGCATCAAAACACAATTTTCATTGCTCAGATAAAATAAAAAAAAACATTTCAATTCCAACAGTTCAAATCTGAAGTGATAAAGAAATTTTACCTGAACAATCTTCAATTTCATTTCAAAGATTTTACCTATGTTCTCTAATCATTTCATGTCTTGCACAGTCAATGTCATGAATCCATTTACCCTGTATGGCTGCAAGACACATCAACTTACTGATCATGCTAGCTTTGGGACCCAAATGGACTTGGATCCTGCAATGGAGCAAAAATTAGATTGCAGTATTGATTTTTGAATCCAAAAAGATTTTATTTTTGGTATAGATGCATTTCTTTCATTAATGAAACTATGAGCATCATTAGTTCCAGATTTTCTCTTTGCGTTGTTCAATGCATCTATGTTTTCATGAATTATTTTATTTTTAGGATTTTTAGCATGAAGAACAGAACACTTCTTTTGTCCAGTAATCATGTTCTTATGTACATGGGCATGTGTATGAGCATGGGGCTTAGGAACATGCACAAGATGATCATTTCTGTAATGACCCTCCTTAAACCGGTATGATTATACCAATCCACGTTGGTATAAAGAACGCCGTCACAGTGGGACATTTACCCATCACTAACATTTGATTGATATATACATGAATATTAAAGAGAACAGCGGAAATAAATAAGTATTCAATCTTATTCCATCATTCACATCATACCCACACTCTAAATAGTAATGAAAGAAAACTAAAGTCCACATTATTACAATTCCCAATACAATTACATTGTCAATGCGAATTACATCATTATTGGAATACATACTTATGAAAAGAAAAGTACAAAGAAGGGATCTCCACGACAAAAGCTACTCCTCTCGCTCGGAGTCGCTTCTAACTATCTCCTCGGAATAAGTGGAGACACCTGCACCTGTACGCCGAAGCAAGTATGAGTCTAAATAGACCCAGCAAGCAATGCATGCACACAACCATACACACATCACATGCTATTTTCTGATGGATATAAATATACATAGGACATGCTTTGTACAAACTAAAACTACCATTCATGGAATCTGTAGCAAATAGAATACATGGCACATGCCTACCAATTTAGAACAGAGAACACATACTAGTTTTCTAAACAATTAAGGATAAACATAGTACATGCTTTATATTGCTTTAACAATTAAGTATAAAACCTATAACATGATTTCTACACCTTTTGTCATCATTTTTCAAGGAGTTAAATTTCATTCAAACCTTCTTGCAACTTTACATGATTTAAGCATGAAACTATACATAAGGTAAACAACATACCTAATATGAATTCTATTCAATATTTCATGTATTTAACACAATTGTACACACATTTTACTTGCTGTTTTGACATGGATTTAGCACATTCAATAAGATTACACTAATTCACATGATGATACATTCACTTAATAGTTTTACATTTCACATAATTCACATGGCACATTTCACACGATCACATACACATGTTCACATTTTCACTTGGTTGCGGTGACACATAGTCCAAACCACCACTAGAAGGACACGCATATACACATACACTTATCCATCACCTAGGCAACACAGTAATGGATCTTGATTAACTGCGCAGAACTGGGAGAAGTACTCTCCACCCTAACCAGTGGTGCATGTCGACCTTCAGGATTTCATCCTAATGCCCTTAGGATATCTCTCACATTGAACCTTGGCGTAGGGACTTTACTACAGTACAGTTCCATAGCCCTCTATGGTAGCAGTGTCACACATGGCAAAATTTACACATTAACTCTTTATCACGTTCACTTACCTTATTCGCATGCACTTAACTCACATACATGCATTTTAATATATATATACATGATCGGTTTACATGGCATGCTTTTACTATTTCCCAATGATAATTGACTCTTAATACAGCCCTAAGCATGCTACTAACAATGAATTTCACATAATTAACTTGGCATGTTTAACATGGTCGTTTTCTCTCATTAAATTCATAACAGTAACTACTATTATCAAAATGCAACGAAAATTTAATTACAGGTTCCCAACAGTAAACCCATTACATTCTCAATTTCTAATATTTTTTAGACCAGTAAAACAATTTTAGTAATTAAAACATGATTCAATCATATTCACCACTAAATTCAACTACTCATGGCCCACAGTAGTACAGTGATGTATATCAGTTTCAAAACCTGCTAATAGTCATTATGAATACATGAAAATATTAGGAAACCCTAATGTGCCAAAAATCTAATTATTTGAGAATTTTCAGCATTATTTCATGATCACAGTCCACTTGCAGAAATTTAAATAAATATACCTGTACTAAGAAATTCGTCCTAGCTTCATGATGTAACCTACTGCATGTACTTGACCACATATAAAATCTACAGCATGTACATATATCCAGAAGTACTAAAAATGTGTCCCAAAGATGAAACAAGCATTCTGTCAAAACCTGTTAAACTTGGCGGCACAGATGCTGCCGCCAACATGGGTTAACGACACAAGATCATGCCGCCAACCAAGGATCTTAACGACACTAGATGTTGCCGTTAAGTTCCTGTCTGCAGAAACACAGACTGGATGCATAAAATCATGGTGAATTGGTGTTGCAGGATACGAGATAAATTCTGTAAAAATACCTAGGACCTACTAGACATGGATATGGATGAGATACATAGGTTACTTTCCTTTGGAAAAATCATGAAATAGATTAAAGGTGTCGAAGATGCTCTCCTCAGCTAAGCCAAGAAGCGCTCAAAAACATCCCAGATCCGATCTTTAGGGTCGATGTAGCTTGCACACCGGAGTCGGGGAAGCTTCCTATCCGTTTAGAGTTCCTTCCAGTCGAAGAAACACACTAGAAGATGCACGCAACCACCAGATCAAAGCCTCCAAAAGATGTTTTTTCGCACAAACATTCTAGGGTTTTCACAATAGCTAAAAGACCTAATCTGGCCGCAAGAGGGTGTTTTTATAAGCTAAGGGGTTTTAGGGATGCGTTAAGGGATGGATCCTACCGTTGGGATACAGTTTCCTAATTCGGAGTGTAAGAAACACGGTCGTTTCCCGATCTGAAGCCGCAACAAGTTCTGGGAAATAGACGGCCAAATTGGTTGCCACCAACTGGGAGTTGGCGTCCATCGATCTGGACGTCAACTCCCCTCTAATGTCCATGCATGTCGACGTTAATTGACCTTTCGGCCAGAACACAGAAATGCGGAAAACCATGATTACAAATGTACATACATGCAATGTACAATGTATAACTTAAATACTATGTACACAATGTAAATAAAACAAGATATACGTAATAAACACATATATATATGTACTACAATACTCAAATAAATATATACAGAAATAATTACATACATATACATGGCACTATACACAAGGCATTTAAACAACACATGACCGAAACTAAAAGGGCAAAATTTGAGGGCCTTACACCCTCTCCCACTTAAAGTAAACTTCGTCCTCGAAGTTAGAACGACACTACTCAAACAATTGGGGATACTTCTTCTTCATAGCATCCTCAAGCTCCCAAGTAGCCTCCTCTCGCAAGAAGTTCCGCCATAGCACCTTCACGAATGCAATACTCTTGTTCCGGAGATGCTGAACCTTCCGATCAAGAATAGCTACTGGTTGCTCAACATAAGATAGATCTGGCTGGATCTCCACTGGCTCGTGACTAATAATATGAGATGGATCTCGGACATACCTCCTGAGCAAAGATATGTGGAAAACAGGATGAACACTAGCTAACGCCGGTGGCAAAGCTAGCATATATGCCACACTGCCCAAATGTCTGAGAATCTCATACGGGCCAATGAATCTAGGACTTAACTTACTATGCCTGCCAAATCTGACAACACCTCGAGTAGGCGATATCTTCAAAAAGTCATGCTCGCCAACCTCGAACTCCAAATCCTTTGTTCTGTTGTCGGCGTAACTCTTCTGCCTATCCTGCGCCGTAACAAGCCACTTCTTGATAAGCTGGATCTTATCCGAAGTCTCCTGCACTAACTCCAGACCAATCAACTGCCTATCACCTGTCTCCTCCCAACATAAAGGTAATCTACAAGGCCTTCCGTACAACGCCTCAAATGGAGCCATACCAATACTTGCATGAAAGTTGTTGTTATATGCGAACTCCACAAGAGGTAAATGAGGCTCCCAATCACCCTTCCAATCCAGCACACATGCTCTCAACATATCCTCGAGCATTTGGATAGTCCTCTCGGATTGTCCATCTGTCTGGGGATGGAACTTCGAACTAAGCTTCAATTCGGAACCTAAAGCATCCTGAAGACCCTTCCACAGCCTCGAAGTAAACCTCTGATCTCGATCTGAAATGATCGACTTTGGCACACCATGCAACCTAACAATGCTACTCACATACAACCTAGCTAAACTCTCTACAGACTGCTTCTTCTTTATAGGTAAGAAATGCGCAGTCTTAGAGAATCTATCTACAATCACACAAATCGAGTCATTGCCCCTCATTGATCTGGGCAAACCCGTTACAAAATCCATAGTGATGTCCTCCCACTTCCATACTGCGATTTCCATCTTTTGCATAAGACCAGATGGCCGCTGCCGCTCGGCCTTCACTTGCTGGCATACTAAACACCTGGACACAAAATCCACTGCATCCTTCTTCATGCCAGACCACGAAAATGAGCTCTTCAAATCCTGGTACATGTTAGTGTTAGGACCTATGATCGAGCTTCTGCTAATACATGCTCACGAACATCCAGAATATCGGGGACACATACTCGGTGATGAAATCTAATCACACCATCCTCATCACGAGCATCGCCCACCTTTCCCACCAACTCTTGGAGTCTAGGGTCGGCCTCCTGTTGCTCGATCACTTCGTCCAACACCGAAGACCGGATAGACACTGAGCCACAAAAGCCTGCCATAATGGCTCTAACTCAGTCATCGCACAAGTATCATCCTCTAACATCTTCCAATCCTGCTGGAGTAAAGACCTCTTCCTACTAAGAGCATCTGCTATGAAATTCGCCTTTCTTGGATGATACTGAAGATCGAAGTTGTAGTACTTGAGGAACTCAATCCATCTCCTCTGATGCAGGTTTAATTCCTTTTGCGAGAAGCTATACCTCAAGCTCTTATGGCCAGTAAACACCTCAAATCTGACACCATAAAGATAGTGCCTCCAGATCTTCAGGGCATGAACCACTGCCGCAAGCTCCAAATCATGAGTCGGATAGTTACGCTCATGCTCCTTCAACTGACGAGAAGCATACGCCACTACCCTTCCCTGTTGCATCAAAACACAACCTAAACCAATTCGAGATGCATCTGAGTAAATGGCAAAACCCTCTACACCACTCGGCAATACCAATATCGGTGCAGAAGTAAGCTTAGCCTTCAACAATTAAAAGCTACTCTCACACTCCTTGGACCATACAAACTTCACACTCTTCCTGGTTAACTTAGTCAATGGGGCGGTGATAGAAGAAAATCCCTCAATAAATCGCCGATAATAGCCCGCTAAACCAAGGAAACTTCGAATCTCCGATGGAGTCCTGGGGATCTCCCAATCGAATACAGCCTGGACCTTCGCTGGATCAACTGCTACACCAGCACTGGAGATAACATGCCCAAGGAAATGAACGTCGCGCATCCAGAAATCGCACTTGCTGAACTTTCCATATAGTCTGTGCTCTCGGAGAATTTCTAACACTACCTTCAAATGCTGATGGTATGTAGCCGCATCCGGAGAGTAGACTAGCACATCGTTGATGAATACTACTACAAAGCTATCTAGATAAGGTCTAAACACATTGTTCATGAGATCCATGAATGCTGCAGGGGCATTGGTTAGACCAAAAGGAAGAACCAAAAACTCAAAATGTCCATAATGAGTCCGAAAGGCCGTCTTGGAAACATCTTTGCTCCTAACCCTCAACTGATAATAGCCAGACTGCAAATCAATCTTGGAAAAGATCGATGCATTCAGCAACTGGTCAAGTAAATCATCAATCCACAATAAGGGATATCTGTTCTTCACAGTCACCTGATTGAGCTTTCTATAATCAATGCACAACCTATGTGAACCATCCTTCTTCTTTACGAATAATACAGGTGTGCCCTAAGGAGATACACTAGGGCGAATAAATCCCTTATCTTGCAAATCCTGCGACTGCTTCCTTAACTCAGCTAACTCCGCAGGTGACATCCGATATGGAGCCTTCGAGATGGGAGAGGTGCCTAGAAGCAACTCTATAGTAAAGTCTATCTCCCTAACTGGTGGCAATCCAGACAATCATTGGGAAAAATGTCTAAAAACTCCTACACTACATCAATCTCCTCAAGGGTAGGTGACTCATCAGCCTTTGGCACTAATACCACGCTGGCAAGAAAAGCGTCACAACCCTTGTTTACCATCCTCTTCACCTTCATGGCGGACATGACAAACCTTCCCGCTAAGTTCCTTAGCAATGGATGTGAAAACTCAACCTCACCAGGAATACGAAAAATGATCTTCTTCCCACGACAATCTACTAATGCATAATGCTCATCTAGCCAATCCAGACCAAGAATTGCATCATAGTCCTTCATCTTTAGCAAAAAGAAACACCCATCTAAGACTGGGTCCTCAATGCACACAGGTAACGATGTAATACACTTCCTAGTCGATAACGTTCCCGCAGGTGTGTGCACAGACAACGGAATCGCTAACTTCTCGGCCTTTACAGCTAACTGCCTAGGAAGCTGCTCGGAAATGAACGAGTGAGTGGCACAAGTACCAAACAAAACCCGAGCGTGCACACCCATGAAAAGAACCGTACCTTCCGTGACGTGCTCCACCAGCTCGGCATCCTCACGCGCTGAGGCAAACACTTGAGCTTGAGCTCGAGGCCTTCTTGGTCTTCTTGCAGCTGGCGCAGCTGCTGCTGGGGCTGGCGCTGCACGCTGGAATCCTGATAATCTCATAATTGTTATGAATAATTGTGCCATTTTGTTGACAAATAATTGATAAATTCATAAATATTGGATTACATGGGTGATAATTAATTAAATATCTATTTTGTTGTATTTGTAGGTTAATGGGCCATTGTATGAAATACTTAACGGGCCACTGGACAAAGCAATCCAACAGGGGTAAAACTGGCATATTCTGAAAGTTGCAAAACCCTAGCCGCCTTTCTTTTTCTACCTCCCTCTTCTTGCTACATTTTTAAGATTTTCTCTCTCTTTTAAAAACCTCTCTTTTAGAGAGAGAGCTCTTTATTTAAACCCCCCCTCTCTCTCTTACTATTCTTTTTGGACATTCTACTCTCATTCCCTTCTTCCTCCCGCAACCCTTTTCTTCTTTTTCCTCTCTTGGACTTCTCTCTTCTCTCTCGCTCCTGCGCACACACTACTTCTTCTCTTCCCTTCTTCTTCCTCTTCTCTTTATTCTTCCCGGTCTCTCTCTGTCTCTCTCTTCGGTTCACACGCAGAGCAGCAGCACCAATGCGCCAGCAGCCTTGCCCGCCACTCCCGCGACCGCCCCACGTCACCCAGCCGCCTGCCGCCAGCGCTGCCCCTGCTGCCTCGCCAGGCCGCGCCCCAGCCGCCTGCCGCCAGTGCTGCCCCTGCTGCCTCGCTAGGCCGCGCCCATGCCGCGCACGCCAGCGCTCCGCGCCCGCGCCTGTCGCCTGCCGCCTCCACGCGCCCCGCCTACGAGCCGCCCACGCGCCCCGCTGGGCCCCTGCGCGAGCCCACCTCCGCCAGCGCCTACGTGCATGCGTTTGCATGCACGTAGGCGCTTCTCTCTCTCCTCTCTCGTTTCTCTCTCTCCCGCTTCCTCTCTCTCTTCTCTCTCCTCTCTTCTCTCTCCTCTCTCCTCTCTCTCACGCTCTCTCTCTCCTCTCTCCTCTATCTCCCGTGCTCTCTCTCTCCTCTCTCTCTTGTATCTCGTGTCTCTCTTCTCTATTACTCATCTCTCTTTTCTATTTCTGATATTTTATTAGTATAGTTGTTGATGTATTTTGTTTAGGATAAAATATTTTGTTGTTAATCCTCTTTTAGTATTTAGTGGATTGTGATTTTTGGAACTTGTTACTCTTTATCTCTCTCTCTATTTACTTAGTTTAATTAGTTTAGTTTTATTTAATGCAACTTAGTTTAAATATCACCACATTATTTTCATAAATAAAAATCCAAGTTTTCAACTCTAAAATCTAGTTCCTCGTGGATTCGACTCGGCTCTCACCACTTAACTATTGTCAAAATATTTAGTGTAGGCCGATAATTTTGAGATTGTTAGTAACGTATTTAACGACGCATTCGTGGGCTATCAAATCCCTGCTGAATTTTGGGACAGTCCCATATCTGATGCTCACTACTTCCGCACTTGAGGCACTCCCCTACCAGCTTCCAGCACTCTGTACCACCATGTGCCCATCCACAGTGAGGACACTCCTTCTGGCCGCTGGGCCTAACGCCGGGGGACCTCGGCGAAGCTGCCTGCTGACTACTCGGTGCTACGGAATGCTGTGGTGATTGATACGCCACCTTCTTCCTATCCTGCCACTGGAAAAGAGGTGCAGACCTCTTCTGCTACTCCTTCTTCTCTTCCAAGTATTGCTGCATCTCGCTCTTTTGTCTACAAGCTGCGCTGAGAGCCTCATCTAGGGTACGATGGTCAAACGCCACCAACCTCGACCTCAGTGATGGCTTAAGGCCCATCACAAATTTCTTTGCCTTTCTGCGCTCATCAGCCACAATGTGAGGTGCATATTTAGACAATTCTACAAACCTGGCCTCATACTCAAGTAGAATCATAGAGCCCTGGGTAAGAGTAAGAAACTCTGCTCCATCTTGTCCTGGATATGCTCTGGAATGAATTTGGCCCTGAAGAGCCTCACGAACTCTTCCCATGCTACCTCGACCGCACCGTCCTCAAACCTGGTACGCAGTAAAGAGGACCACTACACATCGGCTCCCTCCTACATCAAATCACCCATAAGGATCAATCTAAACAACCTTAAACTTAACGTAATTATATGCAATTAATCAAAATAATACCTGAAGCATATAGGTGGCCATGCTGACCTTGTCCTGCTCGGCACACCAAATCGCTCGGAAGATCTTCTCGATCTCCCTCATCCGGCACTCCGCCAATAATGGCTGACTCTCCCCCTTAAAATAGGGTGGAGACATCCTCTTGAAACGCTCCATGATGGAAGGACCACCATGGCCATGCTCTTGGGGAACTGGGATGGGCTGAGCCTGCTGCAACAGCAACACAAACAAACCATAAGTCAATAATAAACCATACATTTTTAAGAAAACAGACTATTCTATTCTATTCTAAACCTGAGCCTCCGCTGAGATGGAGTGCGGCCTGAGTATGTGCTTGCGTCTGCATAGCCTGCACCAAACCTTGCATCAACACTCCATAATCTACTGGTGTGGTGGAGGAAGCACAGAGTAGAACTAGGGTGCTGGGGCCTATGCTATTCCCTATCCTAACGCCTCTGCTCATCCTCACGCAGGAACACCTGTGACGGCCCTCATTATACCGGTACGGTTATACAACCACGTCGGTATAGCAAGAGTCCTCACAGTGGGACATTTACCCAAACGATACATACAGCTGAGATACACGCGAATATACAACAGAGTAGCGGAAGTAAAAGACAACTGTCTCCATTCATTCATCATCCACATTAAACATACATGCAATTCGCAATTAACATAAAGAACTAAAGGTCCACATAATTTAAATTGCTGAAATAGAACCACAAATTGTCCACATTTATACATCCTTTTCATAATACTCTAATACAATGTTCAAATTACATACTTATGAAATACACAAATCTCAAGAAACTCCAAAGCTAGTCTCCGCGCTCGGAGTCCGTCTCCACCGTCTCTCCAACGGTGCCGTGTCACCAACTATACCTGTACGCCGAAGCAAGGAGTGAGTCCAAGGACTCAGCAAGCAACACTACTCATGATATACACGTACAAGTCCTAGTGGTTTCTACATGCACATTTACAATTTGCAACACATGGCATGCTAGTCAATTTAAGTTCAACCTATCATGAAGTTTTACAACTTTATACATGGATCATGCTTTCAGATTTCTAAGGATAAAATTTACCTATCACATGCTCTCTATTCCATTTACTCATGAAATTTTGTCTTTAAAGAACCTAAACATGAGAGCTACCAACATGAACATTGTGCATGCATGAAAGGGGAACACAACTAGCATGGATTTCACATGTCCTTAAGTACATACATAACCCTTTTCACATGCTTTAGGTTGCTGATTTCACATGGTTTAACGGCTGTAAACCTATACATGAAAGCTACAATATTGCATAAAACATATCATGTGATCAAACAATCATGCTATCTTGTACCCGTTTTCACCAATTATCCCTAACATGGATTCTAGACATCTTTGCACATAATAACATGATGATAATAACATAAATTCACTGATTTCACATGATTTCAGATTTGTCTCACATGGTTTTCAATAACATATTTTCACATCTTTAGTTTCACATTTTCTTTACACAAGTTTCCTCTTTCACATGGTTCACTTTACACATACACATTCACATTGTCACTTACACATTTACACATGGACACATACACATTACACATTTCACATTACACATTTTAGGTGCCGTGACACATAGTCCAAACCACCAAAGAAGGACATATACACATCACATTACACATAGACGCCATCTAGGCATTCCAATGGCGACTCTTGGACTGCGCAGACCGGGAGAACAAGTCTCCACCCTAACCAGTGGTACTTGTCCACCTCCAGGATTTCCCCCTAATGCCCTTAGGGTCACTTACACATTGAACTTTCTCAGGGGGACTTTTCCCTGATACAGCTCCACTGCCCTCTACGGAAGCAGTGTCACATTGGCACAGTTACACATTTACACATTTACGTTTTACACATGGTTTTACACTTCACACTTTTCATCTCATTCACTTTCTCACTCACATGAATATCTCTGTTTTTCCTAACATGGTACTACAGAATTTCAGGAGTTTAACACACAGGATTTTCACTAATCAAGTTGGTTTTAGACAATAACTAATCACATTACGATAATATACGTAGATTATCACATTTCACATGAAAATACATAACTTCTTATTTACTGATCCAAATGACCTGAAATTTTAACCACATGCTGTTTTCGGGTTCAAGATCATACACTCAATTTTCAGATTTTTCTGAGCTAAATATAATTTACAGAAAATCAATACTATTTTTGCATGTCATTCACAACTTAAGTTAACATGGAGTTTAACACATCTTGCAATTGCCACTTACTGTTTAAACAGAGGCTACTAACATACGCATGATTTGAGAATACAAGATTTCCCTAAATCATACATCTATAGATTAATCATCACAATCTTTCTTGCATGTCTTTTTACTTACCGAACCGGATTTATTGCAATTTATACAAGCATGGATAATTTACCAAAATTGCATACACACATACTGACCCACTAATCTTCATGATCAGACCAAACCAAGGCATTCATACTAATCCTAATCATGAAACATGGATTTGCAAGATTTTCACAAGTCATGCTCACAAGTTTAAGGGATACAATATTCCTACATTCACCATCACACCATATTCATCCACACACCACAATTGACTATATACATAGAGTATAGGATTACCATATATCCTCATCACGGAAACCATACCGAAATTAATGTAAAGGAAGGGCAGAACAGTTCACTGTTCTGTCCAGAGGAACTTGGCGGCGGTCTCTGGCCGCTGACTCAGGGTCAGCGGCATGGCCGATGGACGCCAAGCATGATATCGGCGTCCAGGGACCTTGCCGTCAATGCAGGTCTGTGCAGAAACACAGACCCGACCTCTCAAGATTTGGTGAATGGGAGGGTCTAGGACTCGAGGAAAATGTACAAAAATTGCAAAACCAAACTAGACTCATACGGGACATCATGGATAGGTCACTTGCCTTTTAAAAATTCCTCCAAAGGATCTAGGGCTCGGTGAAGCTCTCCTTGGGCTGTCCCAAGAAGTGCAGAACTCCCTCCTAGATCTTCTTCCTCCGGGTTCTTGA
The DNA here is from genome assembly GCA_014218235.1 of Colocasia esculenta. NCBI lineage: Eukaryota > Viridiplantae > Streptophyta > Magnoliopsida > Alismatales > Araceae > Colocasia > Colocasia esculenta. Next base: position 132,969,857 of record CM024754.1, read on the forward strand.
GCGAGATCCACAGCAAGCCGAGGTCGGGGAAGCCTTCCTCGTCGGTCCAGCAACCTCCTTGAAGCAGTGGAACGCCGGATCAAGCTCCAGGGGGCGATTTTGGGTGGCAAAGTGGGTTTTTCTCACAGTTTTCTCTCTAGGGTTTTTCTTTCTCTTTTTCTCCTCTTGCAAGGGTGAAAAGAGGCTGGGGGAGGGAGCTCCGGTTTTAGAGATTAAGGAGAGACCCCTCTCCCACTCCTTGGGTGATATGACAGCCCTCAGAGCCGTTGGGGAGAACCCCCAATGGCTGGCTTTCTTGTTTCAGAAGCTTGCAGCTCTGCTGCGCATGCAGGCCAGAGAAATTGGCGTCAATATCGCTGGACGCCAGGATGAGTGTTGGCGTCCATGTCTGGACGCTGACACCACCTCAACGGCCAGGGGTTGACGCCAAGATGGCCTTCGGCCAGAACTCTAAAATATTAAGAAAACCAAGCATACCATGCATATATACATGAAATATGTATACGGTATTATATCCATACTATCACCATGCAATACATACATTATTTATATTTAATCTAAACACATGCACACGTACTTGTATTAACTAATACGTACGAAAATATGTACATACTTACACAAGCACAACATACACACACAAACACAATTTATACGACGGAATTCGAGGGCCTTACACCCTCTCCCCCTTAAAGAAACTTCGTCCTCGAAGTTAGAACGACACTACTCAAACAAAAGGGGATACTTCTTCTTCATCGCATCCTCAAGCTCCCACGTAGCCTCCTCACGTGAGAAGTTCCGCCATAGAACTTTCACCGACGCAATACTCTTGTTCCGGAGATGCTGAACCTTCCGGTCAAGAATGGCTACTGGTTGCTCGACATACGAAAGATCTGGCTGGATCTCCACTGGCTCATGACTAATCACATGAGACGGATCTCGGACATACTTCCTGAGCATAGATACGTGGAATACCGGGTGAACGCTAGCCAAAGCTGGGGGTAAAGCTAGCTCGTACGCCACGTTGCCCAAACGTCTGAGAATCTCATATGGGCCAATGAACTAGGGCTTAGCTTGCTATGCCTGCCAAATCTGACAACACCTCGAGTAGGCGATATCTTCAAGAAGACATGATCGCCAACCTCGAACTCCAAATCCTTTCTTCTGTTGTCGGCATAACTCTTCTGCCTATCCTGTGCCGCAACAAGCCTTTTCCTGATAAGCTGAATCTTATCCGAAGTTTCCTGAACTAACTCCGGTCCGATCAACTGCCTATCACCAGTCTCCTCCCAACATAAAGGAGATCTGCAGGGCCTACCATACAACGCCTCGAATGGAGCCATACCAATACTAGCATGAAAGCTGTTGTTGTATGCGAACTCCACAAGAGGTAAATGACGCTCCCAATCATCCTTCCAATCCAGAAACACGCTCTCAACATATCCTCGAGCGTCTGGATAGTCCTCTCGGACTGTCCATCGGTCTGGGGATGAAACGCCGAACTGAGCTTAAGCTCCGAACCTAACGCATCCTGAAGACCTTTCCACAATCTCGAAGTAAATCTCGGATCTCGATCCGAAATGATCGACTTCGGCACACCATGCAATCTAATGATACCGCTAACATACAATCTAGCTAAACTCTCTACTGACTGCTTCTTCTTCATAGGCAAGAAATGAGCAGTCTTCGAGAATCTATCTACAACTACCCAAATCGAGTCATTGCCCCTTCTAGATCGAGGCAAACCCGATACGAAATCCATAGTGACAGCTTCCCACTTCCATACGGGGATATCCATCCTCTGCATAAGGCCGGATGGTCGCTGCCGCTCGGCTTTCACTTGCTGACATACTAGACATCTAGACACATAATCCGCAACATCCTTCTTCATGCCGGACCACCAAAATGATCTCTTCAGGTCTTGATACATCTTAGTGTTACCCGGATGAATAGAGAATCGCGATCTATGAGCCTCCGCTAACACATGCTCACGGACATCTACCACATCGGGGACACAAACACGGTGCTGAAATCTAATCACACCGTCCTCATCACGAGCAATGCCCGCCTTACCCACTAACTCTAACAATCTAGGATCGGCTTTCTGCTGCTCAATCACCTCATCCAAGACTGAGGATCTAAGGGATAGCTGAGCTACAAAAGCCTGACACAACGATGGCTCTAACTCGGTCATAGAGCACGCTGCATCCTCCAACATCTTCCAATCCTGCTGGAGCGAAGACCTCTTTCTACTAAGAGCATCCGCTACGACATTCGCCTTTCCAGGATGATACTGAAGGTCGAAGTCATAGTCCTTCAAGAACTCAATCCATCTTCTCTGCCTCAGGTTTAATTCCTTTTGGGAGAAAAGATACTTCAAGCTCTTGTGGTCGGTAAACACCTCAAATCTGACACCATAAAGATAGTGCCTCCAGATCTTTAGTGCATGAACCACAGCTGCGAGCTCCAAGTCATGAGTCGGATAGTTCCTCTCATGCTCCTTCAACTGACGAGAAGCATAAGCCACTACCCTCTCTCGCTGCATGAGTACACAGCCTAAACCAATCTGAGATGCATCCGTATAAATGGCAAAGCCCTCTAGACCACTAGGCAATACCAATACCGGAGCAGAAGTAAGCTTAGCCTTCAATAGCTGAAAGCTACGCTCACATGCCTCAGACCATACGAACTTCTCACCCTTTCTGGTCAGCTTTGTCAAAGGGGCGGCGATGGATGAGAAACCCTCAATGAATCGCCGATAGTAACCAGCTAACCCAAGGAAACTACGAATCTCCGAAGGGGTCCTGGGAATCTCCCAATCCATAACTGCCTGGACCTTTGCTGGATCAACTGCAACACCAGCGCCGGAGATAACATGCCCGAGAAAATGAACCTCGCGCAACCAGAACTCGCACTTGCTGAACTTCGCATACAGCTTGTGCTCACGGAGAACCTCTAAGACTAACCTCAAATGCTGACGGTGCGTGGCCTCATCCGGAGAATAGACCAACACGTCATCAATAAACACAACAACAAAGCTATCTAAATACGGACTAAACACCCGGTTCATGAGATCCATGAACGCTGCAGGGGCGTTGGTCAATCCGAAAGGAAGGACCAAAACTCATAATGTCCATAACGGGTTCTAAATGCCGTCTTGGACACATCCTCACTCCGAATTCTCAACTGATGATAACCAGATCGCAAGTCAATCTTGGAAAAGACTGATGCCTCTCGCAACTGGTCAAACAGATCATCAATCCGAGGTAAGGGATACCTGTTCTTCACAGTCACTTGGTTCAACTTCCTATAATCAATACACAACCGAAGTGACCCGTCTTTCTTCTTGACGAATAATACAGGTGCGCCCCAAGGGGAAACACTAGGGCGAATGAATCCCTTATCAAGCAATTCTTGCAATTGCTTCCTCAACTCGGCTAATCTGCAGGGGCCATCCGATATGGGGCCTTCGAGATAGGAGAGGTGCCTGGAAGCAACTCTATAGTGAACTCTATCTCCCTATCCGGTGGCAATCCAGACAAGTCATCGGGAAAGACATCTGGAAATTCCTGCACCACATCGATCTCTGCAAGAGTCAGTGACGAACTAGCATCGGGTACTAGCATAACGCTGGCAAGAAATGCGTCACAACCCTTGTTCACCATGCGCATCGCCTTCATGGCAGAGATAACTAACTTTCCGCTAAGTTCTTTGGCAAGGGATGAGAGAACTCGTCCTCACCAGGAATGCGGAAAACAATCTTCTTCCTACGACAATCCACTAACGCATAGTGCTCCTCTAGCCAATCCAGACCAAGAATGCAATCATAGTCCTTCATCTTTAGCAAGAAGAAACACCCATCTAGGAATCTATCCTCAATGCACAGGTAACGACGGAATGCACTTCCTAGTCGATACCGTACCCGCAGGGGTGTGCACAGACAAAGGGACCTCTAACTCCTCAGACTCTATGCCTGACTCTAGGGCTAACTGCCTAGCGAACCGCTCGGAAATGAACGAGTGAGTAGCACCCGTATCAAACAAAACCCGAGCGTGCACACCGAAAAGCAAAACCGTACCTTCGGTGACATGCTCCGCCTGCTCGGCGTCCTCGCGAGCTAAAGCAAACACTCGAGCTGGGGCTCGAGGCCTTCCTGGTCTTCCTGTAGCTGGCGCGGCTGCCGCTACTGCTGGTGCTGGCGCTCCACGCTGAGCTCCTTGCTGAAGTCTTGGGCAATCTTTGATCTTGTGGTCGCTGCTCCCACACTTCAAGCATCTACCCGCTACTAACCAACACTCGAACTCCATGGGTCTTCCCGCAATGGGGACACTCTTCTTCACACCAGGGGAACGTACAGAAGGTACCTGAGAGTTGCTGACTGCCACTGGTTTCTGCGGTGTCTGGTACACCGTTTTTCTCTTATCCTGCCGCTGGAATGTCGCTGCCGGCCTCTTCTGCGAAGCCTTCTTCTCCTCCAGATATTGCTCCATTTCTCCCTCCTGTCTGCAGGCAGCGCTGAGGGCCTCGTCTAGCGTGCGGTGGTCAAACGCCACGAGTCTCGTCCTCAGTGATGGCTTGAGTCCATCACGAACTTCTTCGTCTTCCTGCGCTCATCCTCTACGATATGCGGTGCATATTTAGAAAGTTCAGAAAACCTTGCCTCGTATTCCAGGACGGTCATTGATCCTTGCGTCAGGGAAAGGAATTCTTGCTCCATCTTGTCCTGGATATGCTCTGGGACGAACTTGGCTCGAAGAGCCTCACGAACGCGTCCCACGCCACGTCTACTGCTCCGTCCTCAAAGCGTGTACGTAGTAGGGAGGACCACCATACATCAGCTCTCTCTGCAATACACCTTCATAAGCACCAACTAACAAATTCTAACTTGACAACCAACATACAAGCATAAACTAAAACATACCTGTAGCATGTAGGTGGCTAATGTCACCTTATCCTCATCAGGACACCTGATAGCTCGGAAGATTTTCTCGTCTCCCTCATCCAGCTTTCTGCCATTAGCGGATCACTCTCCCCCTTAAAAGAGGGTGGGGTCATCCTCTTGAATCGCTCCATGATGGAAGGTCCACCATGGTCCTGAGCTGGGGCCTGAGCCTGCTACATTAAACAATAACAATATACAATAAACACAATATCATACAATTTAAATAGCAAACTACTAGGTTGTTTCATTATTCTACCTGGGCCTCCAACTGGGCCTGGAGTGCTGCCTGGGTATGAGCCTGCGTCTGCATGGCTTGCACCAGACCTTGCATGAATACTCCATAGTCCACTGGCGGGGGGGGAAGCACAGGACCCTGTGGGGCCGGGGCCTGCTGCTCCGCCCGCTCCTCACGCCTCTGCTCGTCGTCGCGAGCTGGCACACCTCCACGTCGTCCACGGGAAGCCATGGCTGTAATAAAATTTCAGCCACCATTAGAGCTAGGTTACTAAGTTCTCTAACCATTTTCTTATCTATCTTTCACTTCTTATTAGTGTTTTCTACACATGTGGACATACTTAGCATGCAATGGGGATGATGACTTAGGTATATTCATGTGCAATCTCAACCGGTCGCTCTGATACCAATCTCTGTGACGGCCCTCATTATACCGGTACGGTTATACCAACCCACGTCGGTATAGCAAGAGTCCTCACAGTGGGACATTTACCCAAACGATACATACAGCTGAGATACACGCGAATATACAACAGAGTAGCGGAAGTAAAAGACAACTGTCTCCATTCATTCATCATCCACATTAAACATACATGCAATTCGCAATTAACATAAAGAACTAAAGGTCCACATAATTTAAATTGCTGAAATAGAACCACAAATTGTCCACATTTATACATCCTTTTCATAATACTCTAATACAATGTTCAAATTACATACTTATGAAATACACAAATCTCAAGAAACTCCAAAGCTAGTCTCCGCGCTCGGAGTCCGTCTCCACCGTCTCCTCCAACGGTGCCGTGTCACCAACTATACCTGTACGCCGAAGCAAGGAGTGAGTCCAAGGACTCAGCAAGCAACACTACTCATGATATACACGTACAAGTCCTAGTGGTTTCTACATGCACATTTACAATTTGCAACACATGGCATGCTAGTCAATTAAGTTTCAACCTATCATGAAAGTTTTACAACTTTATACATGGATCATGCTTTCAGATTTCTAAGGATAAAATTTACCTATCACATGCTCTCTATCCATTTACTCATGAAATTTTGTCTTTAAAGAACCTAAACATGAGAGCTACAACATGAACATTGTGCATGCATGAAAGGGGAACACAACTAGCATGGATTTCACATGTCCTTAAGTACATACATACCCTTTTCACATGCTTTAGGTTGCTGATTTCACATGGTTTAACGGCTGTAAACCTATACATGAAAGCTACAATATTGCATAAAACATATCATGTGATCAAACAATCATGCTATCTTGTACCCGTTTTCACCAATTATCCCTAACATGGATTCTAGACATCTTTGCACATAATAACATAAATTCACTGATTTCACATGATTTCAGATTTGTCTCACATGGTTTTCAATAACATATTTTCACATCTTTAGTTTCACATTTTCTTTACACAAGTTTCCTCTTTCACATGGTTCACTTTACACATACACATTCACATTGTCACTTACACATTTACACATGGACACATACACATTACACATTTCACATTACACATTTTAGGTGCCGTGACACATAGTCCAAACCACCAAAGAAGGACATATACACATCACATTACACATAGACGCCATCTAGGCATTCCAATGGCGACTCTTGGACTGCGCAGACCGGGAGAACAAGTCTCCACCCTAACCAGTGGTACTTGTCCACCTCCAGGATTTCCCCCTAATGCCCTTAGGGTCACTTACACATTGAACTTTCTCAGGGGGACTTTTCCCTGATACAGCTCCACTGCCCTCTACGGAAGCAGTGTCACATTGGCACACACAGTTACACATTTACACATTTACACATGGTTACACTTCACACTTTTCATCTCATTCACTTTCTCACTCACATGAATATCTCTGTTTTTCCTAACATGGTACTACAGAATTTCAGGAGTTTAACACACAGGAATTTTCACTAATCAAGTTGGTTTTAGACAATAACTAATCACATTACGAATATACGTAGATTATCACATTTCACATGAAAATACATAACTTCTTATTTACTGATCCAAATGACCTGAAATTTTAACCACATTTGTTTTCGGGTTCAAGATCATACACTCAAATTTTCAGATTTTTCTGAGCTAAATATAATTTACAGAAAATCAAATACCTATTTTTGCATGTCATTCACAACTTAAGTTAACATGGAGTTTAACACATCTTGCAATTTGCCACTTACTGTTTAAACAGAGGCTACTAACATACGCATGATTTGAGAATACAAGATTCCCTAAATCATACATCTATAGATTAATCATCACAATCTTTCTTGTATGTCTTTTTACTTACCGAACCGGATTTATTGGCAATTTATACAAGCATGGATAATTTATCAAAATTGCATACACATATACTGACCCACTAATCTTCATGATCAGACAAAACAAGGCATTCATACTAATCCTAATCATGAAACATGGATTTGCAAGATTTTCAACAAGTCATGCTCACAAGTTTAAGGGATACAATATTTCCTACATTCACCATCACACACCATTCATCCACACACCACATTGACTATATACATAGAGTATAGGATTACCATATATCCTCATCACGGAAACCATACCGAAATTAATGTAAAGGAAGGGCAGAACAGTTCACTGTTCTGTCCAGAGGAACTTGGCGGCAGTCTCTGGCCGCTGACTCAGGTCAGCGGCATGGCCGATGGACGCCAAGCATGATATCGGCGTCCAGGGACCTTGCCGTCATGCAGGTCTGTGCAGAAACACAGACCCGACCTCTCAAGATTTGGTGAATGGGAGGGTCTAGGACTCGAGGGAAAATGTACAAAAAAAATTGCAAAACCAACCTAGACTCATACGGGACATCATGGATAGGTCACTTGCCTTTTAAAAATTCCTCCAAAGGATCTAGGGCTCGGTGAAGCTCTCCTTGGGCTGTCCCAAGAAGTGCAGAACTCCCTCCTAGATCTTCTTCTCCGGGTTCTTGAGCGAGATCCACAGCAAGCCGAGGTCGGGGAAGCCTTCCTCGTCGATCCAGCAACCTCCTTGAAGCAGTGGAACGCCGGATCAAGCTCCAGGGGGTCGGATTTTTGGGGCAAAGTGGGTTTTTCTCACAGTTTTTCTCTAGGGTTTTTCTCTCTTTTTCTCCTCTTGCAAGGGTGAAAAGAGGCTGGGGGAAGGGAGCTCCGGTTTTAGACTTAGGAGAGACCCCTCTCCCACTCCTTGGGTGATATGACAGCCCTCAGAGCCGTTGGGGAGAACCCCCAATGGCTGGGCTTTCTTGTTTCAGAAGCTTGCAGCTCTGCTGCGCATGCAGGCCAGAGAAATTGGCGTCCATATCGCTGGACGCCAGGATGAGTGTTGGCGTCCATGTCTGGACGCTGACACCACCTAAACGGCCAGGGTTGACGCCAAGATGGCCTTCGGCCAGAACTCTAAAATATTAAGAAAACCAGCATACCATGCATATATACATGCAATATGTATACGGTATTATATCCATACTATCACCATGCAATACATACATATTTATTTAATCTAAACACATGCACACGTACTTGTATTACTAATACGTACGTAAATATGTACATACATACACAAGCACAATATACACACACAAACACAATTTATACGATGGAATTCGAGGGCCTTACACCACCACACCTACACGCGATCCATAGCCTGTAAAAACAATTAATCACAATAGAATAGTTATTTAATCCTAACCATTTTCTTATCTATCTTTCTTTCATATTAACATTTTTCTTCACATGTGGATAATTCTATAAAGACTTAGCATATTATGAAGATAATGGTATATATTCATGTACAATCTCAACCAGTCGCTCTCATAACAATCTCTATAACGACCCTCCTTAAGTCGGTACGATTATACCAATCCACGTCAGTATAAAGAACACCATGACAGAGGGACATTTACTCATCACTAACGTTTGATTGAGATATACATGAATATTAAAGAGAACAACGGAAATAAATAAGTATTCAATCTTATTCCATCATCAACATCATACCCACAGTCTAAATAGTAATGAAAGAAAACTAAAGTCCACATTATTACAATTCCCAATACAATTACATTGCCCATGCGAATTACATCATTGTTTGAATACATACTTATGAAAAGAAAAGTACAAAGAAGGGATCTCCACGACAAAAGCTACTCCTCTCGCTCAGAGTCGCTCCTAACTATCTCCTCGGAAGAAGTGGAGACACCTGCACCTGTACACCGAAGCAAGTATGAGTCTAAATAGACCCAGCAAGCAATCCATGCACACAACCATACACACATCACATACACATGCTATTTTCTAATGGAAATAAATATACATAGGACATGCTTTGTAGAAACTAAAACTACCATTCATCGAATCTATAGCAAATAGAATACATGGCACATGCCTACCAATTTAGAACAGAGAACACATACTAGTTTTCTAAACAATTAAGGATAAACATCGTACATGATTTATATTGCTTTAACAATTGAGTATAAAACCTATAACATGATTTCTACACCTTTTGTCATCATTTTTCAAGGAATTAAATATCATTCAAACCTTCTTGCAACTTTACATGATTTAAACATGAAACTATACATAAGGTAAACAACATACCTAATATGAATTCTATTCAATTTTTCATATATTTAACACAATTGTACACACATTTTACTTGCTGTTTCGACATGGATTTAGCACATTCACATAAGATTGCACTAATTCACATGATGATACATTCACTTAATAGTTTTACATTTCACATAATTCACACGACACATTTCACACGATCACATACACATGTTCACATTTTCACTTGGTTGCCATGACACATAGTCCAAACCACCACTAGAAGGACACACATATACACATACACTTATCCATCACCTAGGCAACACAGTAATGGATCTTGGTTAACTGCGCAGAACCGGGAGAAGCACTCTCCACCCTAACTAGTGGTACTTGTCGAACTCCAGGATTTCATCCTAATGCCCTTAAGATATCACTCACATTGAACCTTCCCGTAGGGACTTAACTATGGTACAGCTCCATAGCCCTCTATGGTAGCAGTGTCACACATGGCACAATTTACACATTAACACTTTATCACGTTCACTTACGTTAATCGCATGCACTTAACTCACATACATGCATTTTAATATATATATACATGATCGGTTTACATGGCATGCTTTTACTATTTCCCAATGATAATTGACTCTTAATACAGCCCTAAGCATGCTACTAACAATGAATTTCACATAATTAACTTGGCATGTTTAACATGGTCGTTTGCTTTCATTAAATTCATAATAGAACCTACAATTATCAAAATGCAACGGAAATTTAATCACAGGTTCCCAATAGTAAACCCATTACATGCTCAATTTCTCATATTTTTCAGACTGGCCAAACAATTTTAGTAATTAAAACATGATTCAATCACATTCACCACTAAATTCAACTACTAATGGCCCTCAGTAGTACAGTCATGTAAGTCAGTTTCAAAATCGACTAACAGTCATTACGAATACATAAAAATATTATGAAACCCTAATGTGCCAAAAATCTAATTATTTTAGAATTTTCAACATTATTTCATGATCACAGTCCCCTTGAAGAAATTTAAATAAATAAACCTATACACAAAAATTCGTTCTAGCTTCATGATGTAACCTACTGCATGTACTTGACCACATATAAAATCTACAGCATGTACATATATCCAGAAGTACGGAAAATGTGTCCCAAAGATCAAACAAGCATTCTGTCAAAACCCGTTGAAGTTGGCGGCAAAGATGCTGCCGCCAACATGGGTTAACGACACAAGATCATGCCGCCAACCAAGGATCTTAATGGCACTAGATGTTGCCGTTAAGTTCCTGTCTGCAGAAACACAGATTGAATGCATAAAATCATGGTGAATGGGGGTTCCAAGACATGAGATAAATTCTGTAAAAATACCTAGGACCTACTAGACATGGGTATGGATGAGATACACAGGTTACGTGCCTTTGGAAAAATTGTGAAATAGATTAAAGGTGTCGATGATGCTCTCCTCGGCCAAACCAAGAAGCGCTCAAAAACCTCCTAGATCCGATCTTTAGGGTCGACGTAGCTTGCACACCGGAGCAGGGGAAGATTCCAAACCATTCAGAGTTCCTTCCAATCGAGAAGCTCGCTAGAAGATGCACGTAACCGCCAGATCAAAGCCTCCAAAATATGGTTTTTTGCACAAACAGTCTAGGGTTTTCACAATAGCCAAAAGACCTAATCCGGCCCGCAAGACGGTGTTTTTATAAGCTAAGGGGGTTTAGGGACACATTAAGGGATGGATCCTACCGTTGGGAGACGGTTTCCTAATCTGGAGTGCAAGAAACACCACTGTTTCCCGATCTAAAACCGCAACAAGTTCTGGGAAATAGACGGCCACATTGGTTGCCGCCAACTTGGAGTTGGCGTCCATCGATCTGGATGTGGACTCCCCTCTAACGTCGATGCATGTTGACGTTAATTGGCCCTTCGGCCATAACACAGAAATGCAAAAAACCATGCTTACACTATGTACATACATGCAATGTATAATGTATAACCTAAATACTATCTACACAATGTAAATAAAACAACATATACGTAATAAACACATATATATATGTACGACAATACTCAAATAATTATATACAAAAATAATTACATACATATGCATATACAGACATATACATGGCACTATACACAAGGCATTTAAACAACACATGACCGAAACTAAAAGGGCAAAATTTGAGGGCCTTACAATTTCTATACCAACAGTCCCTAGAGATACGACCATGATCATGACATGTAAAACATTGGATAGACTTGGCATATTTATGAAAGTGTTGACCTTTATTCCAGCAGAATTTGGCAAGGTGACCAGGTCTATTACAATTAAAGCAAACAAGTTGAGTATTTACCTAGAGCTTACTATAGTATGATTGCATTTGATAGAATCTCTGAGATCCTCTAGAGTAGCTTTGATTATCCTTGGGTTGAAAAGGAGGTGGTACCCTTTGGTATCTCTTGGCATGATGTGGAGAGGGAGTTGCCTTGAAGCTTTCTGGGCTGCTGGAGGAGATGTGAAGACCTTGTAGAATCCTATTTTCTTTATCTTTTTCTTATTTTGAATTGAGACATGGTTCTTCCTATTTGTAGCATTTTTATTCAATTTGTTACTTTTGTTTTTGAACATTTTTCTGAACAAGAACCTTAATCGATTTTTCTTTATGTGCAACAGAATTCTTGTTCTTAGAGACATTGACAAATGAGGTCTTTGTTTTGTTTTCAAAATCCTTTTTTTCAAGGGGTTAAATCATAAACCCTCCTTTTAAAAATTGACTTTTATTCCAAGAAGATTATCCAAGTTCTGAGTTCCTTGAACAAACTTAGACAGAGCAGATTTTAAGCGGTCAACGGTTTTGTTCAATTCAGAAATCTTCTTTTCAGAATTTTGATTTTGTTTAATAACTAATTAAAGTTCATTCGTCAATTTTTCTTTTTCATCTTTCAATCCATCAATTTCTTTTTCAGAAGTTTGAAGTTGGTTTGTCAAAACATCCAGACCATTTTTCATTTTGTTCTTTTCAATTTCACTTTGAACAATTTGATTTTTCAAGTCAGCAATTTTCTTCATAGAACTGTTCCAATCACCACTTAATGGTCTGTCATGATAGAAGCATTCAATTTTCTTTTTTAGATGATTATTTTCCTCAACCAATTGATTGCATTTTTCTTTTATTTGATGATCATGAGCCATGTTGGAGATTTGTTTGTTCAATTGATCATTAGCAAATTTGAGATTCTCAATAAGATCAATCAATTTTTTCATTTTTATCTTTCAAATCAAGATTTTCATATTCCAACTGATCATGATTTTCTTTTAATTTGGATAGCTTGTTTTCACAGTTTTTGACTTCATCTCCATTTTGAATTTTTTATTTTCTTCATAGAATGATTGAGCATTATCAATTCTCATTTCATTCTTCTCCAATTTTTCTTTTAGCTTCTTTTTTTTGAGATTTTACCTTCTTAAATTGATTGCACAAGTGCTCATATCATTCTATTAGTTCATCATAAGATATATCATTATTTGAATCGAAATTAGACATTGATCTATCACATAGGTCTGAATCGGATTTACCTGACCCTTGATAGTTTCTTGACTTTTCTAACAGATGTGATCCTTTAGATTTGTCTGAATTAGGAGAACCTCTTGAGCTGCCATGAGCCATGTAGCATTTTCCCACTTTTCTTCCCTCTCTTCCCTTCAAATTTCCTAAAGATTCCTATAGTTTAGAAGATAGTAATAAGCTTGGGGATTTATTTGAAATTATAGCAGGAAATTCATGCAGATTAAAATAATTTGCCATTAGACCAAAACTCAAAAGACTATTAGATCTAATTACAGTGAGTGTAACAAGAAATCAGATCTAATAATTAGAGTGGTTAACCCGCTCTGATACCATTTGTTGGGATTGGATATTCGATAAAGGCAAAGCTAGAAGGGGGGGTTATCACATGGTCTCACTCTCCGGAGGTGACAAAGAAAAAGGACCAAGACCCCCCGGTGGTGAAAAACCCCCTTAATTTGAATAGATTTACAGTGGAAACTTAAGCAATTTAAAAATTACTTCGGATTAAGAAATTTGTTCAACCCCCCCTTCTAGCTTTTCCATTACTGAATATCCGATCCTAATAGTGACTACCATTGCTAAAGTCTAGCATCAGAAACAACCCAATAGGTTGTGTATAAGATTGAGTCCTTGCCAATTCTCCTAAGTCCTATAGGGGGGGACGATATGATTTGGATTACTTTTTAGATGATGTTGAGCTTCAAGCTGTATTACAACTTCACTTGGACAGGACAATGGCCAGATTGATGATTTGATTTTGATGATGAAGATCTGGTCTATGGAGATGAGGATATCCATTTTGGTTTTTTTCCAAATTATGTTCTAATTCATTAATATTGATTGAATACAACAGAGAAAGTACGAGGTACTTGACAAAGCGAGTTCTTTAGCCCTTAGGAGAGTCTTACAATGGTCTAGGGAGCTTCAAATGAACCCTAAGAAATGTGTGTTAGGAGTGTCATAAGGGAGACTACTAAGGATAGAGTGACTGGTATGCCTCAAACACTCCAGAACCTGAGGTGAGAGCTACACTCCTAGAGGCACAATGCAGGCACAACAGTACTTGCAGTTACCGCACCAGCATCCATAGCAACAAAGACAATGTGGACGTGGGTGTGTGATGATCCTCACCAGGGAGGAGGCTGAGGATTTAAACCTGATCGTCAGTACAATACCTATCCTTGGTAGAGTTGCTCATGTTTTGATTGATCCAAGAGCCTCCACTATTTTTTCTCAATAGAGATTTTTCGGTATCTTGTTGATTCTACCCTAGAGAGGCCTTGTGATGTGTTGGTTGAGCTTCCATCTGGTGACTACATGTGTTCCAAAGATTACTTGGAGGGTGTCAATGTTGAGGTCTAGGGTTACCATTTGTCGGCCAAGTTGTTTGCCCTATTGATTCATGACTTTGATGTTATCCTTGGCATGGAATGGTTGGAGGCTCACTATGCAATGATAGATTGTTAGTAGAAGAACTTGTGGTTCGAGATACTTGGAGCACCACTTCTTTGCTTTTAAGGTACTCGGTCTACCCACTTACCCCTTTTTTCCTTCTGTAGAGCTCAGTACCTAATCCAAGGTGATTGTGTTGCCTATCTTGCCTTTGTTTGTTTCTTGGAGGTGGGCGAGTTGTTTATTTTGGATGTACCTGTTGTTTGTGAGTTTCCAGATGTCTTCCTGAAGGATCTATCAGATTTACCATCTGAGCGGGAGATGGATTTCTCCATTGATCTATTTTAAGGAATGATGCCTTGTCTAAGGCACCGTACAAGATGGCGCTGACAGAATGACAGGAGTTGAAGCACAAGTTGGAGGAGTTGCTTGAGAAGGGCTTCATTCATTAAATCCATTAACTGTGGGGTGCACAAATATTGTTTATAGGGAAGAAGGATGGCAACTTGACATTGTGCATTGATTACAGGCAATTGAACTTGGTAACAACAAAGAACAAGTATTCGTTGCCCAGAATAGATGAATTGTTTGATTAGTTGCAATCAACCACAATTTTCTGAAAGTTTGACTTGAGATCCTGGTACTACCAATTGAGGTTCTGGGAGTCAGATATTGACATGACAAATTTTTTCACTCGCTAAAACCACTTTGAGTTTGTCTTGATGCCTTTTGGGCTCATGAACGCACCTATAGATTTCATGAACCTGATGCACAAAGTGTTTCGTAAGTACTTATACAGCTTCATGGTTGTGTTTCTAGACGACATTCTGGTCTACTCAGCTTCATAGGAGGAGCAGAAGGAGCACTTAAGGATTGTGCTAGGGGCATTGTGGAGTCACCAACTTCATGCCAAATTCAGCAAGTGTGAATTTTGAGTAAAGGAGGTGCACTTCCTCGGGTACATAATCTCAAGTGTTGGTGTGGCAATTTGATCCTGCCAAGGTTGAGGTAGTGTTGTCTTGGTGTTAGTGCACTAGAGTTTCAGAGGTTCACATTTTTTTGGGTTTGGCAGGTTACTATAGGAGATTCATTCATGACTTTGCCAAGATTGATGAGCCTTTGACAAGACTGACCAGGCATGATATCAGATTTGTGTGGATGGCAGAGTGTAAGCAAAGTTTGTAGGAGCTAAAGAGCATGTTGACTTCAGCACCAATACTAGTCATGTCGTCTAGCAGTGGGGGTTTTGTAGTGTACACAAACGCTTCAAGATTTGGCATCAGTGTAGTGCTGATGCAACATGATAAGGTGGTTATCAATGCTTCTGGACAAGTGAAGATGTTGGGTTGAGTGTGTTTTGGAATTTCCTAAAGTTGTATTTTAATGATAACCAATGAACATCACTCATACTTTGATTTTGATGATGACATATTGTGATTTTGATGATGACATTTTGAACATGTTACATACATCACTTATGTAATAACAATGCTCAAAAAGCATGTTTCAAATACTTTACACCTCATACTTTGATGATAATACCTTGTACTAATGTCTTATGTGTTAAATTCTCAGGGATATACAGGTTTTATCATGGTAGTGTCGACACACCCATTGATGGTGTCGACACTGGATCATAGTCCCTGACGCATTTTCATGAAGACAGGGTCAAGTGTGTCGACACAGTCCATGGTCGTGTCGACACTAGACCCAGCTTCCAGGAGATCCATTTGTCTGACTGGGATAGTGTGTCGACACAGTCTGTGGTCGTGTCGACACTAGACCCAACATCCAGAAGACCTTTTTGTGCAATTGGGACAGTGTGTCAACACACTCACTGGTAGTGTTGACACACTCCGATTGAAACTCAAAAATGTGAATTTCTCTGGACACGTGGCCGCTTGGGGATCAAGGGAATCTGCCTAGGTTTCCATGCCCATGCACCCCAAGGCTCTTTATGGACATATGGGGCTATAAATACCCATGTTCTTTGTACCCCAAAGGCAAGAGAGCCCATACACTTCCAGAAGAAGCTTTTTGGAGGCAAAAGGGGGCTTTTCCAGATCTTGCTCCATCTCCAGAAGTTGCAGGCCATCCTTTCAAGAGGAAGGACGTGGGAATCGAGGGGAATCTCTGGAGAGATCCTTGCTGTGCTAGGAAAGGGAGCAGATCCAACTGAAGAGGAGCAGTAGAAGAAGGATTTCTGGCATTTCAGATGCCATCAAAGCAGATCATCGCCAATTGAGGAGAATCTCCATCTATTTCCATCAAGGCTCCTCAATTGAAGTGTCTGCAAGGCCTCTTCATCGAAGAACACTCATTCTACATCCATTTCTCTCACTTTAGAGTTTGTTCTTCCTTATTTCGTCTATGAGATTTGTGCATGAAGTTTTGCACAAATTTCTGTGTACAAATCTATCTTGAATCAGATCATTACTAGAGGATCTGATCTCTTTTGTGTTTGATCTAGCTTTTGTACTATGAGCTGTCGAGCTCTAGTTTGTGAGTTGTCACACTCACTGTCTGGTTTGAGCCGTCGTGCTCAATTTGGAGTCGCCGTGCTCAGGTTGTTGTTTGAGCCGTCGTGCTCAGTTTGTGAGTTTTTGAACTCAACGTTGTGTGTTGAGCCATCGTGATCAAGGTTGTTTGGAGTCGTCATGCTCCAATGTGTGTTGTACTCAATGTTTTGAGTAGTGTGGCCTCACTGTGTGAGGGGTGGACGTAGGAGTCACTGAAGGTGATTTCTGAACCACCAAAAAATCCTCTGTGCAGTGGTTTGAATTGTGGTTTGACTTTGTATTGCGCTAGATGCATGCATAGGGATTTCGTTCACACTTCTAATGATTGGATCACACACTCTAATCACACATAATCCAAACTCACCCACACTTTAGATCAGTAATTTGTCTGTCTGAATTGATCTCTGATTCGAAGTAATTTGAATTGCTTAAGCTTCCGCATTAATTGGTGTTAGATCTATTCAACCCCCCCTTCTAGATCTTATCCCTCCACCTATTCGATTCTACAATTGGTATCAGAGTGGGTTAATATCTGTTTCTAATCTGATTTGATTGCTTCTGTTTGATCTCTGTGTTAATTGCTTGAATTGTTTGCTTGCTCTTTCACTATCTCATTTTAATTGATGGATTCTCAAGGATTTATGGCTGAGGGTCATTCCATTAATAGACCACCATATTTTGATGGGTCTGATTATTCATACTGGAAAAATCGCATGCAAGTTTTTCTTAGGGCTCAAAACTTTGAAATCTGGAGGATAGTTGATGTGGGTCCTTATGAAAATCAGGGAGATGAGGAGAATTGGACTAGAGAGCAGATTAGGAAAGCTACTCTTAATTACAGTGCCATGAACATGCTTCAGTGTGCAGTCCACCCTAAAGAATATTCAAGAATATCCATGTGTAAATCTGCTAAAGAGATGTGGGATAAACTTGAATTAATGTATGAAGGAACATCTCAAGTTAGGGAAACCAAAGCAAACATACTTGTTTCTAAATATGAATTATTTATGTCTGAAATGTTTGCTAGGTTTATGATAATTGTCAATGGACTGAAGGCATTAGGTAAGGAATACACTGATGCGGATCTGGTAAGAAAAACCTTGCGCTCTCTATCATCTGTTTGGCACACAAAGGCTACAGTGATTGAAGATTATAAGGATTTATCCAAAATCTCTTTGGATGAACTCATAGGATCTTTAATGACTTATGAAATAAATCTGAAAAGAAGTGAATAACATATGCTTAAAACTAAACCAGTAGCACTTAAAGCTTCATCAAGCAACAAAAAGAAAAATCAAGAAGAATCAAGTTTTGATGAGTCTGAGTCCAATGAGGATGAACCTGCCCTCATGACTAGGCAATTCAGAAAATTTTAAAATCAAGAAGAGGAAAATTCAATGGAAAGAAAAAATATTCTTCTAGTAAAAGGAATGCTTCTTCTTCAAATTTTAATGCTAGCAGAAATCAAAAAACTGATGAAGATATTGTTTGCTACAGGTGCAACTGGACACATGAAGGATGAGTGTCCTGAGATCAAAAAGGATAAATACAAGAAGAACAACAAAATGAAGAAGCCAAAAGCCATGATAGCAACTTGGTCAGATGAAGACCAAAGTGAGGATGAAGAAGAAAACTCCTCAAGTTCAGCAAATGAGGAGTTATGCTTTATGGCCAATAGCAGTGATGGAAAGGATTCACAAAGAAAATGAGTAAAAGAAATTCACCATTGCTTAATAGCAAATAAGAGCTTCAATGAATCTAGAAAATCAACAATTCAAAAAACTTTGGCTCTAACAGCACATTCCATGAGCTCAGAGCATTCTTTATCCTCTTTAGAACATAAGAGTTCAAATGGGTCTACAAGGTCAGGTAAATCAATTCCAGATCAATTTATGTATTCTAATTTTGACTCTGATGTAGATGAAGACATGTCTTATGTTGAATTGATTGAATTCTGTGAAAAGATGCAAAATCTTAATGCAAAGCTGAACACTAAAAATAAAGATTTGAAAAAGACTTTAAAATATTGCCACAAAGAAAGTGAAAAATTGAAAAATACACTTGATTGCTCCAGAACAATGATAAAGATCCTTCACAAGAAAATGAGAACTTGAAAATTGAAGTTCAGAAACTAATTCTGAAAAAGAAAGTTTGAAAGATAAAATCAAAATTTGTGAAAACAAGCTGTCCAAGTTGAAAGAAAATCATGATCAGTTGGGATATAAAAATCTTGATTTGAAAGATGAAAATGAAAAATTGATTGATCTCAATGAAAACCTCAAATTTGATAATGATCAATTAAACAAACAGATTTCTAACATGGCTCATGATCATCAAATAAATGAAAGATGGAAACAACTTGTTGAAGAAAATAGTCATCTAAAAAGGAAGATTGAATGCTTGTTGCATGACAAACTATTGGACAATGAATGTAGAAATTTGAGTAATAAAATTGCCGATTTGGAAAAAGAAATTGCTCAATTTGAAAATGAAAAGAACAAGATGAAAAATGGTTTGGATGTCATGCTAAATAAACTTCAAATCTAAAAAAAAAGAAGTTGTTGCATTAAAAGCAGAAAAACAGAAGCTTCAACATGAATTGAAGAATACTAAATACACAAGTCTTGCTTCTGTGAGAGATAAGAAAAATTAAAATAAAAAAAAGTTAATATTTATTATAGTTGTTGCGAACAAGAAGTCTGGTAATTCTAATGAAAAACTTGTGAAAGTTCTTGTTCAGAAACAGACAGAGAAAAAGAAAAATGCTACTGTCAAGAAGATTCATCTACTTCCTCCATCAGTTCAAAAAGCTCCAAGGCAAGTTCCAAATTCACATCATGCCAAGAGCCATCGAAAGGTACCTCATTCTCCTCATGGTAAGCCTCCTCACATGAAAAGAAGATTCCAGCAAATGCATACATGCCAAGCTAGGTAAGAAATGATCTCATTTGCTTTAATTGTAATAAACCTGGTCATTTAGCAAAATTTTGCTGGAATAGAGATCAACATTTCCATAAATATGCCAAATCAGTCCAGTGCTTCACATGTCATAAATTTGGGCATACTTTTAGGGAATGTTGGCATAGAATTGATAATCTTGTGCATGCTCCCATGTTTCATGTTAATGTACATAAAAATAAAGATCATGTTCATGCTGAAAACACTCAGAAATTCTATGTACATGACAAAGGAACTGTTGCACAAAAGATCTCTTCTGAATTCCATGTTAAAAATCTCAATGATAAAAATATGAAAAATAGAAAAAAAATTGTTCAGTATGTTAGTGGTGCATTCTATACCAATAACTCTAAGATTAGAAACCAAGATTCTAGTGTTTCTAGTCTTCAGAAAAATGCACCCAATATCAAATCCTTCTAGATCCAAAAATCATTGTTGCAGATTCATGGAAGATCCTTAGGACCCAAACAAGTTTGGGTTCTGAAATGTGCTGTTTGAATGCTAGATGCAGGGATCCTTATAGTCAATTTCAAGATGAAGGCTTCATGACTAAGGCTACAAGGAAAGTAAGTGAAGAGAATGAAAGAAAATGAAAATCTCACCAAGTAAATACTTCTGAGAGATTCCCTGCTAAATAAAAACTGAAATAAATTGGGGACTCTTATGCAAAGATCAATTGGTATATCAAATGGTGAACTGTGGAAGGACAAGTTAGGCTTGTCTGGAAACTATCATTATATGTGAGGAATAACCTCCGCCAAGTACCAATGATCTTCCTTGTGTAAGAGTCATTAATTAAAAAAAATGGTTGTGATTGAAACATGACTGCTTGTTTATTTCATTTCTTCCATGATGATTTTTACTTGAATTACTTGCAAAAGTTTTCACACCATGCACATGTAACTAAGAAATGATTTTGTTGTGCATGCTCAGAAATTCCAGTCTAATGCATATGTTCATACCCACAGGAATAAATATCATGTTCATATTGAAAATGTTCAGAAATTCCATGTGTATAGGCATAGAAATGCTGCACAAAATCATTCTGTTTCTGTTAATATTAAAAAAAAATAGAAAACGTCATGAAAACATAGATGCATTGAGCAAGGCAAAAAGAAAATCTGGAACTAATTCTGCTCATAGTTCTATCAATGAAAGAAATGCATCTATACCAAAAATAAAATCATTTTGGATTCAAAAATCTTTATTACACTCTAACATTGATTTCATTGCAGGACCCAAGCAAGTGTGGGTCCCAAAACCCGCTTGATCAGCAAGCTGAGGAGTCTTGCAGCCATACATTGTAAATGAATTCAAGATATTGGCTATGCAAGGCAAGAAATGATTGGAGAACATAGGTAAAATCATTGAAAAAGAAATGAAGACTATTCAGGTAAAACCTCATATCATTTCCAGATTGAACTGATTAAGTTAAAGAAAATTCTTAGAGTCTTATCTGAACAATGAAGAGTGTGTTTTGATGTTGCTCCCAACAATAGTGTGCATAATCATGTGTGAATTGCTTGCTAGATTTTTCATTCTATGCACATATTAAGGGAGAGTAAATTTGAAAAAGTGCAAAAATGTTCTTGAAAATGTAATGAATTTCTTGCTAAAACTAAAGAATAATTGACCATTTTGCAGTGACGATGTGGTATATCAAATGGTGAAATGCGAAAGGACAAGTTAGGCTTGTCTGAAAACTCTCATCATGCGTGAGAAAAATTCTTTGCCAAGTATCAATAGTCTTTTTCTGCATAAAGGTCATGAAGAAAAATGAAAATCTCAAAAACCTTATTTTAAGTCTTTGAAACACTTTTGAGTTTTTGAAAAACTTTTCTCTTTCAATAAATTGCCTGTTGATGTATGCTTGATCATGTTCACACTTTTTCGGTGCAAACTACCTAGAATGAACATATCTAAAATTCTTAAATGATCATTTCATATCATGCATATCTTATAGGAGAGTAAGTCAAAAGAATCTTTGAGTGAAATGCTAGAGAAATATTCATTCATGTCTGATTTATCAACAACTCCCATTCAGTTAGTTGTCAAATGTTATTGCAAAGCTGCAAATAAAAGTCTTCCTGTTCTTGCAAATAAATTCCTCACTCTCACATTGCATTGACATTCTTGGTATATCAAATAGTGATTTGAAGAAAGACAAGTCAGGCTTATCTGGACACTTTCACTATGCGTGAGTATATGTCTCCGCCAAGTATCAAGAGTCTTGTATGCAATTGTTGAGGGGGCGTCTCTGTCTTTCAATAAAATATTCTTGTTCATTCTATTTTCACTTCATTACATTCCTATTTCTTCAATAATCTTCATGTTCACCTTGTGAGGGAGAGATATATGAAAGGGGGAGTCATTGTCACATTCCTTAACATTACTTGTCTATCTTGAACCCCAAACTCATCAGAATGTTTGAGTCATTGTGCTATTTTCTTATGAGAGAATTAAGACATTGAAACTAACTCATTGTGCATTTAGTTTAATTTCAAAGATTTATTATCATTTCAAGGTTAAGAAATCTTAATACTGAATGTCTTTAAATTGACTTGCAAAACACTTGTAGGCACATGAGTGGCTTTGCTATTTAACATTTGTATGTTTAAGCTTCATTTTTACCACATGTTAAGAATAATTTTTCTAAATTCATAGTCATGACTTTTCTGGTCAAAGCAAACATATTCCTACAAAACATTAAAACAAAATGATCAACAATATGGAAAGATACAAACAGAGCAATGCAAATTCTTAAACCACTGAGTAACTGGGCCATTTCACCTAAAAAGTGATTTGTTTTGCGTTAAAAAGTAGAAAATCAATTTTCAACTCTGTATAAGATAATGAATGTTAAACCACTGAGTAATCAGGAGGTCTTGCATCTGATCAATGTGATCTCTTGCATTGAAAAGTGAGATTTAACTAATTTAATCATGTATTCTTTCCCAGCTAAAATTGAAAGAAAATCAAAAGGACAGGATAGAAATGCTTAAGATTTTAAAAAAGTTCATGTTTACTAAGTTTAGACCAATTATTCTACATTGTGTTACAATTAAAGCTCCTAACATCCTTGTTAAATACTTCTACTCACTCATATAGGTCACTTTACTTCACATTTGCATCATTATTTTAACTACATTCAGATCATTATATTTTCTTATACTTTGTGTTGAGTGTGTCTTTGTGATTAAACTTTGTTGCACAATAACCAAACCACAATAATTTCTCTCATTTGACAATATCACTTTGCCTCATTTATTTTGATCATTCCTGAACCTTCATTTCCTACATTTCATTTCTTGATCTCCTACCATTTTTTGCTTCTTTCTCTTATCTATCTTTTTAATGATGTCAAAAAGGGGAGAAAGTTCTTCAAGGGAAAAGTTTCTCATTGGAGAAAATTCAAAAAGGGGAGATTTAAGTCAGGCTATTGGGAGATTGTGCATATATTTTGGGGCAAATTAATTGGGGGTCCTTGTCAGAGCCTGGTACTTATTTCCTCGTCCCTGTCAGAATACCGGTTGATGTAAAGTCCCTACTTTTCTCCAGGTTTAATTTCTAGTCCCTGCTTTTCACACGTCACCATTTACGGCCCTCCATACACGATTTCCGTCTCCTTGGCCTCCATCTCTTTTTCCCATTCCCGTCTTACCCTTCCCTCCTTTTTTCCATCGCCTTTTCCCCAAACGACGCTGACACTTCGTGGCCCGTGAACTCTGACCGATGTGAAGTTACTGTTACATACCCTGCCAAGAACTGATACAACAACCATTGACAGCACTTACAATAGCCTTCGGACGACCGTTCTTCACACTATAAAAGGAACCCAGGGTCATTCCTATCCTTCATCACAAGCTTCCCTCGCTCTTCTTCTTCCTATCTTTGTTGCTCGTCTTCTTCATCTTTATTTGCAGATGTCTTCATCTAACCGTGCTCCCCAGAGGGATGGCAAGGCACCTGCCTCACCGGTGCCACCGTCGCCCCCGGCTCCCCCGGCTCTACTTTCCCGGAGACGTACAGCGCCGACTACTGGAACGGATTTTACGTTGGGTGGACGATGGCTTTACAGAAAGCCTCTCGACTGTACCACCACAAGGGCCTCACCAACATCCTCCCTGACATTGGCCCTAGGGTAGAACACATATCTTCCTCACCTTCCCCTCGTCCCTCCCCGGCCCACTCCTATTCCTCCCCTCCCTCGTCCACCGAGTAATCGAGTTAGGGTGTTTAGAATGTCTCCCTCCCCGACCAGTTCCTCCCCTCCCCTCCCATCTCTTCCTACACCTCACCTCCCCTCCCCTCCCTCCCTTCTCTGCAATCTTTCTTATTCCTCCCCTCCCCTCCTATCTCTGTTGTCCTTATTTGTCCCCTCCCCTCCGTTTCATTCCAGTGTCCATGCTATTGGGTTACGGAGTTATGATTGTAACAGTGCTTGTTTATGGAATATAAATATTTTCCTTATATGCATTCTTCTGTGGGCTTGTATGTGCTATCTATGATGCGTGTACTGTAATACTCACAGGTTCCTCCGAAGCGGTCAAGCTATAACCTAGTATCATTTATACTGTAACAAGAATAGGTAAAGACTGTAACAGGATTCTACACACACTATAATGAGGTAGGCGTAGCTGGGCGCTCAAGCTGTAAGACAGTACTTCTTCAACTGTAACCTAGTATCATTTATACTGTAACAAGAATAGGTAAAGACTGTAACAGGATTCTACACACACTGTAATGAGGTAGGCGTAGCTGGGCGCTCAAGCTGTAAGACAGTACTTCTTCAACTTTAACCTAGTATCATTTATACTGTAACAAGAATACGTAAAGACCATACAACAAGTATCATTACAATGGTTAGGAGTTAGTACGTGCGGCAGTTCTCCTTCAGTTGTAGACGCTATGAACGCCCTTCTCCATTGAAGTACGCTTTGATGAAGTGGAGGGCGATTTTTGCTCGCACAATAGGCATGTCATTCTGACTGAAGGGCTAATCTTGAATGTCCGTACGTGCTAGACATTCCATGTATTTGCAAGTAAAAATTCCGCAGTCGTCTCCCGATCCTTGTTGTGGGCATGGGTCGGGGTAGCGTAGCGGCCATGTAGCTGCATCTATCTGCTTGCCCTTCAGGTATCTTATCAGTTTCTCCACCTGCATAAGAGAATGAACAAAAGAGTTCGAGCAACTTAACGTACATTTCATGTTACTGTTACGTCTGTAACACAAGTGCTTGCGCTCTGTAACGAATGTAAGTATCGTATGGAACACTGGTCACTTACATATTGTGGAATGTCAGCACGATGTTTGTTTCGTAATGAGTCGTACACGTGGAACTCTTTTTCCTTCATGCGGATGACCAGAAGAGCCCATGGTTCGTTCCAACGTGCATGGGGGAGAAGATGAGGTCGAATTCATTTGGGGCGCGTCCAATCTCTTGAAAGCGTTTTCGAAATGTTGTTCCTTGCTCTTATCGTCTCTGCAAGATTGGACATAACCCTTTAAAGCGGCATGCAGATATCCAAAATTCCAAAAATGTCCGGGTTCTCTTCACGGGGGCGAAACAAGTAAGCGTTGACGTAGCAGTCAATTACGACCGATTCGCTCTCCCTCGCGAACAATAGCTCCCGGATGTCATGAACGAGAGGAAATTGTCGTATCCTTCCACAGGGCCGTTGAACATTAAATTTCTACATGTAAGAAAACATCTTGGGTAAGAATTAAGACTGTCATCAGTAATTGACGAAACTGTAAACATGGTAGACATATATTGTAACATGGTAGACATATACTGTAAACATGGTAGACATATACTGTAAACATGGTAGATATATAATGTAAACATCTTTGGTCGAAACTGTAAACATGGTAGACATATACTGTAACACGTACTCATTAATGAAGCACTCATTGAAAAATCGTTCATCAATGACTTTTCGGCCACTCCTAATGCGTCCCGGGCGACGTAATCACGTCTCTCCTCTTTCTTGCCCGTTGGAAGTGTGTCTGTACTCTCTTGAGACTCAACAAGGATCGGTTCGCAAGTGGACACATTCACTTTCGTGTTTATGGTGCCGAAAATCGTCTGGCTGCGATAGAGTAGTAAAAAAGAAGAATGTTCTGTAAAACAATTATAATGTAATTGTAACGGACTCGGAACAAACTGTTATGTCTCATGAAGGGTTCTGTAACCGAATGCTCAGCTTATGTAAATTCTGTAAGGGGAAACCATACCGTAAAGATATCTGGTTGTCGTCTTATCCTCGTCCCGTTGTAACACGTCGGGACAATGATGATGGGGATATCTGACGCCGCTTCCTCTTATTTCCTTCTTCTTCCCCCTCCTTCTGCTTCCTCTTCGCATTCTCCTCCTCCTCCTTCTTCTTCTCCGCCGCCTTCTTCCACTGGTCCTCCTCATCTCTTCTTCTTCTCTCTCTCCCCTCCTCCTGTCTGCCTCCTTCTTCTTCTGCTCCTCCTCCTCCCTCTTCATCTCCGCCTCCTCCCCTCCTCCCTCTTCCTGTCCGCCTCCTTCTTCGTCTGCTCCTCCTCCTCCTCTTCCTCTCCGCCTCCTCCTCCTCCTCCTTCTTCCTGTCCGCCTCCTTCTTCGTCTGCTCCTCCTCCCTCTTCCTCTCCGCCTCCTCCTCCTCCTCCTTCTTCTGTCTGCCTCCTTCCTTCCTCTGCTCGCCTCCTCCCTCTTCCTCTCCGCCACCTCCTCCTCCTCCTTCTTCCTGTCTGCCTCCTTCTTCTCTGCCCCCCTCCTCCCCCTCCTCTCCACTCCCCTCCTCCTCCTTCTTCCATCCGCCTCCTTCTTCCTCTGCTCCTCCTCCTCCCTCTTCCTCTCCGCCTCCTCCTCCTCCTCCTCCTCCTTCTTCTGTCCGCCTCCTTCTTCCTCTCTCGTCCTCCTCCCTCTTCCCTCCGCCTCCTCCTCCTCCTCCTTCTTCCTGTCTGCCTGCTTCTTCGTCTGCTCCTCCTCCTCCTCCCGCCTCCTCTCCGCCTCCTCCTCCTCCTCCTTCTTCCTGTCCGCCTCCTTCTTCCTCTGCTCCTCCTCCTCCTCTTCCTCTCCGCCTCCTCCTCCTCCGCCTCCGCCTTCTCCTCCTCTTCCTCTTCCTCTGGTCCTCCTCCTCCTCCTTTCGTCCCCTCTTTTTCCCCTCCTCAACTTGGGAATGTGCAACTCCTTAAATGACCGCCGCGACCTTGTCTGGACGGATCTCCTTCCTGTAACTGAGAACACGAATATCTGTTAAGGTCTATGAAAGTGAGCTGCAAACATAGAGAACAATTCTGTAACTTCGTATATGAAAGACTGTAATAGACAAGAAATGAAATTGTAAAGGTAGAGTACAATCGTATTACTAAGTATAGGAATGACTGTAGAGAGTAGACTCTAATTGTAAATGAGGAAAGCATCTTCTGTAACTAAGAAAATGAAAAATGTAACGACACAAAACGTTTACCTGGACGTTGGTAACTCTTCTTTGCCATGGCATGTGATCGTACTGAAGCTGTTGGGAGCTCAAATGGCGGTAGGGCTAAAATTGCACATTCTGTCTCTAGCGGGGGATGTTGCCACCGAGGCTGCCGCTGAAATTGTTCCTCCAGTCTATGTAGCCTTCCATCCATTGACTGGAGGATATTGTTCTGCCGGTGTAATTGGTCATTCTGCCGCTTTAATTTGGTCATTCTGCCGCTGTAACTGATAAGAATGCCATGCAGAGAGTTATCTGATGGAGGGGTTCGGGAAGTGGTTGACGTGGATGCCGTCAATCGTCGCGAAGCTCTAGGTGGCTCCTCATTTTCATTATACTCCAAATACACCTGAATTAACGCAGGTACAGGTACAAGTATAAGTCATATATGAAGATAACACAGTTCCAGGGGTAAGTGACACTTACATCAGATCGTCGCAACCCCGTAGTAGGGCGGATAACTCCGGTCCCTTATTCCGGCAATCCCAACGAAAAAATGGGGATTCCTTTCCGGATGATATGGTTTCCATTTGTATTGGTGCATCAAAAACCATGCCAACATCATTATGAAATAGATAATGCGTATGAGAAGTGTATCGTAAACGTATGTAACAGACACATATGTCTTCTGTAAATGTATTCTCCGCGTACTGTAATAGGTTCATATGTCATCTGTAATAGACACCGTCTTGAACTGTAACAGAGGACATATCAAACGTATGTAACATATACATGTCTTCTGTAAATGTACTCTATGAGTCTTCTAGAATAGACACATTCAGGAACTGTAATAGAGTGTACCGTAACAGTATACTCACACCGAGAGCGGGAACACAACTGGTTAGGAAGATGTTTTTGCAGGAACCAGCTGTTGTTTTGAATGCCATCACCCCCGACATCAGGTACTCGTGGATTGCGCAGCCCAATTGGCGTTGTTCATGTCATGGAGGTTGTCCAGGTATGGCAGAATGGACAGCGACACCCGCATCCCACTTGTGGGGAAGAAGAACATGAACAAAGAAGCGCAACCCAAAGCTTCACCGAAATCTCAACAGCAAGCTGACCCTCTTGTGGAACGTACTCCTAAGTTTCAAATGGAAATTGTGCCTGTCCATCGTTCTTTGGTTCCAAGGATCCGGCGCAAACTGGCATTTGTCCCATCCGTGTTCAGGTCGATAGGGGAACCAACATTTGGTATACCCATAACTTTGGCTATGTCTGAAGGGCGAAAAGTCATGCTGTATGAGCCAATCTTAAAACGCTCTCCATCGAAACGTGTTATAAATCGACAATGAGTGAAATGGTGTAGGTCACCATTTCGCATTTGATATACGCGCAAATGGTGAATTCCTCATCAACTTCAGATGCGCGCTCCTAAATTGCAAATCGTCCATAACGGAACGGTAGAACAGAAGCGAGCATCACGTATTATATTCATTCTTTTTTGCAAAGAAAAGATCACATCTTAAAAAGAAAACATTCATTCGACAACATCCGTATTAGGGTAAGAAGAAACTACTTTTTCGTACGACTTGGAGTCTGGGTTCTTCCACGAACGCTTCTTGCACCGCATCCCGCCGCAATGCTCTGAATGTCAGCGCTCGTAGGAGATCGACGGCTTGCCATTGTTAGAGGGGAGAGACGGATTGCTCGTCTGGGATGTATCAGAAGGAAGGGAAACTGTAACAGAGAAAGGTCTGGTGGAGGAATGGCAGTGTATGAGAAGGGAAGGAGAAAAGTCATGATATAGAAGTCGGTGTACTCGACGGGTGGACACTGGACTCAAGAGGATGGCGGGCTTTGCACTGCAATGATGACCATCGGGCAGCTGAAAATACTTGGTACGACAGACAAGGGGATGTGTATGTAATCACAGCCCTTCGTATACAGCTTTCCCACCATGTTTGGTAGCCAATACGCACTCCCGCCAATTTGACCCCCAGTCCAAGCCACTCATACACGAAACGTCTTCCACGAAACGTTCGTCTTCCTCTGCCACCCAATGGAGCAGCTCCCTGGAAGATGTTCATTGGAGATCAAAGTTTCGTTCTTTTCATAGGGAGGGAACGAGTTTGGCGTCCATTCATAGCAGGATTTCCCAAAGGTTGGGTGTAGACATGCAGGAGAACTGCTGAAGTATCGTCTTCCCATGGATATCGACGTTGAACAGGTGTTGCTTGGCGATGGGGATGTCCAAGCTATGTTTGATCTTCACAATGTCAGGGAACATCATTGATAAATCTACAAATTCATCAGGTGGAAACTCGTTGCCTTAGTACGCATGCTAGTCGTCATTCAGATGGAACGCAACCACTTGACAGGTACGTGGTCCATGTATTCTTCACCACCCTTCATGTATCCCATGCATTCTTAACAAGCCTTCGTCTTAAGAATGTATGTATGTACATTATTTGCAGAAGTACTTCAAACCGCATGGCAGTTCTTTGGTAACCCCAGAACCCTCCAATTACCAGAAGCAGTTTCAAGTTGTATATGCGAGGAGAAGGAGCGGAAGGTGTAGTACTAGTGTTGACGCAATATTCCGTAGGTAGAATACACTCAGTAGGACAAGTTCATAAGCAAAGAGACTATTGCAGATGGAACTGACAAATTACGCGATCGCACGAGGATTTAATTGGAAATATTTGAAGAACAATTCTATACGATTAACTGTACGTTGCAATGTCTCTGTTTGCCCATGGCGCCTGCATGCGTCCGTCGTTCGTCAAGGTCCACAATTGAAATAAGACTCTCAACAACATACACACCTGTGGATGTGACATTATGAGCGACGGACATCCACAAACATCTAAGAAGTGGGTAGCAAATGCTGTGAAGGGGAAACTAGTTGATAAACCCACCTACAGAGCAAGTGAAATGATGAGTGACATCCGTCGGGAATACGGTATCTGCATCCCTTATCATCAGTATGCCATGAATTAAATTGTAACACATCATGACGTCTACTGTAATCAATAGATCCTTAACTGTAATTCTCTGACCCTAGCATTGTAACAATTGTCCTCATATACTGTAAGACTATCATTGTCATAACTATAATCATTTTGACGTATACTGTAACAATATCTGCATGCCACTGTAACAACTGTAATCATATACTGTAAGTCTCTGACCCTTGTATTGTAACAACTGTAATCATATACTATAAGGGTTTGTATGTAACAACTGTAATCATTTGAGCGTATACTGTAACAACTTAAGAAGGCTACTGTAAGGTATGAGGACAAGAACTGTAACACTCTTACAGAACATGTATAATCATTTGAATAGGCATGGTGGGGCAAAGAGGTTGTTGTCGGTTCACTATACGGCGATTTCAGAACAAGCTATCATATGTTGAACTGGTACAACGAACGTGCATTACAGTCAAACCGGGATCGATCTTGTCTCTAGAAGTGGACCGGAGACTCACGTTTCAAACGGTTTTTCATATGCTTCGAGGCGTCTGCATATGGGTTCGAAGTTGGTTGTAGACCTATGCTCTTTTTGGACGGAACTCATATCAAACATCATAGAGTGCAAGGGGTTATACTTGCTGCAAGTGCCTTAAACGGTAACATTGAGCTATTCAGTGTAGCCTACTCCATCGCAGATTCGGAAACATATGACAACTGGGTCTGGTTTCTACAAAATTTGAAAAAGGCATTGCTATCAGATAGAAGGATCGCGTTCCTATCAGACAGAGGGAGAGGTCTGAAGGAAGCGATCCCTGACGTATTTTCGAATGATCATCACGGCTACTGTTTCCAGCACATCATGCAGAACTTCAACGACCAATGTGCGGGGAAGTATGCCGCCCCTTTCAAAAAATTACTTAGAAAATTCTCCAGCGCATTGCCTATGCTGTTACTGAACAAGAGTACCAAGACGCAATGACTGCAATGGAGCTTAATTCTACTGAGGCCAAAGAATGGGTGCTCCGAAATGATGTCGAACACTGGTCCCATGCTCTTTTCCAGGGACAAAGGTTCGGCTCTTTAAATACATAAGCGATATGTTCTATTACATTCTGCCATTTATGTGCTTACAGTTATAGGGATAATCTATTACAGAACGTGTTAAATAAGGTTACAGTATGTAGTGGACACTTGTTACAGATATTTGATGTTAACCTAATTTCCTTCACATGGCCATACAGGTTGGTGATTATACTCTAATTTGGCAGAGTCATTCAACAATTGGATACATGACGCGCGAAGTCTACCAATACTACAGATGGTTGACAAAATTAGAGTGCAAATGATGGAAATGGCTGCAAAGAGGAAAATTGATGCTGCATTGTGGGATACACCATACTGTCCTAAAGTACAAAAAATCATCGAAAAAAACCTTCAAGAAAGGAGAAGCTTAGCAATCCGTCATTCAGATGGAATCAAATTTGAAGTTGTTGAAAGTATGAAGACGTACGCCCTAGACCTCCATCTACAAACATGCTCCTGTGGACACTGGCAACTTGTCAAGATTCCTTGCAAGCATGCATGCGCAGCAATTGGCAGTAACAAGGAGGCTGTTACTCAATATGTTTCGGCATTTTACAGCATAGAAGTGTATAGGGCTGCATATGAAAGAAACATTCAATCTATCCCAACATTTGACATGCCGGATCCGCCTCAACCATCAGAAGTTCTAATCAAGCCACCGACAACAAAAAGGTTGCCAGGAAGACCGAGAAAGAGGAGAATACATTCAAGAGGAGAAGTAGATCATGCATATATTTGTTCAAGGTGCAAACAAACAGGTCACAACCGAAGAACTTGTAGCAACCCACCCCACAATCCTGACGGATTTTAAATTTGTATATTAGTTACAACAGAACGTCGTCCTAATATTCCAATATTACAGTGTATGTAATACATTATTACAGTGTACGCACTACGCTGTTATAATTTCACTACTACGCTATTACAGTTTCAGTAATACACTTGCACAGTTCGCGCACTTACAATACGTTTTGTTGTACAGTGTACGTAATGTAGTGTTACAGTTTAACTCTAATACTCTTACAGTTTGACCTGTGTACCGTGTTACATGAAGACATCTGCGAATAAAGAGGAAGAAGACGAGCAAGAAAGATAGGAGGAAGAAGAGCACTGTCTCCTCACCATTTCTGTTACAGTATATGTATGTAATAAGATGTTGCAGTTGAAGCACTAGACTCTTACATTTTCAGCACTACACTCTTACAGTTCGCGCACTACACTCTTACAGTTCCAGTACTTACGTATTCTGTATATTATACGTAATAAAATGTTACAGTTTAAGTTCTAGACTGTTACAGTTCGAGCACTACAGTGTTACACCTAAAGAAAAGCCCTGTTACAGTTTGAGCACTACACTCTTACAGTTCAAGCACTACAGTCTAACATACAGTTTTACATTATATGTTATAATCTCTTACAGTCGTTCGTCATGTTGATTATAGTATATATGAGGGGATGTTACAGTGTGTTATTGGTAACATGTTGAGTTTCCATGATACAGAGCACATACATAAGCACACAGAAGACTGCATCAAACGAAAATGCTTATCATAAACAAGCCATGTTACAATAACTCTCTACCTCTACTCTACCGACCACTCGGTAGAGCACGGAGGGGAGGAGGCGGAACGGTCAGGGGAGGGATGGGAGGAAGGGGAGGTGCCGGAACGGTCAGGGGAGGAAGGGCAGGTGCCGGAACGGTCAGCGGAGGGAG
This sequence comes from Colocasia esculenta, assembly GCA_014218235.1. Classification (NCBI taxonomy): domain Eukaryota; kingdom Viridiplantae; phylum Streptophyta; class Magnoliopsida; order Alismatales; family Araceae; genus Colocasia; species Colocasia esculenta. Next base: position 133,003,268 of record CM024754.1, read on the forward strand.
GGGAGGAAGGGATGTGTTCTACCCTAGGGCCGATGTCTGGGAGGATGTTATTGAGGCCCTTGTCGCCGTAATGCCGGGAGGCTTTCTGTAAAGCCATCTTCCAGCCGATATAAAACCGTCCCAGTAGTCGGCGCTGAAGTGGACTGTCGCAACGGGGGAGCCGGGGGCGACGGTGGCACCGGTGAGGCAGGTGCTTGCCATCCCTCTGGGGAGCACGGTTAGATGAAGACATCTGCAAATAAAGATGAAGAAGACGAGCAACAAAGATAGGAAGAAGAAGAGCGAGGGAAGCTTGTGATGAAGGATAGGAATGACCCTGGGTTCCTTTTATAGTGTGAAGAACGGTCGTCGAAGGCTGTTTGTAAGTGCTGTCAATGGGTGTATCAGTTCTTGGCAGGGTATGTAACAGTAACTTCGCATCGGTCAGAGTTCACGGGCCACCGAAGCGTCAGCGTCGTTTGGGGAAAAGGCGATGGAAAAAAGGAGGGAAGGGTAAGACGGGAATGGGAAAAAGAGACGGAGGCCAAGGAGACGGAAATCGTGTGTGGAGGGCCGTAAATGGTGACGTGTGAAAAGCAGGGACTGGAAATTAAACCTGGAGAAAAGCAGGGACTTTACATCAAACGCTATTCTGACAGGGACGAGGAAATAAGTACCAGGCTCTGACAGGGACCCCCAATTAATTTTCCCTATATTTTGTCATCATCAAAAAGGGGGAGATTGTTGGGTTGAGTGTGTTTTGGAATTTCCTAAAGTTGTATTTTAATGATAACCAATGAACATCACTCATACTTTGATTTTTTGATGACATATTATGATTTTGATGATGACATTTTGAACATGTACATACTCACTTATGTAATAACAATGCTCAAAAAGCATGTTTCAAATACTTACACCTCATACTTTGATGATAATACCTTGTACTAATGTCTTATGTGTTAAATTCTCAGGGATATACAGGTTTATCATGGTAGTTCGACACACCCATTGATGGTGTCGACACTGGATCATAGTCCCTGAAGCATTTTCATGAAGACAGGGTCAAGTGTGTGACACAGTCCATGGTCATGTCGACACTAGACCCAGCTTCCTGGAGATCCATTTGTCTGACTGGGATAGTGTGTCGACACAGTCTGTGGTCGTGTCGACACTAGACCCAGCATCCAGAAGACCCTTTTTGCGCAATTGGGACAGTGTGTCGACACACTCAGTAGTAGTGTCGACACACTCCGACTGAAACTAAAAAACGTGAATTTCTTAGACACGTGGCCACTTGGGGATCAAGGGAATCTACCTAGGTTTCCGTGCCCATGAACCAAAGGCACTTATGGACATATGGGGCTATAAATACCCATGTTCCTTGTACCCCAAAGGCAATAGAGCCCATACACTTCCAGAAGAAGCTTTTTGTCAGCAAAAGGGGGCTTTCCAGATCTTGCTCCATCTCTAGAAGTTGCAGGCCATCCTTTCAAGAGGAAGGACGTGGGAATCAAGGGGAATCTCTAGAGAGATCCTTGCTGTGCTAGGAAAGGGAGCAGATCCAACTGAAGAGGAGCAGCAGAAGAAGGATTTCTGGCATTTCGGATGCCATCAAAGTAGAGCATCGCCAATTGACGAGAATCTCCATCGATTTCCATCAAGGCTCCTCAATTGAAGTGTCTTGAAGGCTCTCATCATCGAAGAACACTCATTCTAGATCAATTTCTCTCACTTCAGAGTTTGTTCTTCCTTATTTTTTCTATGAGATTTATGCATGAAGTTCTGCACAAATTATGTGTACGAATTGTCTTGAATCAGATCATTGCTATAGGATCTGATCTCTTTTATGTTTGATCTAGCTTTTGTACTGTGAGCTGTCGAGCTCTGGTTTGTGAGTCGTCGCACTCACTGTTTGGTTTGAGCCGTCATGCTCAATTTGGAGTCGTCATGCTCTGGTTGTTGTTTGACCCGTCGTGCTCAGTTTGTGAGTCGTTGAACTCAAGGTTGTGTGTTGAGCCATCGTGCTCAAGGTTGTTTGGAGTCATCGTGCTCTAGTGTGTGTTGTACTCAAGGTTTTGAGTAGTGTGGCCTCACTGTGTGAGGGGTGGACGTAGGAGTCACTGGAGGTGATTTCCGAACCACCTAAACATCCTCTATGTAGTGGTTTGAATTGTGGTTTGACTTTGTATTGCGCTAGATGCATGCATAGGGATTTCGTTCACACTTCTAATTGATTTGATCACACACTCTAATCACACATAATCCACACACACCCACACATCAGATCAGTAATTTCTCTGTCTGAATTGATATCTGATTTGATGTAATTTTGAATTGCTTAAGCTTCCACATTAATTGGTGTTATATCTATTTAACCCCCCCTTCTAGATCTGATCCCTCCACCTATTCGATCCTACAGAAGAAGCACAAGCGAAACTATCTACTTATGACCTATAGCTCGCAGCGGTCATGTTTGCTTTGAGATTGTGGAGACACTACTTGTAATCTTTGAGGTCTTCACAGGTCACCAAAGTTTACAATATGTGTTCACTTAGAAGGATTTGAACCTGAGGCTGGGTAGGTGGCTCGAGTACCTGAAGGACTACGACTTTGCTCTTTCCTATCGCCTGGGAAAGGCTAATGTTATAGCAGACGCTTTAAGCAAGCGATCCCCATCTGAGTTCCTTGTTGGTTAGGGAGTGGAGGTTGTTGGAGGATGCTACTCAGAGAGTTTAATGCCCTTCTGGACACATAGTCCATGTAGTGTTGACCAGTTTGATAGTTCATTCGGTAGTATACTAGTAGATGTTAGAGGCCCAGTGTGCAGATCCATAGTTGGCAGATGTTTTGCAGATGCCAAATGTGGTGATCAATAAGGATGATGAGGTCAGGTTCAGAGATAGACTATACATGTAAGGGATTCACATCAGGGACTGTTGGCAGAGGATCATCGGTTGAGGTATGTCATTCATCCATGGTCCACCAAGATGTACCATTGCCTGAAGAGACTATTTTGGTCGCCTGGGATGAAGAGGGATATAGCAGAGTTTGTGGCTTATTGCCTTACTTGACAGCAAGTGAAGGCAGAGCATCAACATTCTAGTGGCAAGCTCTAGTCATTGTCCATTCTCAAGTGGAAGTGGGACGATGACCATGGACTTTATAGTTGGTCTACCTCATACCCCACAGCGGCATGATGACATTTGTGTGATGACCCAACCAACAAAATGGGGTATAACATTTGGGTGATTGTTGATCATCTGACGAAGACAACTCGTTTCTTGCTAATCAAATTGTCTTGGTTAATGGACAGAATTGCCAGGCCATACATAGATAGAGTGGTTTTGTTGCTTGGTAATCATGCTTCCATAGTTTCAGACAAAGGCTAAAGATTCATTTCAGGTTTTTGTTCTACGGGCACTTGACACCAAGTTCAGGGTGAGTTCTACTTATCATCCCTAGACAGAAGCCAGTCAGAGCGGAGCATAATGACCTTGGAGGATATGTTGAGAGTGTGCTTCCTAGACTTGGGTGACGTGGGAGTCGTACCTTCGCATGGTGGAGTTTGCATGCAACAACAACTATCACTACAACATTGGGATGACGCCGTATAAGGCTATATATGGTAGGCCATGTAGGAGACCGCTACACTAAAACCAAGTTGGAGAGAGGCATCATTTGGGCAAGAGTTAGTGCAGTAGTATGCAGAGATAATCAGACAGATCAGGCAAAGATTGCAGATAGCATATAGTCGGCAGAAGAGCTATGCGGATGTCCACATGGGGCCATTGTAGTTTGAGACAGGTGAGTTTGTGTTCTTACAGATCATGCCAACCAAGGGGGTTCTTAGGTTTAGGAAGAGGAGCAAGCTCAGCTCGAGGTGCATTGGTCCCTTTCTCATCCTAGAGTTGATTGGCGAGGTTGTGTATAGGTTGGATCTTGTGTCAAAGTTGCTAGGTGTTCATGATCTATTCCACACTTCATAGTTGAAGAGATACATGCTAGATCTGTCTCACATTCTATACTACACACATTAGAGATTGCGCCAGACTTGTTACTGCCTAAGAACCCAATTAGTGTTATCGATTATAGAGTGCAACAGCCATGCAGGAGGCTGATTCTACTTGTCAAGGTCATTAGGAAGAACCATGTCATTGGTGAGGCCAGAGGGGAGCACGAGGATGAGATGAAGGAGCATTTTCCATGCTTGTTTTAGTGACTGGTATGGCTTGTTTTTGTTTCGGCGATCGAGTTTTCCCCCCTAATTTGAAGGAAAAAATTTATGTAATGCCCAAGGTGTTTTATAGCTTGGTCTTGTCCTTGGGATTGTGATGTAACAGAAGACGATAGGATGGGAGTTGCATTCTTGTTGAAAATGCACCCTCTTGGCTCACTGCGTTCTTACATTCTGATTGTTGTGTAGTTTTGTTGTTTGTTGTTGGAACAGTCGTGCCACATGTGAAGATGCATACCTTATGATGACGACATTACAATTGTCGCATTCAGAGTAGTGGTCAGGCCTATCTATCATATTTGACCGATTTTTTGATGCCTTGACATGGTGGCCGTCATGGTCACTTATGATCATGATGCTTGGACTATCACGTTCTGAAACTGGAGGCCTATAAAATTAGGCCTATAAATCTCTTCTCTCCTTTGCCACTCTCTTCTCCCTTTCTTCCTCTCTTCCTATCTTCTCTTTGAGTTGCACTACCCTTTGGGTTTCTTCTCCAACTTGGTGGCTTCCTTGCTTGAAAGTGGTCGTCCCTTGCTCGTGGAGGATCTTAGAGTGGAGCTTAAGGATGTGGTGGCCATGCATAGAAGAAGACCAAGGGTTAGTTCTTCCAATTGAGGTAGGGAACTCAATCCTTCCCCCTAGTTCCAGCATGCATAGGAACTCCCCTATCTTGTGGAAGCCTCATAAGCCTTGTTTCATGCTTCTTGTGTTGTATATGTGGGTTGAGTTGTGAATCCTGTTGCCCAGCTAGCAAGCCCAGAGAGGGGGTGAATGGGATTCTTAAAATTATTGAGAACCTAAAATCTGATCACAAAATAGTCACACAAAACACACTTCTATAGTTGTTAGTGTTAGTAAAGATAAACAACAAACACACAAAGGCAATCATACTACACAAGGATTTATCCTGGTTCGGATCTCTTCTTAGGAGTCCTACGTCCAGTCCCTGAGCAATATCTCAGGATTTCATTATCCAAGGGTAGAGTCCCCCTTATGGACCCCTACACACCCAGCCGCAGCTGCTCTTCTCTTCACAACCTGAAGAGGAATTACAACACTCTGGATACCACCAGGTCTTCCTTCTACGTGAAGGGAACACACAACCTGGAACCCCCAGGTCTTCCTTCAACACGAAGGGAAAGATCACAGGAATGAGGAAATGAAAACAAGCCCCTAGATCAAGCTTATACAAATGCTAGATCTGAAGCTAAGACTGAGAAAGAAAGGATCTGGAGAATTGATCTCTCTCAGCGCAAGAAGCTCTCTCAAGGATCTACACTAATCTCAGAGAGCAAGATCTAGAACAAATGTGAGTGAAAAACTTGGCTCTTTAGTTTTCTCACAGAAGACTTGACAAAATTGTTGAAAGCGTTGTCTTTCTATTCAAGGTGTCTTCTTCTTGAGCTTCAGTCTACTTTATATATCTTCTACTTGAAATTTGAATGTTGAAGTGCCCGTTGTCTCTAAGCTTTTCTTTACGTTAGACTGCATGTCAGTTGTAAGGCCCTTTATTTTTATCTTGAGTGTTTGCTTATGTATATATGTGTATATGAGTATTACTATTGATGTATGACTATTATGCATAGTATTTATTTGTGTGAATTGCATGAATAGTTGCTGATGTAATGTATGCATGTTATATGTATATATCTATACGTGTGTGGTGTATGTAGTTTCTGCAGTCTTAAGTCTGTTCTGTCGACCAGTAGGCGTCAACATGAGTTGACGTTTATTGGGAGTCAGCTGCCACATCGATGGACGCCAACTCTGTATTGGCGGCCAGAGATGTTGACATTTATTTTCCAGATCTGTTGCAATCTCAGATCTAGAAATGCCCCCGAAAATGTCGCCCTATGATTTGGAAACCGTTCCCCAATGGTAACCTAGCCTACCCTGATGCGTATTCGACCCCCAACCCTTTATATTGTCCAGTTTTCGGCCATGTCTGTCCTCTTGACTCTTGGGTCAAAAACCTAGACTTTCTGTGCGAAAACCTATTTTGGAACTCTTCGATCCGGCTACTGGAGGCTTCATTCGATGATCTGCATCGACTGGAGAGGACTCTAAACATCCGGGAACAACTTCCCCACGCTAGTGTGCAGTGAAGATCAACAGGGAACCTGGATAAAGAAGGATTTGAAGGCTCTTTGGCTGAGGCCGAGGAGAGCTTCTTCAACTCAAAACATCGATTGAGGATTTTATCCAAGGCAGGTAACCCATCCACATCATCCCTACATGTGTCTAGTATGTCCCAGGAATTTTAGGATTTTAATTCGAGTCATGGAACCCTCCATTCAGTCGATCTTTTGCGTTCAGTCTGTGTTCTGCACAGATAGAAACCTAACGGTAGGATCTATTGCCATTAATATCTGAACTTGGCGGCGGCCTTTGTTGCCGTTAACTTGGTAGGCAGCCACCCCTTGCCGTTTAGTTCTTCAGGCAGAAACAATGTGTTTGCTGCCCTATAAAAACTATTTTCTCAAATTTTCTGCGCATGAGGATATAAGATAAACTTTATATGAATTGTAAGTATCTGTGTGGAAGCATGTGTGGATTGTTATGAATTTCTGTGGATTTCCCACATTATTAGAATTATCAAAAATGTCTCGTTGACAGTTTTAATCTTGTAAAATCTCGATTATGCAAATCTGTGTGAAATTTAACAGTCATGAAATTTCTGTATATTAGTTAAGGGTTTCAGTTCACATTGTATAAAATTTAGAATTTTATGATATCTGTGTAAATTATTAAAATTTATGAATGGTAAAACAAGGAGCATGCCGATTTGGTATAGAAATTCCAATAAATGGTATGAAAGAAGATAAATTCCTGAAAATTAGCATATGTTCAGTACTATCAGTATGCATGTGTAGCATGAACTATAGGTCTGAATGATAACAACTATGTAAATTGGGCTATTTTAACCTGAGATAATATCACTGTTTGAATTTTATGAAATAGTGGATATTTCAGAAAATTATGAAACTTCGTATATGTGATATGTGAATAGTAAACGACCTGTGGTTAAATTTTCACATTCATTGGATAATAGTAGGTACTGATTACAATATTTTCATCATGAAAAGGGTATGGTTTAGTGTAATTAAAAATGATTAATGAAATTACAGCATGATATGAATCAATTAGTAGTTGTGACTGATTTAGTTCTATTAATAGTAGTACCATGATGGGGAACCTAAACTAGGTGCATGAATGTGAAAATGAGAATAACGAGTTAAAGTGGTGTGAAATTGTGTGTGTGTTTAAATGGAAAATGTGTAAATGTGCCAATGGGTGACACTGCTACCTTAGAGGGCTGTGGAACTGTAATGTGGTAAAGTCCCCACGAGAAGGTTCATAGTGTGTGATGTCCCACGGGCATTGGGATTAAATCCTGGAGGCGAACAGTATCACTGGGTTAGGTGGAGAGTGCTTCTCCCGGTTCTGCGCAGTAACTAAAATTTATCACTGGAATGCCCAGGTGATAGATATGTGTGTGATTAGTGTGGTCCCTTCTAATGGTGGTTTGGGCTATGTGTCACGGCATTTAAATAATGTGAAATTGTGTTTAAGGGAATATGCATGTGAAAACTGTGAAATTGTGTAAATGATTATATGCTAATATGAACTCTTGTGATAGCATGTGAAATGATAACTTATTAAATGAATATGTTATGTACATAGCAAAACAGCAAGCTTTTCATGTGTATAAATGTGTTATTCATGTGAATATGATTATAGAATCCATGCTAGAATTATTTCTTTCTTTATGTGTACAAACTCCATGTTTAAGATGACAAAATGTTAACATGTGAATATATAAATCTAGTTAAATGAAACTTAGTTTAACATATTGATAATGTGTAGAGAGCATGTGATAGGCTTTGTTATTGAACACTTTGTACTAAACAATTTCCATGTGTAACATGTGTAGAAATCATGTTTAGGTTCTATTTGCATAAATAGCTAAATCCATGCTTATATGTGATTGTGTGGTATGAGAATGTGAATGTTAGGTGATGCATGTAAGCTTAATGGTTTAGAGTTATTGTTGAGTTCTTTTGAACACATCCTTGCTTCGGCGTACAGGTGCAGACGTTTCTACTTCTTCCGAGGAGATCGTTAGGAGCGACTCGGAGCGGAAGTAGGAGACCTCGTTTAGATTCAGCGTTGTACTTTCATTTTCATAAGTATGTAATAAAAAGACTCTGCATAGTCTTATGTGGACAATGTATTTAATTCATTTCTTCGTTATGAAATTTTTAGTTCTCTTTTCCTCTATATGGACTGTGAATAGAATGTGGATGATGGAATAAGAGTTACTTTCCAGTCATTTCATTTCCGCTGTCATGTGTTATATATATATATTTGTGTATGTTTTAGCCTAATTGTACAATTGTTGGGTAAATGTCCCACTGTAGCGACGTTCATTATACCGATGTGGGTTGGTGTAACCATACCAGTATAAGGAGGGTCATTACATCATTGTAGAATAGTCTTTAGCTTTCCATGCATGCAACAGGACAAAGGATCTTCTCTGATATCCGTTATCTACTATATTGTCCAACGTTGTATTGAGGTGCACTGTCAGAGACCTGCACACATTAAATGCTAAAACAATAGACAGCAAGGTTGTCTCTTGTGTCAGTCAACGTTAGATTGATTTTATATCAAAAGGATGTTCCATTCTGTTCTTCTAAAAAGATGTTTACAGTGTAAGGTGGAAATAGAAGATATCGTTTTGCATGTACTGCAGTCATACGTTCAGTCATAATAAATGCATGGTTGTCAGAAATATATACGTGAAGACTTTGACTTTTCAACGAACTCAGAAATGAGTTCAAATATCAAATCATTATATTCCATGAAATCGTTACATGCATGACTTATGAAATCGTTATGCAAATGAGTTGATATCCATGTAAATCGTTGTGCACTTATAAGCAAACCGATGCACATACAAATCATTATAACTCTATAATCAAATCGTTATGAGTAAGTTATCAGAGACAAAATGATGTGAGCAAATCCTTGTTTTCTAGATCGAATCGTTATGACGACTAAGTCGTTATGTAACTAAGCGAATCGTTACAGTGATAGAGTCGTTGTGTAGCTTATCGATTTGTTACAAGGATCAAATCGTTATGAGACTTAACGAGTCGTTGTGAAAGCAAATCGTTGTGCGTACTTAAGAAATCGTTCTGAGAGCAAATCGTTGTTTCACTTGAGAAATTGATGTGAGAGTAAATCGTTGTTCTCACTTAAGAAATCATTGTGAGAGCAAATCGTTGTCTCTTAAGAAATTGATGTGAGAGTATATGTTGTCTCACTTAAGAAATCGTTGTGAGAGCAAATCGTTGTTCTCACTTAAGAAATCGATGTGAGAACAAATCGTTGTTCTCACTTAAGAAATCGTTGTGAGAGCAAATCATTGTTCTCACTTAAGAAATCGATGTGAGAGCAAATCGTTGTTCTCACTTAAGAAATCGATGTGAGAGAAAATCCTTGTTCTCACTTAAGAAATCGATGAGAGAGCAGATCGTTATGAACCAAGTCGTTATGCTTTCTTAGCGAATCGTTGTGAGATCGATGCGATCACTTAGCGAATAGTTATGGAAGCAAATCATTATGCTTTCTTAGCAAATCATTGTGCTTTCTCGAAATCGACTAGACACTTATGAAATTGTTATGATACCCAAAACGATAGAACATATAGCGAATCCGTATGTGTATGAAATCATTATGATAGTAACGAAATCGTTATGAATCTATTGAAATCGTTATGATACAAGAGGAATTCATTACATCATACAGAAAATCGATGTGTACTTAGAGAAATTTCATGCTTTGAACTTACATTGCTACAGAGTAAATGATACCTACCCATTTAGCTTGATATTTCTTGTTTCATTTCCTGTACTCAAATCTCATAGAAAATATGTTAGATTAAACTTTATTATAGTTTTGTTAATCACCAAAATAAATATGTAATTAATTTAAATTACATGGTGATAAACTGATCATCAATTTCCCCCTTTTTGGTGATGACAAAACTTAACAATAAGCATAGATGATCTGAAATGAATCTAAATGAAATTGCGGAAATATAAGAGATATATTTCAGAAGTACTATATTTCTCCCACTTTTTGTCATTAAGCAAAAAGATACCACAAGGTGATAAAGACAGAGAGAAAAGATAGTGAGAAAACAAGAGAGATAGATTTAGTTGCCTTGAGGAGGTACATCAATGTAGAAAGCAGGAGATAAGAGAGAGGCGTGTCGTCGAATAATTGACAAGGCCTGGCGTTCCTACTCCTCAAAATAAGCCTGAAAAGCCCCAGAAGATATAGAGTAAGATGGTCCCATGTCAGGTAACATCCTTTGAATATGAAGCTGCCACTAAGTATGCAGAAAACTGCCATATTCATCAGTGCCAAGTGAAAGTTTGTAGGTACTGAATGAACCAAAGCTGGCGAACCGAAGAAATTGATTAATCTTGAAAGGATAGTATAACTTATGCTGCAGAAGATCTTTCTTCAAGTCCAAGAACAGCTTGTACCGCTCGACCCACTGAAGATAAGGGTCCTGAACTAAATTGATAGAATTCAGGTCCAAGAAGGCTTTAGCTGTGAGAGTAGGCTTGCTGGCCTTAAACAGGGAGCTGTTCAAGGCTTCCAATTGAAGAGCTAACTGGTTGTAGTCCTTTTCCCAGTCCGTGGGAGAAAGCCTTTCACATTCTGATAGCAGAGGAGTAAGGGCTTTAGAGAAAATATGGCCTAGGTGAAATTCACTGAAGACAAACCTTTGGAAGGAGGGAAGTCGACCCTATTGAGCTAATATCCTTCCCATGACTCAAGCGAATCTCTCAAAAATGACAGGACCAACTAAGGAGTCCATGACCAAGGAGTGCAGCTTAGGAAGGAACACAAAGTCTGAAATTTTCAGGGTGGCGAAATCCACTTTGAAAGAGCAGTTGACTGGATATTCAATTTTTTATGAAGCAACGGCTCCCTGGAACTGTCCTGACTGAACTTCAGGTAATTTGTGAAGATACTGATAATCATTGAATAATTGGAAGTACCTGATGAGCTTCACTTCCTTTTGAATAAAAGGTGCCCAGAGGGATTTATGATGAACGACAAACCACTCATAGATAGTGAGTGGAGAGTCCCTGGGTGGAAACCTATCTAACTTTGCAAGAAGATATTTCCTGTAGAGAGCCGAGTGCCCTTTAGCCCATTGATCTTCAGATTTGCATTCAGCCATTTTGAAGATTTTTGATTGATCAACTTTTGAGAAATGGTTGTAGGGAAGGACAACATTGAGGTGATCGGTGAGATTTAGAAAAGGAACACCAAAAATGGTGGCAAGAATACATTTTTGGAGATATTCTCGATAGAGTGGTTTCCTTTGATTTTCAATAGTGAGGGAAAACCAAAGAGGAGGAAATTTAGGTTCGGTGGGGAGAGCAAGAGTAGTGGAGAGTTTCCTCTTTTTAAAGACATGACTAGAAGAGTCAGTCCTGTGGACATGAGAGGTAACTTCAAGAACTGAATGGATGGTGGTGATTTCCAACTCATCCTCAAAATTTTCTAGACATGGACTTTCGAGTTGAGCACCTTCAGGAATAAAGGTGACAAAGGAAGGAGGAGTAGGAGGATGGAGAAATGATTTATGGGTAGAAGAAGGTGTGATGGATGGTTCATCTAAAGAAGGACCAGAGGAAGATGAGGCTCCAGCTGATGATGAGGCTGGAGGGTCTTCAGGAACAGGAGGAGGTGGTGGAATGGATGTAGAGGTGGCAGGAGACGGAGAGGATTGAGATTGAGAAGGAGTTGGGGAAGAGATGGTGCGAGGGACAGGTTGTTTGAAGGTGATGGGTATTGGAGGTGTTGTGGAAGAAAAAGGTGGTGAAGGAGAGGATGGTGTTGCAAGAGATAAAGACTCAGGGGCTTCGGGAGCAGCTGCAGGCTCTTCTACTCTTGGATTCACACCCTCGGAGATCATTGGCCTTGGTGGCTCAACCATAACCTCAGATGGCCCTGCTGACCCAGACCTCACTGCTTCAGCAACAGGTGCTTCCTTCTCAACAGCTTGTTGCTCAGCTGGTTCTACTACAATTGGCCCTGATGGCCCTGCATTTTCTTCTCCTGGCCTTGGCCCTGATGGTCCTGCATTTTCTTCTGCTGGCATTGGCCCTGATGGCCCTACATTTTCTTCTGCTGGCCTTGGCCCTGAACTACTCACCGGTTCAGCAGGAGAGTGAGCTGGAGGGGCAGAGGTGGATTGCACCCTGGAAGAGATAAGCTTCTTGACACTGTCAAACTCACCTTTCATCCATCTGCATAGTTGCTTGAACATTTTAAAATCATCTCTCAAGTTATGTACCTCAGTGGACAAGGCTCCAATCTCGTTTGCTGCTAAAGTCTGGATGATAAGGATAGACTGAATATCAGACTGCAGAGATGAGAGAGTCTTGCCTTGCTCATTCAGCCTTTTAATAATGGGCTTCAACTGAATCTTCAGCAGCTTCTCCTTGGTCCTCCTATGTGCTACTCTTTTCCTTTTGCTATGTGCCCTTGCAATGGGCTCCTCGAATTCAACATGCTCTTCATCATTCATAGGGACAATTTCAGTGTGCTCCCCCTGAGGAGCTGCCTCCTCATCAATAGATTGCTCCCCCTCAATAGGAGCATCTCCCACTGATACATTTTCATGAGCAACTACTTGCTCCCCTTAACTGGGAGCTTCCTCCATCACTATTTCCGCAGTGTGGCCCGATGCCACAGCTTCTGCTACTTGATCATTACTAATTATGGGCTCCTCTAGAGTGCTATGGATGGAGTCCAGTACATCCCTGAGTACTGAGGCTACTTGGGAAGAAGGAGGAACAACTTCTGAACATTGCCCAATGGGCTCAATCTGCTCAGGCAAGAGATCCTCAATTCGGCTTGCTGTTGCATTGACCTGAACATCTGCTGCTGCTGCTTCTGGTTCCTCCAGAACTGATGGAATATGTTCCTGCTATTCTGGAATACTTGGTACTGCTGCTCTAGCTTCCTCTGCTGGTACTGCTGCTGGTGCTGCTGATTCCTCTTGAATCAGTGGGACTGTTGCTGCTACAGCTGCTTCTCCTACTTCTTCCTGGACTTCTTGGGCTTCGCCAATAATGGCCTCACCCTCAGCCATAAAAGTCTTTGTCCATACACCATTTACAACTGAAAACCCGCTCTTCCTTAAGTTTCTGCTGCGGATTGACTGCCCCATTTTCTCTACAACTTCTCCAGACAGATTAATGCCAAAATGTTTAAAGATCTTGGTGAGCAGATGGGCATAAGGCAGGGACACATTTAATTTGCTCTTCGTGTCCCAAATCTGAGTATGGGCAAACCTCATTCGCTCCAAGATAACCTTGGCCATGTTTATCTCCTGGTTCTGGATGGCCCAGAACATCATGTCCGAATCTGCTTTGGTGCAGGTTGAGAGGTAGCACTCCTCAGAACCAAGATTTGACAAACAATAAAATGCAGTAAGCGATTGAACGCATTCATCTGGTTAATATCCAACTTTCCATCCTTCAGCTTGAACTCGGGACCAATAATACCTAGCCTCTTTGCCTGGGTGTCGACAGTGTGAACCCCACTGTGACCGGTGGTGCAAAATCCAAATAAGGACTTCAAAAGATCATAAGTGATTCTTATTAGGGATCCTTTGACAGACGAAGTCAAGGATCCATCCTCCTCCGTCGTCAAACAAACGAAGAAAGCCTTCACCAAATCTGGATAGCTTACCTCAGAGAAAGTTGCGATTTCTGACCATTTCATCCTATCCATGGCTACCACGATGCTGTGCATCCCATATTTCTCCAAATCTGCAAAATCCACAGCTTTATTTCCACAGAGCTTCGTCTGCACGGAGGTAAATCTTTCCTGCTGCTTTGCTGATAGGAACTCAGTTTCGTAGCCCCCGACGCTTCCGGAAACACCAGAAGAGGCCATGAAGTTGAATGGGAAAGGTTTCTAGAGGATTGGAAAGAGGATTGGAACAGAAACCCTCAAGAAATTTCTGGCGGGAAGTAGTTGAAAGCTTGAAATCTAAGGGAGTCGATGCCGGAGTCGATAGGGTATCGCCCAAGCAGGTAGAAGGAGATGAAGGTGGGGTGTGAATCATTGCCACATAGATTTCGGGATATATAAATTAAAGATAAAGAGACTTTTTGAAAACGGAGGCGACATGATGGCAGAAAATGACAAAATGACCAGTTCGATGGAAATAAATTCTTTTTTAAAAATTACGAACCGTCAAGGGTATTTAAACAACCAGGCAACATTTGGAATTTTGCTTAAATTTAAAGAGGAAAAATAAATGATATTCTGAATAATAATATCTCAGTTTTATACAGATGATTCTTTCACAATTTACACATGCCAATTCCCTTATAAGAGAAGTAAATTTCTCTTCAAGTAAGGCCTTTGTGAAGATATCTGCTAATTGATTATTAGTATCAACGAAAGAAATATCTATGTTACCACTAGCTACATGATCACGAATAAAATAATATCCAACCTCAATGTGCTTAGTCCTTGAATGTTGTACTGGATTATTGGTTAGATTTATAGCACTAGTGTTGTCGCACATAAATGAATTGTCTTGATATGTAGTCCATAATCCTGAAGTTGGTGTTTGATCCACAGTAGTTGTGTGCAACAGCTTCTAGCAGCCACGTACTCAGCTTCAGCTGTAGACAATGCTATTGAATTTTTCTTCATTGAGGACCATGATGTCAGACATCCTGCATGAAATTGACAACAGCCACTGGTGCTTTTTCTATCTATTTTGCATCCAGCGTAGTCAGCATCAGAGTATCCTACTAAATTGATTTCATATGATTTTGGATACCATAAACCTAAATTATGGGTTTTAGCTAAATATCTAAAAATTCTTTTGACACTAATTAAATGAGATTCTTTAGGGTCAGCCTGATACCTAGCACATATGCATACACTAAACAGTATGTCAGGTCTACTGGCAGTTACATAAAGTAGTGAATCTATTATACCTTTGTAGATCTTTTGGTCTACTTTCTTACCATCCTTATCACTGTCCATTCTTGTTGATGCGCTCATAGGTGTTGACAGTGGCTTGCTATTTTCAAATCCAATTTTCTTTAGCAACTCCTTGGTGTACTTGGCTTGACAGATGTGAGTTTCTTCCTTTCCTTATTTGATTTGCAATCCAATGAAGTAGTTGAGCTCCCCCATCATGCTCATCTCGAATTCTCCCTGCATGAGCTTTTCAAAATACTTGCAAAGGGATTCATCAGTAGAACCAAATATTATATCATCAACATATATTTGAACAAGCAGAATATGTTTGACTTTAGACTTAACAAATAATGTACTATCTACTTGACCTCTAATGAAACCATGGTTTAATAGAGATGCACTTAAACGTTCATACCATGCTCTTGGTGCTTGTTTTAATCCATATAATGCTTTGTGCAACTTAAATACATGATTCAGAAAATCAATGTCATCAAAACCTGGAGGTTGTTCTACATAAACATCCTCCTTAATAAAACCATTTTGAAAAGCTAATTTAACATCCATTTGAAATAATTTCAAGTCTAATACGGATGCATATGCAAGTAGAATCCTAATTGCCTCAAGTCTAGCTACAGGTGCATAGGTTTCATCAAAATCATGTCTTCATCTTGAGAATAGCCTTGAGCTACCAATCTGGCCTTGTTTCTTATGATCATACTAGCTTCATCCAATTTATTTCTGAACACCCATTTGGTGCCAATCACTAGATGATCTGATGGACTAGGAACAATTGACCATACATGGTTTCTCTTGAACTGATTCAGTTCATCTTGCATGGCCAAAATCCAAGATTCATCAGTGAGAGCTTCATTGACTGTCCTAGGCTCTACTTGCGAGACAAAAGCTAAATAATCACATGGAATTACATTACCTCTTGTCCTTACCCCCACAGATGGATCACCAATGATGTTTTCTGCTAGGTGATCGTTCTTATACCTCCATTCCTTTAGAAGATTTTCATGTAAAATATCCTTTTGTTGCAGGTCTTCCAGAGGTGGATCTTCCTTGTCCTCGATAGATATATTCTTTAATTTCTTGCACAATTTCTACATCATCATTATCACTATCTTCTTCCTCTCTCAAGGAAGGGTTAGTTTCATCAAAAATGATGTGTAATGATTGTTCATAATAAAGTATGCTTATTAAATACTCTATAGCCTTTAGGTTTAGAAGCATACCCCATGAATATACCTTCATTTGATCTTGCATCTAACTTACCAATGTCTCTTTTGCCGTTTTCGTGGATAAAACATGAACATCTGAATGTCCTAAAGTGACTGATCTTCGGCTTCTTTCCCTTGTACAGTTCATATGTTGTCTTCTTCAAGATGGGCCTGATCGTCACTCTGTTGATAATGTAACATGCCGTGTTGACTGCTTCAGCCCAAAAATACCTTGGCAAATCATATTCTGATAGCATTGTCCTTGCCATATCCAACAAGGTTCTATTCTTCCTCTCAGTAACTCCATTTTGCTGTGGTGTCCTTGGTGCTGAGAAATTATGTTCTATCCCTTGGTCATCACAGAATTTGGCAAATTTTTCATTTTGGAATTCTCCTCCATGATCTGACCGGATCCCAACAATGCTGAACTTTTTGTCTTTCTGTACCTTCTTGCTGAAGCTTACAAAACTGTCAAATGTATCATCTTTGTGCTCCAAGAAGGATACCCAAGTGAATCTGGAGTAATCATCTACTATAACAAATCCAAAATTCTTTCCTCCAAGATTGGTGGTCCTCATTGGCCCTAATAAATCCATATGTAAAAGTTCTAAGGGTTTAGAGGTTGTTACCATAGTTTTCGACTTGAAGTATGACTTGGTGTGCTTTCCTTTTGTACATGGTCCGCAGATACTATTCAATTTTGTACTTACTTTGGGTAGGCCTTCCACCAAGCTTATCTTGATCAGTTTTCTCATGGCATCAAGACTGCAGTGACCTAGTCTTCGGTGCCACAGTTCTGTTGACTGCTCTTTATTTGCTGCCAAACAAATGTCCTGATCTTTTAGTTCTTCTAGATAAAGCACATACAGGTTCTTTTCTCTGTTGGCTTCAAAGATGATTGCACCATCCTTCATAATGCTGCACTCTGACTCTTGAAATCCGATTTGTTGTCCTTTGTCGCACAGTTGGCTGATACTGATGAGGTTGTGCTTCAATCCCTTGACGCATAGAACTTCTTCAATGACTGTCTTGCCTTTGCTGCCTACTGAACCACTGCCTATTACAGTCCCTTTTCCATTATCTCCATTGGTGACTGTACCTTCTTCAGCTTTTAAATGGGAAAATAGCTTCATGTTCCCTGACATGTGCCTTGAGCAACCGCTGTCTAAATACCATTTGGATGCTCGAAGGTTTCCCTACATTGAAAACATTAAGCTTTAGGTACCCAAGTTCTTTTGGGTCCTCGTTGGTTAGTGTCATCATTTTTCTTTTTGATTATCCATATTTTATGTTTAGTAGGACATGATACTTTAATATGACATAGCTTATTGCAATGACTGCAGCAAGACATCTTAGTTACTTTTTCAGTTGGTGTGTATTTAAGATTTGCCTTGCATGCTGTGTCTTGTTCAGGTACAAATTTATGTGTAGGATATATTTTAGGATAAACTTTAGTTTCTTCGTTATCGGGGGGGGGGGGGGGGGGGTATAACCTATTCCATGTTTCTTTTTACCTGACCGTCTAGCACCTTTCAATATTAATCTAGTTTTACTGTTTGTAAATTTTTCTAGAGTGCTTGATAATTTTTCATTTTCTGTGGTTAACGTGTTGATCTTGTTTTAAATTATTACTGTTTCTTGATTTTCCAAATTTGCTAATTGTTCATTTTTACTTTTCAAGTCATCACACAGTAATTCATTTCTCCTTTTTAGTTCATTAATTTGTTTTTCCATTTGCTCATTTTCAGATTTTAAATCTGAATTAGTATTTTCTAGACATGCAATATTTTTCTTGCTTGCTTTTAGTAATTTAGATACTTCTCTATATTTACAATATAGTTCATTGAAGGCTTCTTCTAAGTTATCCAAATCAGAATAATTACAAGAAGAAAATGATGAGTCTGAAGTTACCTTGTCTTCTGTGTTGGCCATGAAAGTCAAGTTGGCTTCTTCTTTTTCTTCATTGCTTGAGCTCGACTCACTGTCTGAGTCACTGTTGTTGTCCCAAGCCGCTGCCATAGCTTTCTTCTTGAATCTTCTAGGTTTTCTTGAACTTTCCTTCTTTCTGTATTCAAATTTTTAGCTTTAGTGTGGCAACCTGAATTTTTGAGAAAAATAAAGATTTAAATAATAAATTAAAAACTTAGCTAAAGGGATATTCAATGAAAAGAGTATTAAATAAAACCCATTAAATGGAAAAGAGTAATGGGCTTTGCTTAATGGATCCTCTAGAACTTATTGGGTTAAAATATGAATTTACAAATAGGAAATAAAAAGAAAATACCCTAAATTCAGAGTCTTAATATCTCCGAAATAGAAAAGGATTCTTTAAGCATTAAAAGAGGCAATAAGAGTTAGAATTGGATTCCTAAACCTACCACATATAGTCTAGCACGAATTTAGATCCCATCCTAACCTAAATAGAGGTTGGAATGCAAGAAAGGAAGGTTGGAGTTAGGAAATCTCGTAATTAAGAGGAATTTGAGTAGTAGTAGGAATAGGAACTTGTATTTATATAAATACACCTCTTAAACCTTCTTGGCTAACCCTAGCTCGTTGCCAAAGATTGTTGGACGTGGAGAAAAGGCCAAGGAGGAGAGGATCTCGTGGGGAGAAGGAGTTCTTGGAGCTTCTTCCTCGTTCTTGGAGATTTTAACCCTAGAAGACAAATCGAGTCAAAGGTAGGCATTCTCACGAGCATAAACCTGAAAATTTTTCTGTAGGATGTCTCATCTATCAGGAGCAAAAGCCCTTTGGTTTCTTAATTTTCCAACAAGCATATCTTTTGTTCTTGATTTTTCATGTTCTGCAACTTACATGACCCCGAACCCTCTTCTTAACTCTTGATCTCCTTGTATACTCAACCCCATGCTACGAGATTTTTACTGTCGGAACTGATGCATGTTAGGCATCGTTTTCCCCTAAAAGCCCTAATTTTTGTTGAGCATGTTGCTCGAATTAAATCAATCTTGCTCTCTGTATCATGTTCTGTGTTACTCGTTATTGTTCATGCTCAAACCATGTTCAAACCATGCTCTCTCTCTTATTCCTATTTACTGGAAGTACTCTCGCATGTCTAGTTTCATTTGCCACTGGTTTCATGATTTTTCATCGTGTATACAATTAGTTATGATTTTCTGAACGACCCTGTATCAAAATCTGATATTTCTGGACCACAATCCAAGACAGAGCAGAACTCTGTCAGACTCAGTCCACGGACCTGAGAACGCGACGGCCCGACAGGTCGCGTTCTCAAGCCCATCGCGACGCCTCTTCTAGTCACGTTCTGAACGTGACAGTACCCTACGTCGCGTTCTGGTCTTCTGTGCTGGCAGCCCTGTCGCGCTTGTCGCGATCTGCCCTGACTCTGTTGCTACCCTTACTGGCCTACGTCGCGTTCACATGATTTTGCATGAAAACCCATAAAATTTGTTACTCTCACTTTCACAGTCATACACGCCTTTTTAACAGTCATACACGCAGTAAAAACTCCTGTTTTAAAAGGAGCTATATTGAATGCTTTAAAATACATATTCACGACTTCTTTTCTGTCTATGATTTCTCTTACACATGCACACACATGAACCATCCATACATGGCTGAAATCTGGCATAAAACATCTCATAATGTATCTGGTAATTTATTGCAATAAAGTATATTAATTGCCCTATTTTAAAGGACTTGTATTCGTTTCTTGCATTGTTTATATACCGATATCGACGCTCCACTGTTCTAGAATTCCTCTAGAACGTCGAGCACTTGTTTCTATATACACACTCTCTTGGCTTGGACGAACTCTCCGTCAGATACTCCTTCTGCCGCACTAGTGAGTCTTTGTTCAAGGCCTCCGTAAGTCTCCTCTGTCCATGGATTCCCACATGGTCGACGAGCGGGTTGTACGTTAACACCTATTACACCCTTTAGGGACCAATATGGTCCAAATGGCTATTAGAAGTTCGCTCTCATCTTGAATCACGCCGGACCTCTGGACCTGTTCTTAACATGGCCAGTGATAGGGTTGTGAGTTCCACCTGACTGCCAACACCATGTGCGCGTGTTGTGCAACTGTTACTATCGCCTGTTTACTCGGAGAGTTACGTGCATTGTCCCTTAGCCCTCATCTATACTATACTCCCTCATGTATTCACGTTCACTCTACTATCTCTTCTATTCATCTAGTACTCTCATCTATTTCTTGGTACTCTATTTGGCCATTAAATTGATTGTCTACGATAAAAACATGACTATGCTTGGCAACATTATAAGGGCCCAGTCTGGTCCTTGGGAGGAGCACCTAAAAGGCTATAACTCGCAGGGGTCTAATGATCTGGGTGATGGCATACACCTAACGCATGAACACGCAAGATTCGATCTATGGCAATCAATTAATCAAATAGTCAATTATTGGTTTACTTGAATCTCGTGGTTGAAAGAATATCGACCAACACTTGCTATCGTGACTTGTGCACTGAAGTGCAACTTTACTTGTTATCATGTTATACGGCCAATCCGATATCAAAACTTGTCATTCTATACTCTCGTGCATTGTGCTATTGTCCCTCGTTATCGTGTACCTGTACTTTCTATATATTTCTCATTATTCTCTCTAGTTATCCTGCTTTATACGACATTAATCACTTAAAGCATGCTTGATCCTGAGATTTAAGTCCTACTGGGCGTTATCGCTCACCCTGCGTTATTTGTCGTTGTGTTCTCAGGGGAGACCGAGGATGAACCATACACTCAAGAGGACGGGAACGACCTGGAGTGATGTCTTGAGTACCCTAGCGTCATATTGCTATATTTAGTGTTAAAGTAGTTAGGTTTGAAGTTTAGTCTTTTACTTTCTTTCAATGTAATGGGCCCTATAGATTGGCTCTGATATTAGTGGTTGTAACTAGGCATTGGAATGTATTAATGAAATGAATTTACTTTAGTATTATTCATTGTGCAATGGTTTGATGTCTAGCGCTCGCTCTATACCCGTTCACTTGCAATTGCCTCGCGTTCCGATATTCCGCGTCGGGGCGTGACATTTAGACACTCTGCCTTGATATGTCCGGGCTTCTTACATTCATAGCAAATTGGCTCACCTGTCTTGATGTCCTTTGCTTCAGTTTTCTTGAAATCTTTGCCCTTTTTGAAGTAACGTCTTCCAGATTGATACTTTTTCTTCTTGGCTAAGATGCGTTGTAGTCTTCTTGATAACAAAGCTTCTTCATCTTCACTATTTTCACTAATGTCATCGTTCTCAGATTCTTCCTTAGAGCTATCGTCTGCTACTTTGAGGGCATTCATGTGCTTCTTTCTACTTGTTGATTCTCCCAGTCTTTCCACGTTTATCTCATAGGCCATGAGGGACCCAATGAGCTTTTCCAATGACATCCTTTTTCAAGTCATTGTCTTCTTTTATAGCTGTTACCTTGGGAGTCCAAGAAGATGGTAGAGATCTAAGGATTTTCCTTACCATGTCTCCCATCTCATAGCTTTTTCCTAATCCTTCTAACCCGTTGGTGATGTCTGTAAATCTGCTGAACATCTGTGTAATGGTTCTCCTGACTGAATCTGGAACCTCTCGTACTGTGTCACCAGAATGTCTATCCTGGTTTCCTTTACTTTGTCAGTACTTTCGTATGTGATTCTTAGCTTCTCCCAAATCTCCATCGCTGATCTGCACTGAAACTCGGTTAAATTCTTTCTTGTTAAGTGCACAGCATAATATGCTCTTAGCTTTGCAGTTGAGAGAAATCTTATTTCTATCATCTTCTGTCCATTTGTCCTTCTCATTAGTGACTAGAAGGTCTCCTTCTTCTACAATTGCCCAGTTTTGAAGGTCGAAACATTATAGGAAGTACTCCATTCTTGTTTTCCAATAGGTGTAATCTTCTCAATCGAACAGCGGTGGCCTGTTGACTGACTGACCTTCGGAGTGACCTTGGGCTGCCATTTGATCTTTTCTCTTCAGATTGTTGGATCTTCTTCTTTGTCGAAAAGACTTGCTTTGATACCACTTGTTTCCAAGCTAGCAAGCCTAGGGGAGGGGGGGGGGTGAATGGGATTCTTAAACTTATTGAGAACCTAAAATCTATTCACAAAACAGTCACACAAGACAGACTTCGATAGTTGTTAGTGTTAGTAAAGATAAACAGCAAACACACAAAGGCAATCAAACTACACAAGGATTTATCCTGGTTCGGATCTCCTCTCCTTACGAGTCCTACGTCCAGTCCCTAAGCAATATCTCAGGATTTCACTACCCAAGGGTACAGTCCCCCTTATAGACCCTTACACACCCATCCGCAGCTGGTCTTCTCTTGACAACCTGAAGAGAAATTACATCACTTCATACCACCAGGTCTTCCTTGTACGTGAAGGGAACACACACCTGGAACCCCCAGGTCTTCCTTCAACACGAAGGGAAAGATCACAAGAATGAGGAAATGAAAACAAGCCCCTAGATCAAGCTTATACAAATGCTAGATCTGAAGCTAAGATTGAGAAAGAAAGGATCTGCAGAATTGATCTCTCTCAGTGCAAGAAGCTCTCTCAAGGATCTACACTAATCTCATAGGGCAAGAGTTAGAACAAATGTGAGTGAAAAACTTGGCTCTTCAGTTTTCTCACAGAAGACTTGAAAAAATCGTTGAAAGCGTTGTCTTTCTATTCAAGGTGTCTTCTTCTTGAGCTTCAATCTTCTTTATATATCTTCTACTTGAAATTAGAACGTTGAAGTGCCCGTTGCCTCTAAGCTTTTGTTTACGTTAGACTGCATGTCACTGTAGAACAGTCTTTAGCTTTCCATGCACGCAATAGGATAAAGGATCTTCTCTGATATATGTTATCTTCTATATTGTCCAACATTGTATTGAGGTGCACTGTCAGAGACCTGCACGCATTAAATGCTAAAACAATAGGCAGCTAGGCTGTCTCTTGTTATCAGTCAACATTATATTAATTTTATATCAAAAAGGAAGTTCCATTCTGTTCTTCTAAAAAGATGATTACAGTGTAAGCATGGAAATAGAAGATATCGTTTTGCATCTACTGCAGTGATACGTTCAGTCATAATAAATGCATGGTTGTCAGAAATATATACGTGAAGACTTTGACTTTTCAACAAACTCAGAAATGAGTTCAAATATCAAATCGTTATATTCCATGAAATCGTTACATGCATGACTTATGAAATCGTTATGCAAATGAGTTGATATCCATGTAAATCGTTGTGCACTTATAAGCAAACCGATGCACATACAAATCGTTATAACTCTATAATTAAATCGTTATGAGTAAGTTGTCAGAGACAAAATGAAGTGAGCAAATCGTTGTTTGTTGTATCGAATCGTTACGATGACTGAGTCATTATGTAACTAAGTGAATCATTACAGTGACAGAGTTGTTGTGTAACTTATCGAATCGTTATGAGACTTAACGAGTCGTTGTGAAAGCAAATCGTTGTGCTTACTTAAGAAACGTTGTGAGAGCAAATTGTTGTTTCACTTGAGAAATCGTTGTGAGGGCGAATCGTGGTTCTCACTTATGAAATCGTTGTGAGAGCAAATCGTTGTTCTCACTTAAGAAATTGATGTGAGATCAAATCGTTGTTCTCACTTAAGAAATCGTTGTGAGAGCAAATTGTTGTTCTCACTTAAGAAATCGATGTGAGAGCAAATCATTGTTCTCACTTAAGAAATCGATGAGAGAGCAAATCATTATGAACCAAGTCGTTATGCTTTCTTAGTGAATCGTTGTGAGATCGATGCGATCACTTAGCGAATCGTCATGGAAGCAAATCGTTATGCTTTCTTAGCGAATCGTTGTGAGATCGATGCAATCACTTAGCTAATCGTTATGGAAGCAAATCGTTATGCTTTCTTAGCAAATCGTTGTGCTTTCTCGAAATCGACCAGACACTTATGAAATCGTTATGATACCCACAACGATAGAACATATAGCGAATCCTTATGTGTGTGAAATCATTATGATAGTAAGGAAATCTTTATGAATCTATTGAAATCGTTATGATACAAGAGGAAGTCGTTACAACATACACAAAATCGAAGTGTACTTAGAGAGAAATTTCATGCTTTGAACTTACATTGCTACAGAGTAAATGATACTTACCCATTTAGCTTGAATTTCTTATTTCATTTCCTGTACTCAAATCTCATGGAAAATATGTTAGATTAAACTTTATTATAGTTTTGATAATGTAAAACCCCAAAAATTTAGTGATTTAAAAATCTTGGAAATATAGGGGATAAATTACATAAACATATTGGAGAGACTTCCAATACCATGTGTTAATGACCCATTAACAAGATTGGGCCAATAGAGCACATTTGCCCAATGATATAAATAAACTAAGACAGGAAATTACCCAGAAATTTGTGTATGTAATTATGCCATAATTAGAGAGGGCAAGTTAGGGTTAAAAATTAAGGTATTAGTCATGTAAGGTAAGCCAAAATAGGACCCAACTCTAAGAGGTGGTTTCCTAAACCTTTGCTACCTCTTTTGGGTGAGAGAATCCCATATTTTGTGGAAAGTGGGAAACAGAACTCGTAGCCCCTTTCCTAGTCTCGTTAGGACTCTTAACTACACCCTAAAACTATAAGAACTCGTCCCTAAACTCTTGGGGAAGGTTTGAGCAACAAGTTGGGGTCGAGAGTAGCAAGTTTGGAGCACTGGGAAAGTGGAGAACGGCTGGGGAAAATCGTGGTCTTCCTCATCCTCGCTCTGCATCAACCCAGAAATCTGCAGAGAGTTCTTAGCGTTCAAAGGTAGGTGTTCTCGGGCCAAGATTAATGAAACCAACACCATCATGTAGATCTTTGAGTCTAGGATCATTTGCACTTGGTTTGACTAGTTTTCATGGAGTATACGTTGTGTATTCGTAGTTTTCCCGAAGTCTCGCACAGTTAGGGCTTTGCCCGTTCTTCTTATTATGCACATGATTCTAGATCGAAATTGACTAAACTTCCTTCATGAATGTTCTTCTACTTGTAGTCACTATCATCTTTTATGTTGGACATTTTATCCAAAGGTCTTTTTTTAGAGAGTTATGAGTGTGGTAAGAGAGTCTCTGCATGATACTGCGATTTCGGGCTACACTTGACTTTTTGTTCTTCATATGTTTTCTTGGGAATCGAGACTGAATTAGATCAAACTCCCAACATAAAAGTTCTTCTACTTGTTGAACTTGTCATCTTTTGTGTTGAACATTTTGTCTAAATATCATTCATTATAGAGTTATAAGTGGGATAAGTAAACCACTGCATGAGATGTGTTTTCGGGTTCCACATGACCTATAAGTTTTGTTCTGGAAGGGCACTAGTGTCGACACTACCTGAGCTAGTGTCGACACACTGTCCCAAAACAGCCTAGAAGGTGTTCTGGGAAGGCCTCTAGTGTCGACACTACTTGAGCTAGTGTCGACACACTGTCCCAGATTGGCCAGAAGGTGTTCTGGGAGCTGTCTCTAGTGTCGACCCCACCTGAACTAGTGTCGACACTACTTGACCTTTTTGCCTTGCATTTGAAGCACTGTGTCGACACTACCTGAACTAGTGTCGACACTACTTGACCAGTTTTGCATTACTTTGTCTTGTGTTTGAAGCATTGTGTCGACACCAGTAAGGGGTGTGTCGACACTACCCTTACAAAAAAATTACATAATTTGGGTCTGATTATTTCATGATGTCTACTAGCATGTGCATGATGTTATATGGTATGCATGGACCTAAAATAAATCAACCCATTGAAAAATAGTAATGATATGAATATGATTCTAATGTGTAATTGTGATTGATCTTATGTCCATTGGATTATCTTGTGATCTTGCTTATTGTTAATTGATAAGATAAAGAATATGATATGAATGTGGGGATGAATACATGTTGGTATGAACTTGCTAATGGAGTTAATGTCATAATTTGCATATGAGTTTCAATAGTTTTATGTTTTCCGGTGTTTAAATAATCATTTGTCAATTGCATACATGATAGGAAAGATCCGTAACTCGTCACTTACATATTTGCAGGAATAGGCACACCCTTCTTGGGAAATTGAGAGCACATGTTCTGCATATGATCTATCTTTTGAAACATCCTCATGTCAAGACATTAATGAATTATGAAACATAAGATACGTCGTTATCCTGCCTTGTTCTCTTGAGCTATTTGTCATACCTTGACTCTATGAATGATCATGTTTCTTTTACTATGAGCTTGTTTTTGAAACTCTGTGGCCATAATATGAATCTGTTTGTTTGGCACAACGTGGGACTCCGGTCCAAATTTGAACCAATGCCTGTGCAATAGGGGCCCTGTCTGGTCCTGGGGAGGAGCACCCCAACGTACTTTTTAACCGTAGGAGTATGGACTTTTGGTGCGTGGCATGACACTGATACGATATGCAAGATTTGTGTGAATGTGCCTTTGTTTTATATGATAAGTCTGATGTGATCTGATATGATATGATTTGATATGATACGTCTGATCATGTGAACACATGATATATGTCTGAATATGGCCAATCTCTTTTGATACGATTCTACTCTTAAATATCTATTCATTGTATGTATGCAACTCGACATTTGATCTGAAATGATATCCGTTCTATTCTACTATTCGATCTGTTAGTATTGCATGCATTGTCATCATATACATGTTCATATCTTACCTGATTAAAATGCTAATCACGTATATTAGTGCCCGCACCATATTGAGATATAAATCCTACTGAGCTAGTTCGCTCACCCTATCATCCTACCCTTTTTTAGGAACTGATGATGAACCAGTGGAGTCCGATGGGGCAGGGCAAGAGTGATGAGCACCGCCATATGAGTCGATGATAGTTTAGAAATAGACAATTGAGTAGTCTATGTAATAGTTAACTTTTCTGAAAGTTTTATTTGAATAATGGATCCTTTAGTTGATTCTTTCTTATGTAAGGTTGTATCTAGTTGAATGAAATGAAATAAAGAGTACCTTTGATGATGTTATTATGATCTGAAAAGTGTTATTATATTGAATTGTGACTCTGTGCTATTCAACTGTGATACGTCTGTTTATATCATTCACGCCCCCCGGTGTTTATTCTGCTGCTAAATATCGGGGCGTGACAGTTGGTATCAGAGCCTTAAACTTTAGGGTCCAAGGGAATAAGAACATAGAATGAAACTAGATTACACGAGTCAAAAATCTGTCGTATCTAATGTGAGCTTGGGTAGAGCCATGGGAATAGAAGTCACATGTGATATATGTAGATGACTGACTCATATTATTATCTTGAAGGTACTTATTACCTTAATGGCCGCTGAACGTGCCCAGGCTAGGGACATGCAACGAACAATACAGAACTTGACTCAGGCTATCCTACAAGCCACCCAAGGTGGAGGTAACCGCGGAGCCGGTGATCTCCATCGGAATTTTCAGAATATGGATCCGCCAAGGTTTGAAGGGAGTACTGACCCAGATGTTGCTGAACACTGGGTTAAGGAAATTGAAAGGATATTTAGGGTCATGCAATGCACAGACCAGAACAAAGTACTACTGGCGACTTTCCAATTGGAAAAGGATGCCAGGGCATGGTGGGAGTCGGTAGAAGCAACATTGAATGGCCAGCAACTAACATGGGCTCAGTTCATTGAGCAATTCAACACCAAGTACTTTTCTGAGAGGGTCCAGGAACGGAAAGCAGCCGAATTTGCAGCTTTGAAGCAGAGAGGACTCAATGTGGCTGAGTATGAGACCCAATTCTCTCGTCTGTCCCGATATGCTGTTCACTTAATTGGGACAGAAAGGATGAAGGCGAAACACTTTCTGAATGGCTTGAGGCCCCAGTTCATCATGCAACTGGCGCCAATGGACATTCAAACTTATGCTGACATGGTAAAGAAGGCTCAGTTACTGGAAGATGCCATGGAGACTGCTGAAAGAATTATGGGAAGACCCGCGAAAAGGGAACAAGTGTCTTCTACAGAAAGGTACCAGCCGACCATTGAGAAGAAAATACCCAGTGGCGGAGTAAATGAACCAGTTGAGAAAAATCCAAAGGAGTTAGGTAAGCAGATAGTGGTGGCAACGGGAGAAAGGTGCAAACACTGTGACAAAGCTAGTCACCGGTCTGAACAATGCTGGAGAGCGCAAGGGAGATGCCTGCGATGTGGTAGTCGTGACCATAGGATCTCGGACTGCCTAATACTGAAAGAACAAGCTCCTCCGGACAAGCGTCCGAATGGACAGAAGAGGAAAGGCCGATTGCAAGCTATCCAGGAACCGGAAGCTGCTGAAGAAGGAGGTATCGTGGAAGGTACACTCACTATTCTTTCCCGACCTGCATATGTTCTCTTTGATACGGGAGCTATGCATTCCTTTATATCTCAAACATTTGTTTATACCTTATCTGTAAAACCCATCCCAATGAAATCCGAAATAGTTGTGTCAATCCCGATTGGTCCTGGCACCAATCTTACAAACCATATACCCTCTAGTGAAGTGTTGATTGAAACTCAGAACCTACCAGCAAATTTAATATGTATGGACATGGAGGGGTATGATGTGATACTAGGAGCAGACTTGTTGTCTGAACATGGGGCTAGTATCACTGCAGGAGAAGTCGGGTAACCTTTAGCCATTACCCAAAACTAGTGTTCACAGGGGATAGAAAGCGCAGGAGATTGTCACTTATCTCTGCACTACAAGACAAAAAGATGATGAGGAAAGGTTGTATGGCCTTTCTTGCTGCTGTTGTCATCACAAAGAAGGAAGTCAAAGTAGAGGACATCCATGTCGTCAGTGCATACACTGATGTCTTTCCGGAAGACTTGCCAGGAATTCCTCCTGAGTGAGAGGTCGATTTTACCATCGAGTTGGTCCCTGGAGTAGCACCATTATCTAGGGCACCATATAGAATGTCCCCCGCAGAACTGAAGGAATTAAAAGAGCAACTGATGGAACTGTTAGAGAAGGGTTTCATCTGACCAAGCACATCGCCATGGGGTGCACCTGTCCTTTTCGTCAAGAAGAAAGATGGGTCGATGAGGCTATGTATAGATTACAGACAGCTAACCAGTTAACTATCAAGAACAACCCTTTGCCAAGGATTGTGTTGTTTGATGACCAATTATCTGGAGCTTGATACTTTCTAAAATAGATCTCAGATCGGTTATCATCAATTGACGATCAAGGAGAGACATTCACAAGATAGCCTTCCGAAGCAGGTATGGGCATATGAATTCATTGTTTATGCCTTTTGACTAACGAATGCCCCTGCAGTTTTATGCAGTTGATGAATAGCATTTATCCCCATATCTTGATAAATTTGTGGTGGTATTCATCGACGAATATTGATTTATTCCAAGACAAAGGAAAGCAGAGGAGCATGAGGATCTCATTACAGATTTTAAGGGAGATAATTATGCCAGGATAAGTAAATGTGAATCTGGCTTGAGGAGGTATCCCTTTTAGGACATGTGGTCCAGGATGGTACGCTGTTGATCCATCAAAGGTTGAGGCCGTACTGAAATGGAAAAGAACTCTGAAGTTAAGCGTGCTTAGTTG
Organism: Colocasia esculenta; assembly: GCA_014218235.1. Taxonomy (NCBI): domain Eukaryota; kingdom Viridiplantae; phylum Streptophyta; class Magnoliopsida; order Alismatales; family Araceae; genus Colocasia; species Colocasia esculenta. The sequence continues at coordinate 133,033,321 of CM024754.1, forward strand.
GGAGTAGTCCCAGTATGGGTGACCTGAAGAGTTATGCGGAATAACACGATATGGTAATCTAGAAGGGGGGTTGAATAGATTACGGAAAATTCTAAATTACTGATGACTTCTTTTCGGTGCTACAGCAATCTTAATGAAACTTGATTAGAATTTGATTGAGATTAAGAAAGCTTGAGTTGATATATTGAGAACAGGGTATCAAACGTGCGTATGAACACCGTGCCTACCAATCATCTATCGCAAAACGCGAACAAACCACAGAACACGATGATTTAAGGTGGTTCGGAGTACACAACTCGTGTATCCTACATCCACCGTCCACACACACACGCAGAAACGACTGCTTATGAGCGAGTTCAACACAACAACTCAACCACACACACGTTGTCTGATGAACCACGATCAGAACAACCACAAATTCATGAATCAAGCACAAGGGATGCTCGAAACACAACCACACACACACAATGGAATGAAAATTGTGAAATGGAGAAGAATTTAGAGTTGGGGAACAAATCCAGTTGGAATTCTTCTCGTGGATCGTCCAAACGCTCTTCAAACTTCGATTGGATGTAGATTGATCGATGTAGAAGGTTGAATTGATGACGATCCGATTCAACTTCGCATGGATGGCGATTCCACAACGATCTGGGCAGAAAGTTGAAGCAGAGCAGCAATTTGGGGCTTTTCCTCTTGGTCCCTTGGAGGCTCTTGGTTGGGAGGCTGCTCTCTGCGAATTTGGCTCCAAAAGGATGCTTATATAGTGTTAGGTAAAGGTGGGGGTCGTGGAGGAAGGAAACACCCAAGTGGGGCCGGATTTGGAAACTCTAAATCTCATGTTTCCGTCGTCTGTCGACAAGTGCACTTGCATCTGTCGACAGGCGCACTCAGGCTGAGAACGGGTTTCAGAAATTGAGTTTCTGAGTGTATCTGTCGACAGGCAATTTGCATCTGTCGACAGTGCACTCAGGAATAGAAAACCTGAGTTCTGTCCTGGGTTGACTGTGTGAATCTGTCGACAGGTACATTGCATCTGTCGACAAGTGCACTCAGAGATGCAAACCTGAGTTCTGTCTTGGAATGACTGTGTGAATCTGTCGACAGGTACATTGCATCTGTCGACAGGTGCACCTCTTTGACATTTTTTTTGTGCTATTTGCTCATCTCTTCAATGCTCCATCTTTCATGCTTGTGCACCTACATGCAAATACATTGTTAGTGATATACATTGTATGATTTAGCAATGTTTAACCAATCACTTTCATGGTGTTTTTCATGTTAGTTAGCACATCAATTTTGCATTAAATCAATGTTCAAGGATATTAATGTGATCATCAAAAACATGATATATGGAAAACCCAACAATCTCCCCCTTTTTGATGATGACAAAAACATTCAATTGATGCATATTGATGTTCTCCCCCTTTTTGACAACATACAAAATGTCAAGTCATGCACATTAGGAGACAAATAAACATAACTATGAGTTTTCATTGATTGATCATTCAAATTTCACAGTACAAGAGACAATCATTACATGACTCAATAAAATCAAAAGAAAGGGAAATAACATGAACAAGCAAAAGATGACTGGACAAGTGAGACTAACTCCCAGCTAAGACTCTTAATGACCTCTAATGACCCTGAGACCCTCTATTCATTGTCATGTCCAGCAGGTGGAGGATGACGGGATCCATCTCTCTCGAGTAGAGGAAATCAAGCCGTCTCGGATTTGCACGTGAGACTCATCCAGTGAGTTGAGGCGAGCGTCCACTTGATCAAATCTGGAATTCATCTGAGCAAAACCTGAGATCATTTGTTGATGCATTTGTGCCAAGTAATCACGAAGAGATTGTTCTTGAGGCACAGGTACATCATCAAATTCTTGAGTTGATCAGGCATTTGCTCATCCTGAGAGTCTTCATCACTGCCTTCATTAGCTTCATCGGCTTCATTGTCTTCTTCAGCAGATGACTCTTCAACTCCTTGTGGTTCCTTTCCTTTGAGAGTCCTTGTGACTACACCGTCTACAATTTGTAGCCCATTCGGTTAGCAGCAGTGAGGTCAAAAGCACTGCGGGATTTCAAGGAGATGAGCTCACTTGAAGCGATAGGAATGCCAATGAAAATGAGAAGAGAGGTGATGGGGCAAGCGTATGGCATTGATCTTTTGGTGTTTGAGAAACACCGACGGATGAGGCTTATCATGAGTTCAGGCAGATTGATTTGTTGACACTTGAGGAAGAAAATGAACAAAGACTTGTGGACCTCGTGACTAATTCTCGGCTTCCATCCTTCGGGACGATCAAGGTAGTGAAGATGTGATGGATCATCCGGATCAAAGGAGGAAAGGAGTTGGCATTTAGACGAGCAATTTCCTTAGTGGAGTCATAAGGTTGCAACGTGAGAAGTTCAGTACTCAGAAGCAGAAGGATTGTAGTTGAAGATTTCAACTCCTGAGTTTGGAATTTCAAGGGCTGTAGAGATAAGATTGGCGGTGAGGCGAAAACGAGTGCCTTTCACCGAAGAGTAGAGATCTCCCTGATCGGAAAGCCCTAGGTTATTGAGAACTCTGTGACGGCAGTTGGAGAGTATTGCAAGTGTGAGTACAAGAAGGATGTCCACCCTTGAGTGTCAAAATAGGGTAGGAGTGAGGGGAACATCGGTGCTAAGGACTCGAAGTCCACATACGGGATTGGACGAGTTTCTTGAAGGTGCCGTTGGCGGATAAGACAGAGACCTTGAGGAACATTGAGTTCCGGCAACCGATCCTCGCGATGCTTGCTGCGACGTTCGGAAGGAGCCCTGGAACTTTCTCCGGCGTCCGTCGAAGCGCGACGACGGCGAGAGAGAAGCTTTGATTTGGGTGCCATCTCAGGAAGGAGGGTGAGAATGGAATTTGGAAGGGAGAGTGGAGGGATCCCAGACGAGGAGGATCAGCAGAAGCAGTAGGATCGCCGAGACGGAGCGGATCTTGAGCCCTGAAGGGGGAAGAGAGGGGTTGGAGAAGAGGAGGAAATGAGAGGGGAAGGTGAGAAGTGGTCGTGGGATGCCTTAGAATGGTTTAGAAGGGTTTTAAAAAGAGAGGCCCCACAAAAAGGAGTTGAACCGGCGCGAGGTTTTGCTTCAAAAACGGATCTGGGCCGCCGGCTGTCGACAGATGACAATCTATCTGTCGACAGATAACCCCTTTTTTTTATTTTGGCTAAAACTTGATTTTTGATAAGATTTTCAAAGGGACAAGTGTTCATTTGGTGTTTTAAGGTAAAATAGGTGTATGTACAATATAAAAATGCATATCCATTATGATGAAGACATGACACAATTCTAAAATGAGTTTGAATTAAAACAGATAAGTTCTTTAATTAGATCATGAAGAACACATTTCACAATAGCCAGTGAAAATTAAATAACTCTTTTGATTAAGGCCGTTGAAGAAAAACATGCATCTAAATAGAGATGATAGTCAGATGACATTGAATTAGATGGCCACAAGAACATCTTACCCATAAGAAGCACATTGGACTTGACATAAAAAGTTTTCGGAGGCTTCACTCTATTTCTGGTATGATTTTAGAATCTTTAAACAACGAAGATGGAAAAGAGTGGCAAATGAGGAGCACTTTCACTTTTTCATGTGAAGGTAGACATTTGTGATGCCAATACCCCCAGTTACTCAATGTGAGTGTCCATCAAGCCATTGTATAGAGATAATGAAACAACCTTTTGACGTGAAGACCGACATTGGTGATGCCCATGTCCCCGGTTACTTAGTGATTTTCATCATTGCTCTACCTCCATCCCATAAATGAAAGATAAATTTGTTGATTGAACCGAAGAAATAGGTAGCTTTTCTCCTTTATTTTTTTATTTTATTTTTGCTTTTCGTCAAGTACATGAGATTTCTTTAGGCAAGTTATAATGTAGAACATCAAATTCAAGAATTCTGATTTTTTCAAATCATTTTAGATTCATGTTTAACGACAAGGGAGTTAATTAAAGGAGATGTTTAAAAATCATTTGGTTTGCTCATTGTGTTCAAAATGATCTAAATAGACCTCAATCAAGTGTTGCATCAAACATCATTTAGACTTGTTTCACGACTTTGACATGAAGTGGATATGAAAAGGTTATATTGCACACAAACAAACCAATGTTTACCTTTAAATCAAGTAAGGAACACTTTCTTGAAAGTATGAAGAAGGAATTGAAAAATAAAGAAGAATGTGTGTATCTGTCGACAGAAGGAATCTGTCTGTCGACAGATGCACAGACTGATGAATTGAAGTTTCAGTCAGAACAAAACTGAGTGTACCTGTCGACAGATGGAGTGAGACTGTCGACAGATATGAACAGATTGGATTTTCTGGTTTTAGATTGATTGCACATTGAGTTCAAGGAAGTGAGAATTCAACAAGGTGATGTAGGAAGAGTTTCCTCAAAAAAAAAAATACTCATCTACCCTTACTCACTCCCCATAGTGTGTGCACGTGTTGACACAACATCTAAGCAAGGATTCACACAAGCATTTGATACAAGACAACATGATCATTTAAAGAAAGTCATACACAAGCACATGATCACAGAAAAAGCATTGTTTCATGGAGTTAACATGATAAAATGTAAGGAAACTAAAAATCCTATGTGAAGTACAGGGCCTTTATATGAAATGGGACTATTGATACTTGGCGGAGAATATTTTCTCTCGCATGTTGATAGTTTTCAAAGAGCCAACTTGTTCTTCCACAGTTCACCCATTGTTGTTGGACAGAGTTTTTTTGTAAAGGTTGATAGCACTTGTGTTGTCACCAATAGGATAGGTGTTCATCCATTTCACATTATATTCAGCTAACTGACTTTTGATCCACAACACTTGAGCTGCACAACTTCCTGCAGCGACATATTCTGCCTCTGCAGTGGAGAGTGCAACCGAGTGTTGTTTCTTGGATGCCCACGAAACCATGCAACCGCCAAGGAATTGCAATATCCACTAGTGCTTTTTCTATCAATTTTACATCCAGCATAATCAGCATCAGAATATGAGATCAAATCAAAACTACTGCCTGCTGGGTACCAAAAACCCAAATTGTATGTGCCAGAGAGATATCGGAAAATTCTCTTGACTGCAATTAAATGGCTTTCCTTTGGACTAGATTGATATCTAGCACAAAGGCAAACACTAATTGTATATCCGTCTACTTGCAGAGAAGATAAGGAGTGAGCCAATCATACCTCGGAAGTGCTTTGCATCTACCGGTTTACCTTTCTCATCATTTTCCAATTTGATGCTTGTGCTCATTGGGGTGGAGGCCGGTTTAGCTTGCTCAAATTGAAATCGTTTGAGAAGCTCTTTGACATATTTTTCTTGATTTATGAAGAATCCGTCTTTATGTTGTTTCACCTGCAAACCAAGAAAGAATTGAAGCTCCCCCATTAGACTCATTTCAAATTCACTGTGCATATGTTTAGAAAATTCTTCACACAGTGAAGGGTTAGTTGAACCAAATAATATCGTCCACATAAACTTGAACAACAATCATGTGATTGCGAACTTTCTTAGTGAAGAGAGTTTGGTCCACTTTACCTCTTGAGTAGTTTTTGCTTACCAGAAAATTGCTTAGTCTATCATACCAAGCTCGAGGTGCCTGTTTCAAACCATAAAGAGCTTTGTGCAATTTATACACATGGTTAGGCATTTCAGAATTTTCAAAACTTGGTGGTTGAGAGACATAGACTTCTTCTTTTATATAGCCATTTAAGAAAGCAGTTTTAACATCCATTTGATAAAGTTTGAACTTATGGGAGCATGCATATGCCAATAAGATTCTGACTGCTTCTAACCTGGCTACAGGAGGAAATGACTCTTCAAAGTCTACACCAAATTCTTGACTATATCCTTTTGCAACGAGTCTTGCTTTATTTCTGACCACTTTTCCTTCTTCATTAAGTTTATTCCTAAACACCCATCTAGTTCCTATGATAGAAGTTTCAGGGGTTCTAGGAACTAAACTCCATACATTATTTCTTTGAAATTGACCAAGTTCCTCATGCATAGCATCAATCCACGAGTTATCTTTTAAGGCTTCTTCAACATTTTTGGGTTCCACTTGAGAAACAAAAGCAAAAAGATCATGTTCAATTATTTTCTTACTTGAGACCTCGTTTGAACAGAATCATTTAAACTACCTATCACATCATCAAGTGGTGATCTTTGGAATACCTCACATTTGTGATTGTTGAAGGGCCGGAAGTATCTTGTCCTTGAGGAATTTGATCTTGTGAATGTCGTTCTTCAGGAGGTTCACTTTCTGGTGGATTCTCTTCAAGTGTTTCATCTTGTTTTTGAATGCTATTTCATCATCTTCATCGTAGTCCCTGTGAAGATATCCACCTTTGGTCTTGGAATCTTCTTCAGATTTGTCTTTTGCTTTGACTTGTAGGTCCTTAAGCGATGTTCCTTCCCTCTTTTTCAGTCCTGTTAACATTCAAGCTGTTAGATTTGGCATAAGTCTCAACAAAAATGACATGTGGAGTTTCTTCCACAGTGCGTGTTTTATTGTTAAACACCCTATATGCCCTAGAGTGTTTTGAGTAGCCTAGAAAAACACCTTGATCACTTTTGGCTTCAAATTTATCTAAATCAGATTTATCATTGTTATGAATAAATACCTTTGAGCCAAAAACTCGGAAGTACCCAAGGTTGGGTTTCTTACCTTTCAACAAATGGTAGGGGGTTTTCTTTATCACAGGTCTTACCATGGCTCTGTTTAGAATGTAGCATGAAGTGTTCACTGCTTCTGCCCAAAAGCTTTTGGAGAGTTGGCCTTCAACTAGAAGAGTGCGAGCCATTTCCACCAATGTTCTATTTTTCCTCTCCACTACTCCATTTTGTTCTGGAGTCCTTGGGGAAGAGAACAGATGTTCAATCCCTTGGTGCCTGCAAAAATCAGAAAAGCATTGTTATCAATTCTCCCCCGTGATCGGTGCGTATTGAACATATTTTATTCACATTGCCATGCTCAATCTTGTTAAAGAATTCTTGGAAGATTGTAAGTGTTTCACTTTTGTGTGCCAAGAATTTGACCCATGTGAACCTAGAAAAATCATCTACAATGACAAAACCAAAACGTTTGCCATTGAGACTTAGAGTTCTGGTTGGTCCAAAAAGGTCCATGTGCAATAGTTCATATGGTTTAGATGTGCTTACCGGTGCTTTAGATTTGAAAGACTTCCGGGTCTGTTTTCCCTGTGCACATGCATCACAAAAACTTTCATTGTTGTTAAAAGAAATGTCAGGAAGTCCACTTACTAATTTGAGCTTCATGATCTTGTGCAACACGTTGTAGCTCGCATGGCCAAGCCTACGATGCCACAAGGTCAATTCATCCTGTCTATTTGCAACAAGACACAAGTTATCATTTTCTGGATCATCTAAGTCAACTAAGTAAATGTTATTCACTCTTTTTCCAGAAAATTTTACACTTCCTGTTTCTTTATCAACAATTTGACATGAATTTGATTCAAACATGACGTTGTGACCTCTATCACACAATTGACTTATGCTAAGCAAGTTGTGATTAAGGCCATCAACCAACAGTACATTCTCAATTGAATTGGAGGGACACTTACCAACATTACCTGTGCCAATTATTTGGCCTTTGTTGTTACCTCCAAAGATGACTTGTCCTCCGTCTTTCTCCACTAGGAAACAGAATTTAGCTTTGTCGCCCGTCATGTGCCTCGAACAGCCGCTATCCAAGTACCATTTGTTTTGATGTTGGGCTGCTAGGCATTCCTGCATATGTGGATCAGACAAGAGGTTTTGGTACCCAAATTACTTTGGGTCCCAAAATTTCATTCATGCAACAAAGTAGATGTTTAGGAATCCAAACTTGTTTGAATTTCTGTTTCTTTGGATTATTCCAGCATTGTTTTTCATCATGACCAATCTTTTTACACACATTGCATGAAGGAATTTTCTTTTCAATTTTTGTTGCTTGATAGACTGTTTATTAGTTGAAGTTGTTCTTGGCTGTCGACAGGCACCATTGCATCTGTCGACAGGTGGCTTTTTCTTTTGTTTGTTGGGAACATTTTGTTTGGGTTGCATTGCTTTGGTCTGAGACTGCCTTGAGTTATGCTTTGTGGGAACATGCTTGCTTGTGCTTGGGCTAGGGTCAACAAAGGAAGTGATCAATGACTCTCCTATTTTCTTTTGTTTGACAGGTTGATATCCTAACCCATGCTTGGTTACATGTATTTTGGCGCCCAAAACCGCATCTAGATTTTGCTCCCCTTTTACAAATTTCATTAAGTCCTCAGATTTTTCTTTCAATTCTTTTTCAGTTTGTTCCAACTTTTTCTTTGTTTCTATTGTTCTTCTTGAAGGAATTCAAGAGAATGGCTTAAACAGTCTTTTTCTTTTTGTGTTTCTTGCAATCTCATTTTCAAGCAATCCATCTCTTCATTAGTCTTTTCATCAACTTTCATCATTTCTATTTCTTTTGTCAGGAATGCAATTCGTTCATCATTGTTTTATCATGCACAAGGGAGTTGCATTTCTTTTTTAATGCTTTATTTTCAGATCTATATTCACAAAATTTTTCAAATAGAGTAGTGTATGCTTCCTCCCATTCACTTGCAGTGAAATCATTAAATGAGAAGTTTACCTCGGTGGAGTCATCACTCCTTGCCATTAAGCATTGCACTTCTTCATCATCGGATGTTTCTTGTGCATCTTCATCTTCATCTTCATCACTCCAGGTGGCCAACATTGCTTTGGCTTTCTTGGAGGTGAATTTTTCCTTCTTCAGCTTCTTCTTGAGTTCCGGGCATTCTCCTCTCATGTGCCCTTGTTTCTTGCATTCATAACAAACAATATCAGATTTTTGTTGGACTCATATTTCTGTGAAAATTTTCTTTTGAAAAGGTTTAGAGTTACCTGTGTCTCTCCTTTTGAACTTCAGAAATTTCTTGAATTGTCTAGTGAGCATTGCCATTTCACCATTATCACTCTCACTAGATGTTTCTTGCTCATCACTTTCTTGTTGAATGGATTTCTTGGAGCTTATTGATGTTTTGTTGGATGCTTTTAGAGCAATTGACTTCCTAGGATTTTCTTCTAATTCTTTTCTTTTGATGTTGATTTCATATGTCATTAAGGAGCCAATTAGTTCATCCAATTTCATTTTGGAAAGGTCTTTGGAATCCTCAATGACAGTGGCCTTAGTATTCCAAGATGAAGTAAGAGATCGAAGTATCTTTCTTACTAAGTCACTTTCAGAGTATTCCTTCTTAACCTTTTAGCCCGTTAACTATTAGCATGAATCTTGCAAACATGTCTGATATGTTTTCATCAGTTTTCATCTTGAACATTTCATATTCAGACACTAACATGCTAACTTTAGTTTCCCTTACCTCGGACGTACCTTCGTAAATGAGTTCAAGTTTGTCCCACATCTCTTTTGCTGTTGAGCATGTGGAGACTCTTGAGAACTCCTTTGGATGCACCGCACATTGCATCATGTTTAGTGCGCTCCAGTTGAGAGTTCCTTTAGCTATTTGGTCTTTCGTCCAGGTGTCTTCGTCCTCGGGCACACATATGGTCCCTTGCTACTATCTTCCACAGCTCGTAATTTTGAGCTCTCAAAAATACCTGCATACGATTTTTCCAATAAGAATAGTCAATGCCATCAAAATAGGGTGGCCTGGTTACTGAATGTCCCTCGGCCATATACCCTTTGCTAGAATCCATAAGATCGAGAATCTCCTGATCGCTAGATCAAATTACGAAAACTGTAAATCGGAGAAACCGCTCTGATACCAATTGAAGAGTTATGCGGAATAACACGATATGGTAATCTAGAAGGGGGGGTTGAATAGATTACGGCAATTCTAAATTACTGATGGCTTCTTTTCGGTGCTACAACAATCTTAATGAAACTTGATTAGAATTTGATTGAGATTAAGAAAGCTTGAGTTGATATATTGAGAACAGGGTATCAAACGTGCGTATGAACACCGTGCCTACCAATCATCTATCGCAAAACGCGAACAAACCACAGAACACGATGATTTAAGGTGGTTCGGAGTACACAACTCGTGTATCCTACATCCACCGTCCACACACACACGCAGAAACGACTGCTTATGAGCGAGTTCAACACAACAACTCAACCACACACACTTGTCTGATGAACCACGATCAGAACAACCACAATTTGTGAATCAAGCACAGGGATGCTCGAAACACAACCACACACACACATGATGGAATGGAAATTGTGAAATGGAGAAGAATTTAGAGTTGGGGAACAAATCCAGTTGGAATTCTTCTCGTGGATCGTCCAAACGCTCTTCAAACTTCGATTGGATGTAGATTGATCGATGTAGAAGGTTGAATTGATGACGATCCGGCTTCAACTTCGCATGGATGGCGATTCCACAACGATCTGGGCAGAAAGTTGAAGCAGAGCAGCAATTTGGGGCTTTTCCTCTTGGTCCCTTGGAGGCTCTTGGTTGGGAGGCTGCTCTCTGCGAATTTGGCTCCAAAAGGATGCTTATATAGTGTTAGGTAAAGGTGGGGTCGTGGAGGAAGGAAACACCCAAGTGGGGCCGGATTTGGAAACTCTAAATCTCATGTTTCCGTCGTCTGTCGACAGGTGCACTTGCATCTGTCGACAGGCGCACTCAGGCTGAGAACTGGTTTCAGAAAATTGAGTTTCTGAGTGTATCTGTCGACAGGAATTTGCATCTGTCGACAGGTGCACTCAGGAATAGAAAACCTGAGTTCTGTCCTGGGTTGACTGTGTGAATCTGTCGACAGGTACATTGCATCTGTCGACAGGTGCACTCAGAGATGCAAACCTGAGTTCTGTCTTGGAATGACTGTGTGAATCTGTCGACAGGTACATTGCATCTGTCGACAGGTGCACCTCTTTGACAATTTTTTGTGCTATTTGCTCATCTCTTCAATGCTCCATCTTTCATGCTTGTGCACCTACATGCAAATACATTGTTAGTGATATACATTGTATGATTTAGCAATGTTTAACTCAATCACTTTCATGGTGTTTTTCATGTTAGTTAGCACATCAATTTTGCATTAAATCAATGTTCAAGGATATTAATGTGATCATCAAAAACATGATATATGAAAAACCCAACATGACCTTCCTGGGAAGTCTACCAACTAGCATGATTGTTGGGCCAGTTTGTTGGTTGGGTCATCACAAATGGTATCAGAGCCTTGCCCAGCCGGAAGTGCAGGAACTAAGTGCCACACGGGGCAAAGTGCTACGCTATGGGAGCCACCTCTTGAGGCCATAATGGCGCAAAGTGCTACGTAGTGGGAGCCACCTCTTGAGCCTGTGGGGGCCACCATTAGAATCCTGCCTGCCTGGGGTTTGATTGTGTGCTATATGTGAGCAACGACGAGGACGTCGCTTATATAAGAGGGGTAGATTGTAACACCCCATATAAGAATATGTTAAATAGACTAAATTAGCAAACTACCAACAACTTGGACTAGTCATTTTCAGAGCTCAAGATGTAAAAGAGCTCTGAAGTTAAGCGTGCTTAGTTGGGAGTAGTCCTAGGATGGGTGATCTTCCTGGGAAGTCTACCAACGAGCATGGTTGTTGGGCCAGTTTGTTGGTTGGGTCGTCACAATTAATCACCAAAATAAATATGTAATTAATTTAAATTACATGGGGATAAACTGATCATCAAATCCATGAACATGCACGGTGAGCTTTGCATGAGAGTAGATAGCTTCCCTTGCCATGCATGGATGTGAATGAGGGTGGTTTGAGGTCCTAGCACTTGGTTTTACTGTTCGCCATGCTCCCCTCTCCCGAATTATGGCGTGGTTGTGTTTTAAGGAAGGTTTTGAAGGCTTGATGATGGAAAACAATAATCAGACTGAGAATGCGACACATTGGTAGTCGCATTCTGGTCCTGACATTTCCCCCGTTGACTTTCTGTTCTTCAAGTCACGTTGGGCATTCTGTTGCATTCATAAAACGATAGGATGTATGTCACCTTCTGCTCCAGAACGTGCGAGTCTGGGTGTCACCTTTAGGTAGCCACAACCTGTGCGTCACCTTCTATTAGGTAGCGATAGTGAGCATGTTATCTTCTCACCCAGAGAGTAGGTTTTTTCGTTCAGAGCCATGCTTCCACCTAGTTTTGGTAATTTTCTGTGGCACCAGTGTTGTCCGTAGCATGGTACTAAGCTAGTTAGTTCGCTTTGTATTTAACACTTGAGGGATTGTCCCATTCTTGTTAGTTGTTACTATTTTCCGCCCGTTCTCGGCAGCCTTTGGAGGGAAGTACTCTAGGCTACGAGCTTGCTCAGGTTAGAGTTCGTCAAGCCTCGATAATTAGTAGCGGAATAAATACCGAGATGCGTGAACCATACCAATAGACGTATCACAGTCGAGTAACTCAGAGCAATAACTAATTATAACCACATACTTGAGACAATAATATTGCCAGCTAAAATACTCTTTATTTCATTTCCATTTACCTAATTAAGAACCTTACATCATCCGAGCCATCCATAGGGCCCATTATTCAAATGAAAATGTTTCACTATTACATAAACTACTCAAATGTCTATTCCTAATACTTCATCTCCTCATATGCCGGGTGCTCGTCACTCTTGCCCTACCCCATTGGACTCCACGATATCCTCATCACTACCTGAAAAGGGCAGGATGATAGGGTGAGTGAACTAGCTCAGTAGGATTTACATCTCAATGTGCGGGCACTAATATACATGATTAACATTTTAAATAGGAAGATATGCAAATGAACATGATGACAATGCATGCAATACTAACAAGTCCAGTAGCTGAATAGAATGAATATCATATCAAATGGAATACTGAATTTCATATGCAATGGACAGGTAATTCAAGATTTGAATCATATCAAAAAGGATTGGCCATATTCACATAGATATCACATATTCACGTGATCAGACGTATCGTATCAAACTTATCATATCATATCAAACGAAGGCACATTCACACAAATCTTGCGTATTTGTTTGTGCTATTCCATGAACCATAAGTCCATACTCCCGTAGTTAATAAGTTCGTTGGGGTGCTCCTCCCCAGGACCAGACAAGGCCCCTATTGCACAGGCATTGGTCAAATGGACTGAAGTCCCATATTGTGCCGAACAAACATATACATATTATGGCCACAGAGTTTCAATGACAAGCTCATAGTAATAGGGACATGATCATTCGTAGAGTCAAGGTAAGACAATAGCTCAAAAGATCAATTGGGCAGCATAACGACGTATCTTATGTTTCATAATTCATTAATGTCTTGACAAGAGGATGACTAATGACGGATCGTACATGGTACAAGTGCTCTCTGTCTCCACGGTACTTCATGGTACAACCAGCTCGGTCTCTATGAGGGAATCCATAGAGTACAGAGACTTACGGATGTCTTAAGGAAAAGATTGCTAGTCTGCCAATACGGAATGACCGGCAGAGAGCTCTCAATTCCCCATGAAGGGTGTGCCTAATCGTGCAAATGTGTAAGTGACGTATCACGGATCTTTCCTAATCATGTATGCATTTGATGAACAATAGAGGAACATCGGAAAGCACAAAAATAAAGAAAAACCCACATGCAAGTCATGATAGAAAACTCAACTAAACAAGTCCATTCTAATCATGTATTCATCACATATTCATATCATATTCTTATCATGTCATTTTCACATTAAGGTAGAACACAAGAAGAAAATCAAATAAACATAAGAACAATCACATAACACACATTAGAATCATGTTCATGTCATTACCGTTTTCAAATTGGTTGATTACTTTTAGGCCAATGCACACTATGTAAGAGTATGTCACATGCTTATAGACCAAGAAACCTAACATGCTGACTGACTAGCAGGAAAGAACAATCTCAGGTCGGTCCTTGAATGGCGTCCTACATAGTAGACGCTTTTCATAACATGTTGTACAGTTAAACAGGGCTAACTATGAAGAATCAAAATTGTGTCCACCTATGTGGTCGCCTTTAACATTGAATTGCGATGGGACACCCCGTCGCATCCATGAAAAGCATTAAAATACTATTATAAAAATCGGCAAAAAACTTTGAGTGGGAAAACATGTTGAATAGATATCGCCTAAACATGCGTGACTTCATTGCAACCTTCATGTTAGGCCTATAACATGAAATCTAATGACATTTAGACAAAACTCTCAACATGAAACATGACGAGGACACAAGTAGAAGAACTTTTATGTTTTGGGTTGGATCTAATTCGGTAGTGATTCACATGAAACCTCTGAAGAACATAAAAAGTCCTAAACATACGTGACTTTGTTGCAACCTTCATGTCAGACCTATAACCTGAAATAGATTGGCATTTAGATAAAACTCTCAACACAAAAGATGACTAGGACAATAGTAGAAGAACTTCCATGTTTTGGATTGGATCTAATTCGGTCTCAATGCACGTGCAACACTTGAAAAATGTAAAAAGCCCTAAAATGCACGACTTAAGGATAATGACTAATACTCAACGGATACACGATGAAAATTGGGCAAATCAAGTGCATATGAAACTAGACATGCAACACTACAAGATGGTATAGGATTCATTTAGTCTTGGCCTGAGATCGCCTACCTTTGAACATATGCAAGAGATGTAATAATCCAGGCCGATGCAGTGCGAGTTTGAGGAAGAACCACGATTTACCCAGCCATTCTCCTCCCCTCATGCGCCCTAAGCTTGCTCCTTACGACCCTAACTCGATGCCAAACCTTCTCCAAACTTTTTATGATGAACTCTTATAGTTTTAGGGTTAAATTCCATGTCCTAATGATGCTAGGAAAGGTGGTTGCAGGATTAGCTTGGCACTTGCCAAAATCTGGGATTTCTCCTCCCAAATGAAGTAGCCACACCCAAAGAAAGTGCTAAGCATGGTTGGCCACGATTTACCTTGCCATGCTTGGCTAATAGCACACTTCTAAACCCTAATTTACCCTTCCGAATTACGCCATATTTACAGGTATGAATTTTTAGTATTTTCTTGCTCCATTTTTATTCTTGGGCCAAACGTGATCCATTGGCCCAATTTTGATAATAGTTCATTAATATATGATGTTGGAAGTCTCTCCAACATATTATTTAATTTATAGTTGTGTTATATTTTCGCGTTAACAGTTTTCCGACTTTGTTTCCTAATTTGAATATTTAGTCACATTGTGACGTACACTTGGCCAATCAGATTTTTCGTTGCACGAATTTCTTCGTGGAACGCTTAGGGGTACTATTTGGGGTTGATGTATAATTTTTACGAAATGTTTCGAGGTGTTCTTGTACGTACGATAGTGGTTTGTCTGTTCTACCATTCCTATAATACGGAAATTATTCATTTATTATTTTCATACTTAAACTTGTTCATGGGTCATAAGTTGTCCATTGGTCCAATTTATTTTATGGACTATCCCCGCATATTGGTTGGAGTCCACCCATAAATTTTTTATTTAGTTTATGATCGCATTTTATACACATGATAATGGATTTTCCAACTTATTTCCTAATTACGATAATAAGTCACAATAACTCTGAAATATACCCCAAATGACTTTTGTTGACCCAAATTTCTTGATGGATCATTAGAGGATATTATTTGAAGTCCATCCATGATTTTTATTTAATTTTCTGACTCATCTATGTATGTGTGATAATGATTTCTTGACTAATTCCCTGATTGCGATACTCAGTCGCAAAATGCCTTAAACTTGGATCATCTGATTTTCCTTTCCATGAATTTCTTAGTGGGTCATTAGGGAGTATTATTTAGAGTTGAACTATGGTTTTTATTGAATTTTCTAATGGGTTTTTGTATGCACGATAATGGCACGTGCGTTTTTGCTATTTCACTAATACTGAATTTATCGTTTTCAATTTATTTCTAATTTTCCAATTACCGAATTTTCGGGGTGTTACATCCTCCTCCACTTAAAAGAATTTGGTCCCCAAATTCACCTGTGCTTATGGGCTGGACTTACAGAGAATCTAATTGTGAATTGCTCATAATATAATGATTGATTGGTGATGTAACTTCAGGGTCAAAGAAAAGCGAGTTAGAAAGAATACCTCTCTCATACCTCCTTCCTTGGTTTGTTCTGCCATTTATTCCTTGAGCTTGATTTCTCATTAGGGCAATCCTTAACATTGTGGTCTTGGCTGCCACAATGGAAACATTTTGTTGAGCAACTACCCCTAAGAAATTTAGAGTTTTTCTTAATATTTTTAAACAATGTTTTTGCTATGACAGATCTTTAAATATATGTTTTTCAAAGTAGATATACCACAAAATTCTATACAGATAAAATTCATGAACGCTCAAAAATTTCTAAGGCCACAGACTACTTCTATAGCCTACTGAATTCGACTGATGCCTTTGACTGCAAAATCCGACTCCTTCAGAAACTTAGTCAAAAGTATTGAAAATTTTGTAAGTCCACAACTTTGCATAACATTCGACTCATATAGCCGAATGTTTCCTTACTCTGTATTCGACTGATGACTCCGACTGGTATAGTCGAATGCTTCATAAATCCTTAGCACTCCATTCGACTGCTACCTTCAGCTCATATAGCCGAATGTTTTCTTACACTTGATTCGACTGATATCTTCGACTGCCACAACCGAATACCTTATAAATCGATACATAGTATTCGACTGCTGTACTCGAATTACCTTGTCTTCTCAGAAGTCGAATCACTTGATCTTTTCTCTACTGAAGTCGAATCATTCCTATTTCTTCAATCGAATTATCTGTTCTTATGCATTCGACTTCACTATCAGTTTTGTACTTGTACCTTTTACCTCATTGTCAGTTCTGTCTTGAAATATAAATGACTATCAAATCTATTTTGATTCTTAAATATCCTAGACATAACTTCTTTGTTGTATCTTACTGAAACCTCATAATATTATTATATTCCTCTGACAGGACATGACATATTGTATTTAAAATATTCATCCTGTGCAAAACTTTTTCTAAAATGCTTTTTTCTGAGCTCTATAAGTCTTGATGTCCTTGATTCAGTTTATTAGACTCATAAGACACAAAGCATTTATGAATATCTCTGGCGCATGGCATCTAACTGTCTCACCTACCGCTGACAGACCCATGCTTCACCTTTTCAGCATAATCTTTCTGTCTGCTTTTCTTTTCTGAAAAGGTTTGAGGGATACTAGGTTCCATACTTTCTTTTGTACTAAAACTGACCCATCTACCACAAAGGTATGGAGATACGTTTCTCTTTGTCTTGTCCTTGTAACAGGTATTAATTGGAGAATATGTTTAGCATGTCTTTCTCTCAGACCAGCTCTATAAGAGCTTATCTTCTAGCTGTGGGCAACTGCTCCTCTTCTGAAGACCTTGGGAAGATGCAAGTTTTAAGATCTCCTGGACAAAGTCTTCAAGATCCAAAGGATCCCAGAAACTCTCCCCAAACGGCTAAATTGCAAACAGTCACCAAGCTCCAATGGCTTTCTTCTTCAAACGGCTATATTTTGAAGATTATAAAGAAGCTCAATAGAGAGACTACAATATACACATACCAGATACACAAAAGTGCATACAAGCCAATTCTACTAAAAAAGCTTCATTCGAATCATTCAAAGCTCTCTCTTAAGCCTTCCTGCTAGCAACAGACCGAGAGCTCCATTTCAGAAAATTTTCTTCTAAAGTTCTGTGTTGGGTGGAAAGTGTAATTGTCATATTTTCTTCAAATCCACCCTTGTTGCTTCAGATAGGATTTAGTTTCATTTCTTGATCTTTTAATCCTACTGAAGTCAGTGTGTGTTTGTGCTCAGATTTGAGGCAAACACAAAAGTGTTTTAATTCTTCTTCCTTTGTAATCTCTGCAGAAGGTAGTTCTGCATTGCCCCTTCTGTGAAGGGAAGGCCTTGTGAAAGGCAGTCTTTGTACCCCTGTTTAGGGAAGACTTGCTTGGGAGCAAGTGGGTTTGTAATTCCTCTCAAAGGTGAGAGAAGGCCAATTTGTTGGTAGTTAGTGGAAATCTCAAGTGGTTGACTTGAGGACTGGATGTAGGACTTCCATGTGGGAAGGGCCGAACCGGGATAAAATCCTTGTGCATTTCTTTGTGTGATTGTTTCCGCCTAGTTTACACTTGAATCACACACATCACACCATGTACTAACATATCCATTTAGTGTTGTGCTTTTCAGAAGAAATTATTAAAGATAAAAAGTCCTATTCACCCCCCTATAGGACTATTTGTTTGCCATTTCGATCCAACACATTTGTCCTGAAATTTCTAGCACTCCTCGGACCGATGATTTATTTTGTTGCAATGCTGGCATCTTTCTACAGGAGCGGGGACTAGTTTCTTATTGCACTTCTTGCACTACTTTCTCTTGTGCGATCTGTTACTATTGTTGGGCCGTTTCTCTCTGGCCATAGGTTTGGAGTTTCATGTGGTTGTAATTTGTTCTTTCTTATTAGATTCGTCAACTCCTTCGTCATCCATAGACCTTTCTTTTCCATTTGTATCTTCCTTAGCCATTATTAAGGCATTCTCTAACAGTTGAGCAGTTTGTCGTAGTGCTTTGGTTAACCTTTGGACAGATCTCCATCCGTCCATAAATAGTGTAGGTATATCCTCCATTGTTGTTTATTTAACTTCCTTCAAAAAAAAATTATCACACGGTCAGTCTTCATTACTCCTTGTTAATGCCTTGAAGTCTTACAGTATTTAGTTACTAGATAAATATGTGGACTTAGCCCATGTTTCTACCCAATCTCACCAGTTAGGTATAGAGTTCTTGAAACAAGCTGAGGGTTCTAATGGCACTTATCCTATCATTCCTGATTGCCTAGGACTTAAGGAAAGCCTAGGCTCTGATACCAACTGTCATGCCCTGATATTTAGCAGCAAAATAAATACCAAGATGCGTGAACCATACCAATAGACGTATCACAGTCGAGTAACTCAGAGCAACAACTAATTATAACCACATACTTGAGAAAATAATATTGCTAACTAAAATACTCTTTATTTCATTTCCATTTAACTAATTAATAGCCTTACATCATCCGACCCAACCATAGGGCCCATTACTCAAATGAAAATGTTTCGCTATTACATAAACTACTCAAACGCCCATTCCTAATACTTCATCTCCTCATATGCTGTGTGCTCATCACTCTTGCCCTGCCCCATCGGACTCCAAGATATCCTCATCACTACCTCAAAAGGGCAGGATGATAGGGTGAGCGAACTAGCTCAGTAGGATTTACATCTCAATGTGCGGGCACTAGTATACATGATTAACATTTTAAATAGGTAGATATGCACATGAACATGATGACAATGCCTGCAATACTAAAAGGTCCAATAGATGAATAGAACGAATATCATATCAAATGGAATACCGATTTTCATATGCAATGGACCGGTAATCAAGATTTGAATCATATCAAAAGAATTGGCCATAATCACACAGATATCACATATTCACGTGATCAGACGTATCGTATCAAACTTATCATATCATATCAAACAAAGGCACATTCACACAAATCTTGTGTATTTGTTTGTGCTATGCCAAGCACCATAAGTCCATACTCCCGCGGTTAATAACTACGTTGGGGTGCTCCTCCCCAGGACCAAACATGGCCCCTATTGTACAGGCATTGGTTAAATGGACAGAAGTCCCATATTGTGCTGAACAAACATATACATATTATGGCCACAGAGTTTCAATGACAATCTCATAGTAATAGAGACATGATCATTCGTAGAGTCAAGGTAAGACAATAGCTCAAGAGATCAATTGGGCAGCATAACGATGTATCTTATGTTTCATATTTCATTAATGTCTTGACAAGAGGATGACTACTGACAAATCGTACACGGTACAAGTGCTCTCTGTCTCTAGGGTACTTCATGGTACAACCAGCTCGGTCTCTATGAGCGAATCCATAGAGTATGGAGACTTACGGAGGTCTAAAGGAAAAGATTGCTAGTCTGCCAATACGGAATGACCGGCAGAGAGCTCCCAATTCCCCAAGAAGGGTGTGCCTAATCGTACAAATGTGTATGTGACGTATCACGGATCTTTCCTAATCATGTATGCATTTGATGAACAATAGCGGAACATCAGAAATCACATAAATAAAGGAAAACCAACATGCAAGTCATGACAGAAAACTCAACTAAACAAGTCCATTCTAATCATGTATTCATCACATATTCATAACATGTTCTTATCATGTCAATTTCACATTAAGGTAGATCACAAGAAGAGAATCAAATGAACATAAGATCAATCACGTAATACATATTAGAATCATGTTCATGTCATTACCGTTTTCAATTGGTTGATTACTTTTAGGCCAATGCACACTATGTAATAGTATGTCACATGCTTACAGACCAAGAAAAGTAACATGCTGACTGAGTAGCAGGAAAGAACAGTCTCGGGTCGGTCCTTGAATTGCCTCCTACACAGTATACGCTTTTCATAACACGTACAGTTAAGCAGGGCTAACTACGAAGAATCAAAATCGCGTCCACCTATGTGGTCGCCTTTAACATTGAATCGCAACGGGATACCCCGTAGCATTCATGAAAAGCATTAAAATACTATTATAAAAATCGACGAAAAACTTTGAGCGGGAAAACATGTTGAATCGTGTCGGGTGTTCCCGTCGCGGATCAGACAAGCGCAGAAATCCATGCTGCGTGAAGTTTTACGCAGACTGGTTACTGGTCAAACGTTGAAACACATCGGAGTTCACGGTTATGGTTTACTGAATCACATCGAGCAAGGCTGATGTGATACCAAGCGCTGGAATCGCGTCCCCTGGACCGGACGCAGTTCAACCCCAAAACCCAAAAACGCCGGAACCAGCAGCGCTCCTCTTGCTACACTTATATCTCTCTATATAGTGAGATTTAGACATAACCATCAACATGAAACATGACGAGGACAACAAGTAGAAGAACTTTCATGTTTTGGGTTGGATCTAACTCGGTCTCGATTCACATGAATATTCTAAAGAATGCAAGAAGCCCTAAACATATGTGACTTCATTACATCCTTCATGTCAGGCATATAACATTTAGACAAAACTCTCAACATGAAACATGACGCAGACAACATGTATAAGAACTTTCATGTTTTGGGTTGGATCTAATTTAGTCTCAATTCGTGTAAAACCTCTAAAGAACATAAAAAGTCTTAAACATACGTGACTTCATTGCAACCATCATGTCAGACCTATAACTTGAAATATATTGACAGTTAGATAAACCTCACAGCCCAAAAGATGACGAGGACAATTAGTAGAAGAACTTTCATGTTTTGGGTTGGATCTAATTCGGTCTCAATGCGCTTGCAACACTTGAAGAACATAGAAAGCCCTAACATGTGCGGCTTAGGGAAAACGACTAATACACGACGGATACACCATGAAAATTGGGCAAATCAAGTGCATATGAAACTAGACATGCAGAACTACAAGATGGTATAGGATTCGTTTAGTCTTGTCCTGAGATCACCTACCTTTGGACGGATGCAAGAGATGCAATAACCCAGGTCGATGCAGTGTGAGTTTGAGGAAAAACCACGGTTTCCCAAGCCATTCTCCTCCCCTCCTGCACCCCAAGATTGCTCCTTACGGCCCCAACTCAATGCCAAACCTTCCCCTAACGTTTTATGAAGAACTCTTATAGTTTTAAGGTTAAATTCCATGTCCTAATGATGCTAGGAAAGGTGGCTGCGGGATCAGCTCGGCAGTTGCCAAAATCTAGGATTTCTCCACCCAAATGAAGTAGCCACACCCAAAGAAAGTGCTAAGTATGGTTGGCCATGATTTAGCTTGCCATGCTTGGCTAATAGCACACTTCTAAACCCTAATGTGCCCTTCCTAATTGCACCATATTTAGAGGTAATAATTTTGAGTATTTTCTTGCTCCATTTTTATTCTTGGGCCAAAAATGATCCATTGGCCCAATTTTGATAATGGTTCGTCAATATATGATGTTGGAAGACTCTCCAACATATTTATTTAATTTATAGTTGTGTTATATTTCCGCATTAATGGTTTTCCGACTTTGTTTCCTAATTTGAGTATTTAGGCACACTGTGACGTACACTTGGCCAATAAGATTTTTTGTTGCACAAATTTTTTGTGGAATGCTTAGGGGTACTATTTGGGGTTGATTTATAATTTTTACGAAATTTTCCGAGGTGTTCTTGCACGTACGATAGTGGTACGTCTGTTCTACCATTCCGATAATACATAAATTATTCATTTACTATTTTCATACTTGAACTTGTTCATAGGTCATAAGTTGTCCCTTGGTCCAATTTATTTTATGGACTATCCCCACATATTGTTTGGAGTCCACCCATAAATTTTTAATTTAGTTTATGATCACATTTTATACACATGATAATGGATTTTCCAACTTATTTCCTAATTACGATAATAAGTCACAATAACTCTTAAATATACCCCAAATGACTTTAGTTGACCCAATTTTTTTGATGGATCATTAGAGGATAATATTTGAAGTCCATCTATGATTTTTATTTAATTTTCTGACTCATCTAAGTATGTGTGATAATGATTTCCCGACTTATTCTCTAACTACGATACCCAGTCGCAAAACGCCTTAAACTTGGACCATCTAATTTTCTTTTGCACAAATTTCTCCGTGGTTCATTAGGGAGTACTATTTAGAGTTGAACTATGGTTTTTATGGAATTTTATAAGGGGTTTTTGAATGCACGATAATGGCATGTGCGTTTTTGCTATTTCATTAATACTGAATTTATCGTTTTCAATTTATTTCTAATTTTCCAATTACCGAATTTCCAGAGTGTTACATCCTCCCCCACTTAAAAGATTTGGTCCCCAAATTCACCTGTGCTTATGGGCTGGACTTACAGAGAATCTAATTGTGAATTGCTCATAATAGAATGATTTATTGCCCAGCTAGCTAGCCCAGAGGGGGGGTGAATGGGTTATTAAAACTTCGATCTCTGATTAAAACCTGTTTACTGAAAGGATTGCACAACTTAATAACAAGGTTAGAGTTAGAGCAAACAAGACAACAATCACACAAAACACATCCACAAGACACAAGGATTTTATCCTGGTTCGGACTCCTCTCCACAGGAGACCTACGTCCAGTCCCTGAGCATACCTCAGGATTTTACTACCAAGGGTACAATCCCCCTTAAGGATCCTTACACCCAGCCTCAACTGGTCTTCCTTCAGCCTGAAGGGAACAACAACCACCCTGGATACCACCAGGTCTTCCTTCGTCCAGAAGGAACACAACCTAATAAGAAAAGGGGTGTGAAAACAGGCTTCAGACTCTAGCTTGACCAGCTACACACTGAAGCTCCTAAGCCCCCGAGAGAGAAAGAGATTTAACAAGGTTTTTCTCTCCAAGGACCTCACAGGCTCTTACAAATGAGAAGATTCCTTTTGAGCACAGAGAGCTAAGAGCTTAGAACAAGGTTGGAGTGGAAGCTTCGCTCTTCTTCAAAGTTCTAAAGACTCTAAGAGATGGATTTCTTTCTTCTTCTAAAATCAAGCGTTGTTCCGCGCTTTACTTTTCCGTCTTGAGTCTTCTATTTAAACTGCTGATTCAAATTCGAACGTTGAAGTGTCCGTTGTCTCTTATCCTTGTGTACGTTAGACTGGTCATTGAGGAAGCTTCTGATCGTCAGTCTTTTATCCTTGTGTACACGCCAAAGAGATGTCATAGAACTTTGTATCTTGTGTCCACGATGTCCAGATGAGTCTTGTCAGATATCTGTAAGCATATCATCAATAAATAGAAGACAGCTAAGACTGCTGTCTATTGTTAGTTGAGATGGAACAGATATTGCAGTATATAGCAAGCTCCTTTCTGTCTAAAAAAGTACGTAGACAGAGTAGCATAGAAATGGAAGATATTGTCTGCATGCATGGGAGATACGATCAGAGAGCATTTAATGCATAGCAGTCAACGGACAAGATATGACTTTGACTTTTCAACGCTATTAAAAGGCATTATACTGATGCATCAAGAAATTCGATAAAAGAATCTTGCTGACTTATGAATCGTTATGAATTATAGCAAGTTGCTATGAACTGTAAGGAAATCGATGTGATAACTTATGAAGTCGTTACAACAAGCATGTCGTTGTGAGTTCTGAAGAAATCGTTACAAGAAATCGTTATGACTGTCAAGTTGTAAGGAAATCGTTACACGAAATCGTTATGACTGTCAAGTTGTAAGGAAATCGTTACACGAAATCGTTATGACTGTCAGTTGTAAGGAAATCGTTACACGAAATCGTTATGACTGTCAAGTTGTAAGGAAATCGTTATACGAAATCGTTATACAAAGCAAGGCGTTATGATTAGTGAAGAAATCGTTATGAACTCCAAAGAAATCGTTATGAAGTCTAAAGAAATCGTTATGACTATAGAGTCGTTGCGAATTCTAAAGAAATCGTTACGAGGTCTAAAGAAATCGTTACGGCTAGAGAGTCGTTGCGAGTTCTAAAGAAATCGTTACGAGGTCTAAAGAATCGTTACGGCTAGAGAGTCGTTGCGAGTTCTAAAGAAATCGTTACGAGGTCTAAAGAAATCGTTACGGCTAGAGAGTCGTTGCGAGTTTCTAAAGAAATCGTTACGAGGTCTAAAGAAATCGTTACGGCTAGAGAGTCGTTGCGAGTTTCTAAGAAATCGTTACGAGGTCTAAAGAAATCGTTACGGCTAGAGAGTCGTTGCGAGTTTCTAAAGAAATCGTTACGATATCGATTTGTTTTGAGTTTTCCGGTCAAGAGGAAATCGTTCTGCTTATCAAGAAGTCGATACAAAGACTTGGATAGATGTGATGAGACTTACCAGATTGTCTTGAACTTTCATTTTTCTTTTATTTCCTGTACTTAGGCTCAAGTAATCCATTAGTGTTATTTTGTTAATCATCAAAATTAATATATAAATAAATGGAAATATTTATTATGGGGACAGTTTGGTCATCATGATTGATTGGTGATGTAACTTCAGGGTCAAATAAAAGCGAGTTAGAATGAATACCTCTCTCATACCTCCTTCCTTGGTTTGTTCTGCCATTTATTCCCTGAGCTTGATTACTCATTAGGGCAATCCTTAACCTTGTGGTCTTGGCTGCCACAATGGAATCATTTGTCCTAAAATTTCCAGCACTCCTCGGACCGATGATTTATTTTGTTGCAATGCTGGCATCTTTCTCAAGGAGCTGGGACTAGTTTCTTATTACAATTCTTGCACTTCTTTCTCTTGTGTGATCTGTTACTATTGTTGGGC
This sequence comes from Colocasia esculenta, assembly GCA_014218235.1. Classification (NCBI taxonomy): domain Eukaryota; kingdom Viridiplantae; phylum Streptophyta; class Magnoliopsida; order Alismatales; family Araceae; genus Colocasia; species Colocasia esculenta. The sequence continues at coordinate 133,058,707 of CM024754.1, forward strand.
CGTTTCTCTCTGGCCATAGGTTTGGAGTTTCCTGTGGTTGTAATTTGTTCTTTCTTAGTAGTTTCACCAACTCATTCGTCATCCATAGACCTTTCTTTTCCATTTGTATCTTCCTTAGCCATTATTAAGGCATTCTCTAATAGTTGAGCAGCTTGTCGTAGTGCTTTGGTTAATCTTTGGACCGATTTCTGTTATTCCATAAATGATGTAGGTTTATCATCCATTGCTGTTTATTTAAGTTCCTTCAAAAATAAATTATCACACGGTCAGTCTTCTTTACTCCTTGTTAATGCCTTAAAGTCTTACAGTATTTAGTTACTAGATAAATATGTGGACTTAGCCTATGTTTCTACCCAATCTCACCAAGTAGGTATAGAGTTCTTGACACAAGCTGAGGGTTCTAATGACACTTATCCTATCATTCCTGATTGCCTAGGACTTAGCAAAGCCCAGGCTCTGATACCAACTGTCACGCCCCGATATTTAGCAGCGTAATAAATACCGAGATGCGTGAACGATACCAACAAACGTATCACAATCGAGTAACTCAGAGCAACAACTAATTATAACCACATACTTGAGACAATAATATTTCCAGCTAAAATACTCTTTATTTCATTTCCATTTAACTAAATAATAACCTTACATCATCCGAGCCAACCATAGGGCCCATTATTCAAATGAAAATGTTTCGCTATTACATAAACTACTCAAATGTTTATTCGTAATACTTCATCTCCTCATGCCCGGTGCTCATCACTCTTCCCTGCCCTATCGGACTCCACGATATCCTCATCACTACCTGAAAAGGGCAGGATGATAGGGTGAGTGAACTAGCTCAGTAGGATTTACATCTCAATGCGGGCACTAAATACATGATTAACATTTAAAATAGGCAGATATGTACATGAACATGATGACAATGCATGCAATACTAACAGGTCCAAGAGCTGAATAGAACGAATATCATATCAAATGGAATACTGAATTTCATATGCAATGGACAGGTAATTCAAGATTTGAATCATATCAAAAAGAATTGGCCATATTCACATAGATATCACATATTCACGTGATCATACGTATCATATCAAACAATCATATCATATCAAACGAAGACACATTCACACAAATCTTGCATATTTCTTTGTGCTATGCCAAGCACCATAAGTACATTCTCCCGCAGTTAATAAGTAAATTGGGGCGCTCCTCCCCAGGACCAGACAGGGCCCCTATTGCACAGGCATTGGTCAAATGGACCGAAGTCCCACATTGTGCCGAACCAACATATACATATTATGGCCACAGAGTTTCAATGACAAGCTCACAGTAATAGAGACATGATCATTCATAGAGTCAAGGTAAGACAATTGCTCATGAGATTAATTGGGCAGCATAACAATGTATCTTATGTTTCATAATTCATTAATGTCTTGACAAGATGATGAATAATGACGGATCATACATGGTACAAGTGCTCTTTGTCTCCAGGGTACTTCATGGTACAACCAGCTCGGTCTCTATAAGGGAATCCATAGAGTACGGAGACTTACGGAGGTCTTAAGGAAAAGGTCGCTAGTCTGCCAATACGGAATGACCGGCAGAGAGCTCCCTATTGCCCAAGAAGGGTGTGCCTAATCGTGCATGTAACACCACGAAAATTTAGTGATTTAAAAATCTTGGAAATAAAGGGGATAAATTACATAAACATATTGGAGAGACTTCCAATACCATGTGTTAATGACCCATTAACAAGATTGGGCCAATAGAGCACATTTGGCCCAAGGATATAAATAAACTAAGACAGGAAATTACCCAAAAATTCGTGTATGTAATTATGCCATAATTAGAGAGGGCAAGTTAGGGTTAACAATTAAGGTATTAGTCATGTAAGGTAAGCCAAAACCGGACCCAACTGTAAGAGGTGGTTTCCTAAACGTTTGCTACCTCTTTTGGTGAGAGAATCCCATATTTTGTGGAAAGTGGGAAACATAACTCGTAGCCCCTTTCCTAGTCTCGTTAGGACTCTTACTACACCTTAAAACTATGAGAACTCGTCCCTAAACACTTGGGGAAGGTTTAGCAACAAGTTGGGGTCGAGAGTAGCAAGTTTGGAGCGCTGGGGAAGTGGAGAACAGCTGGGAAAATTGTGGTCTTCCTCATCCTCGCTCTGCATCAACCCAGAAATCTGCAGAGAGTTCTTAGCGTTCAAAGGTAGGTGTTCTCAGGCCAAGATTAAAGAAACCAACACCATCATGTAGATCTTTGAGTCTAGGATCATTTGCACTTGGTTTGACTAGTTTTCATGGATGTACATTGTGTATTCGTAGTTTTCACGAAGTCTCGCACAGTTAGGGCTTTTTCCGTTCTTCTTATTATGCACATGATTCGAGATCGAAATTGACTAAACTTCTTTCATGAAAGTTCTTCTACTTGTAGTCATGATAATTGTTTATGTTGGACGTTTTGTCCAAAAATCTTTTGTTAGAGAGTTATGAGTGTGGTAAGAGAGTCTCTGCATGATACTGCGATTTCGGGCTACACTTGACTTTTTGTTCATCATATGTTTTCTCAGGATTTAAGACTGAATTGGATCAAACCTCCAACATCAAAGTTCTTCTACTAGTTGACCTCGTCATCTTTTGTGTTGAACATTTTGTCTAAATGTCATTCTTTACAGAGTTATAAGTGGGATAAGTAAACCACTACATGAGATGTGTTTTCGGGTTCCACATGACCTATAAGTTTTGTTCTGGAAGGGCACTAGTGTCGACACTACTTCAGCTAGTGTCGACACACTGTCCCAAAACAGCCCAGAAGGTGTTCTGGGAAGGCCTCTAGTGTCGACACTACATGAGCTAGTGTCGACACACTGTCCCAGATTGGCCAGAAGGTGTTCTGGGAGTTGTCTCTAGTGTCGACACCACCTGAACTAGTGTCGACACTACTTGACCTTTTTGCCTTGCATTTGAAGCACTGTGTCGACACTACCTGAACTAGTGTCGACACTACTTGACCAGTTTTGCATTATTTTGTCTTGTGTTTGAAGCATTGTGTCGACACCAGTAAGGGGTGTGTCGACACTACCCTTACAAAAAAATTACATAATTTGGGTCTGATCATTTCATGATGTCTACTAGCATGTGCATGATGTTATATGGTATGCATGGACCTAAAATAAATCACCCATTGAAAAATAGTAATGATATGAATATGATTCTAATGTGTAATTGTGATTGATCTTATGTCCATTGGATTATCTTGTGATCTTGCTTATTGTCAATTGATAAGATAAAGAATATGATATGAATGTGGGGATGAATACATGTTGGTATGAACTTGCTAATGGAGTTAATGTCATAATTTGCATATGAGTTTCAATAGTTTTATGTTTTTCGGTGTTCAAATAATCATTTGTCAATTGCATACATGATAGGAAAGATCCGTAACTCGTCACTTACATATTTCAGAATAGGCACACCTTCTTGGGAAATTGAGAGCACATGTTCTGCATATGATCTGTCTTTTGAAACATCCTCATGTCAAGACATTATGAATTATGAAACATAAGATAAGTCGTTATCCTGCCTTGTTCTCTTGAGCTATTTGTCATACCTTGACTCTATGAATGATCATGTTTCTTTTACTACGAGCTTGTTATTGAAACTCTGTGGTCATATATGAATCTGTTTGTTCGGCACAATGTGGGACTCCGGTCCAAATTTGAACCAATGCCTGTGCAATAGGGGCCCTGTCTGGTCCTGGGGAGGAGCACCCCAACGTACTTTTTAACTGCGGGAGTATGGACTTGTGGTGCGTGGCATGTCACTGATACGATATTCAAGATTTGTGTGAATGTGCCTTTGTTTGATATGATAAGTCTGATGTGATCTGATATGATATGATTTGATATGACACGTCTGATCTTGTGAACACATGATATCTGTCTGAATATGGCCAATCCCTTTTAATACGATTCTACTCTTGAAATATATGTTCATTGTATGTATGCAACTCGACATTTGATCTGAAATGATATCCGTTCTATTCTACTATTTGATCTGTTAGTATTGCATGCATTGTCATCATATACATGTTCATATCTTGCCTGATTAAAACGCTAATCACGTATATTAGTGCCCGCACCATATTGAGAAGTAAATCCTACTGAGCTAGTTCTCTCACCCTATCATCCTACCCTTTTTCAGGAGTGATGAAGAACTAGTGGAGTCCGATGGGGCAAGGCAAGACTGATGAGCACCCGCCATTTGAGTCGATGATAGTTTAGAATAGACAATTGAGTAGTCCATGTAATAGTTAACTTTTCTGGAAGTTTTATTTGAATAATGGATCCGTTAGTTGATTCTTTCTTATGTAAGGTTGTATCTAGTTGAATGAAATGAAATAAAGAGTACCTTTGATGATGTTATTATGATCTGAAAAGTGTTATTATATTAAATTGTGACTCTGCGCTATTCAACTGAGATACGTCTGTTTGTATCGTTTACGTCCCCCGGTATTTATTCCGCTTCTAAATATCGGGGCGTGACAGTGCAAATGTGTAAGTGATGTATCACGGATCTTTCCTAATCATGTATGCATTTGATGAACAATAGCAGAACATTGGAAAGCACATAAATAAAGGAAAACCCACATTCAAGTCATGATAGAAAACTAAACTAAACAAGTCCATTCTAATCATGTATTCATCACATATTCATATGATATTCTTATCATGTCAATTTCACATTAAGGTAGATCACAAGAAGAGAATCAATTGAACATAAGATCAATCACATAATACACATTATAATCATGTTCATCTCATTACCATTTTCAAATTGGTTGATTACTTTTAGGCCAATGCACACTATGTAACAGTATGTCACATCCTTATAGACCAAGAAAACTAACATGCTGACTGACTAGTAGGAAAGAACAGTCTCGGGTCGGTTCTTGAATCGCATCCTACACTAACACGTTGTATAGTTAAACAGGGCTAACTATGAAGAATAAAAATAGCGTCCACCTATGTGGTTGCCTTTAACATTGAATCGCGACGGGATACCCCATCGCATCCATGAAAGTATTAAATACTATTATAAAAATCGGAAAAAACTTTGAGCGGGAAAACATGTTGAATCGTATTGGGTGTTCACGTCGCAGATCAGACAGGTGCAGAAATCCACGCGGTGCGAAGTTTCACGCGGACCGTTGACTGGTCAGACATTGAAACACATCGGACTTCACGGTCGCGATTTACTGAATCACGTCGAGCAAGGCTGACACGTTACCAGGCGCAGGAATCGCGTCGCCTGGACCGGACGCAGTTCAAACCCAAAACACCGAAAATGCTGGAACCAATAGCGCTTATTTTACTATGCTTATATCTCTGTATATAGTGATATTTAGACATAACCTTCAACATGAAACATGACGAGGACAACAAGTAGAAGAACTTTCATGTTTTGGGTTGGATCTAATTCAATCTCGATTCACATGAAACTTCTAAAGAATGCAAGAAGCCCTAAACATGCCTGACTTCATTGCAACCTTCATGTCAGGCCTATAACATAAAGTCTAATGACATTTAGACAAAATGCTCAACATGAAACATGACGCGGACAACATGTAGAAGAACTTTCATGTTTTGGGTTGAATCTAATTCGGTCTCAATTCATGGTAAACCTCTTAAGAACATAAAACATTTTAAACATATGTGACTTCATTGCAACCTTCATGTCAGACCTATAACTTGAAATATATTGACATTTAGATAAAATTCTCAGCACAAAAGATGTCGAGGACAACTAGTAGAAGAATGTTCATGTTTTAGGTTGCATCTAATTCCATCTCAATGCACATGCAACACTTGAAGAACATAAAAACCCCTAACATGCGTGACTTAGGGAAAACGACTAATACTCGCACTACAGGAAAATCAGGATTTACTTACGACCAAACACCGTAAGTAGAGAACCGAAAATCGTAAGCATAACATTCGCTTACAGTGTTACCCTACGATAGGGTTTCGTCAGCTAAGGTCCGACGGCAAAGGCCTATGGCTACGGTGTTTTAAACTCCGTAAGTATAGAACTTTACTTACGGTGTCGGTAGCCGTAAGTAACACCATAAGGATATCCTCATTCCGCGACGGCTATGTAAACCATAGTCATATTTTTTGTAAGGATAGACTTAGTCACAGCTGCGTACACCCCTACGGCTATGTAAACCATAGGCATGTTTCCCTACGGCCACATACACCATAAACATCTTATTTTTCAGTTAAAAATAATAATAATGTATTCAAATGGATCCACATTCACTTACATTTGAAGATCCGCATTACTACATTTGGAGATCCACATCACATACATTTGGATCCACATTCACATACATTTGGATCCATAGTCACATTTACATTTGGATCAACACATACACATCCACATTTAGATCCACACATTCACATCCACATCCACATTCATATTCACCTTCACATTGAGATCCACATTCACATTGACATCCACACATTCACATCCACATTTAGATCCACATATTCACATCCACATCCACATTCATATCCACCTTCACAGAACATTCGGATCCACATTCACATTGACATCCACACGTACACATTCACACCCACTCATTCACAATACACAACACATTAAAAATATAAAACACGTTAAAATTTAACAAACAATAATGTTGGTGAAAGTAAATCATCGCATCAAACATCAAATCCATCAAATTGTGCACATTCACATACTAGTACTCCTGCCAACCAAACTATGAGAGGCACGGCTGCAAACCAAGTGATATAAAGCTAAATGGTTGTGGTAGCTACAATGAGATTATTAGTGATATTATATATCGATTACATACTCTCCAGGACTTGGGCACTAGATAATACAACAGACAAGATTACTCTTCAGTAAGAGCAACATTTCAATAATCAGATATAATAAAGATAAGAATCTCACCTCTAGAAGATATGTTATTTCGTAACCAGTTAAATCATCCAAAAAGAAAAACCTGAAAGTAAACAAAATGACATAAAATTATGTTGTACCAGACATGAAGTAGAAGGGTCAACAGTTAGATGTAGTTCAAACAATTAACATATGCCTGCCCCGACTCAGCTATACCAATTTCAGTATATACCCTACTTAGCAAGCAGTAGGACCAATATGAAAGAAATCATTTTGATATGCTGAGTATAAAAGAAACCACTAGGGAAATTTCCTTGAAAAGGACTTGACATGAAATGTCAATTAGCATCATCAATTTTCAGCAAGATAGCATGATATTGTGATGAGCAAATATTGGTTCAAAAGATAAAGCACAAGATGTACACAAATCATGTAGAAGGGAGCATTTTGGAAATATGAGTCTTTATCTCTGAGAAAAATTATGTAGACTAATCACTAATATGAGTACACAAGATATAGAAAGGATTAACCCTCAGGCAACAGGGTAGCACAAAATGATAAGTTACAAGACTAATATCCTATGGTCGACTGGGTAGATGAAGGGAGTTAGAAAGGGAAGCATTGATGTTGTGTTTATTAATTGGGAAGAATACCAAATTGCCTTGCCCTATCATCAAGAATAAACATCGGGGCATTACCAATGTTAATGAACCGAAAGCTTTTCAAACAAACTTCCTGCTTAATGTTCATTTTTTCTAAAATGTTCTTTTCTGCTAATCCTGCCAATACATGTGTAGGACTGATGGGAGGAATGAGAACTATGACAATGCCTCCAAAGTGTTGATTGAGGCAAAAAATGTAATCAAACGCATCCTAGACAATGAGGATAGGACAATCATAGCATGCAAACAAATGCATGATTATAGACTTCAACTCTACCACTTTGGTACTAGCACGACACAAAGAGCTGCTTAGATTTTGAGTCCAGGTTAGAAGTTACTCATCATATTTATTTGCATCTAGAATGAGTTGGTTCTACTTCTATTTTCTAAAACACTATACATGCTTCATTTACAGTGGATTGGTGGTTGGATCATGGAAGAACTTATGGATATGAAGACCTACCATATGTAGCTATTCGGGTGTTAAGCCAAACAACGTCTGCCACAGGGTGTGAGAGAAACTGGAGCACATTTGGCTTGATCCACACAAAGCAATGAAACCGCTCAAAGTTTGCACGTCTTGAAAAGTTGGTATTTTGCCACTACAACATGAGATTGAAGCTTAAGAATCTCCAATTAATCAAACAAGTTCATGATATAGAAAAATATAGAGCCTCAGGTCAACAACAAGCTGAAGCAGCTCCATCCGAGACAATAGATATAGAAGAAGTTTTTGAGGAGGAACATCCACTCCATGCATGGGTAAATGCAACCTCTTCTGTGGAACCAGAGTTCGACCTGCATGATCGTGCATGGGCTGAAGGTAGATGACCTTTACAATGTACATGCAACATGGCATTATAATTTATAAATTTTTAATTTTTCATGTTAACATATTTATGTGTCATTTAGGTGAGCTTGATAATGTGCCTTTGCTTCTGGAGTTTGAAACTCCCCCAGCCCCTAAACGCCAAAAGAAGAAAGTGGGTGCAAGAGGAAGGAGCAAGAAATACGGCATTAGCATTGCAGATTTGGAGACAATCGAGGAAGATGTAGATGATGAAACACCGGAGTCAAGCCATAATGTCGTATACCAAACTTCTAATGACTCCACATCAAAGACAAGTACTCCTAGTGAGGGATCCGATCATGGAGGAGATGTCAGCAGTGTACCGCCACCGGCACCGCCACCAGATCCTATTGTATTCACCGGAGAGGAAGACTTCACCCATGCTACTCAAGATCAACATCATGGGAGTAGGCAAGGGAGGGAAGTAGAAGCACAAACCTCAAGTCAATAATATGCACGGAAGGGGAAGAAAGTGGCATCTCAATTCCAAGGGCAAGGCCAAAACAAGGCTGACAAGCATCCAAAGATTCGGGATACAATCCAACTTCATTCCGCATAGACGGAATTGGTTAATGAAGAAGAAGAAGATGCAAGAGTGAGAGCGTCAAGAAAAGCTACGGATGGAGTTTGAGACCATGGAGCAAGCCTCAGATACATCATCTTATGCTTCCACTGAAGGATACTACCAAGGGCAGGGAGGCTACTTGGCATATCCTCAATATCCGGATGCATCGTATTACACCGGAGGCAGAGCATATGCACAATCCACTAAGTCTGATTCACATTCACATAACTCATATGAGTCATATGGCACTATCAAGTGCCTGAAATACCTGGATACACACCAATTACTATCATATATGCAAACACGGATTCATATAGTCAATATTTGACTTAATATGAGGCATATTACCAACATTATATGTCTTGGATAGATTATGTAAACCTTATGTCCACACAATATAATGTACAATTCCAATAAATATAATTATATGCTTTTCTCAGTACCAATGATGTATTATGTCCTATTTTTTCATGTATTTCAGTTCATAAATACAATGTTTATATTTTTTCCTATTTTTTCATATTGTTTCCTTTTTTTAATTTTTTTAGGCGGCCGATTCAGCCCCCTTTAGCTCAGCCAGACTCGGTCAGGTTCGGCCCGGCTCGGCCGAGCTGGGGTCAGGATCGGCCGGTCGGATCGGTTTGGGGCTGGCCGATCCGATCCCGATCCCCAGGTTCTTGAACCTTGGGAGGAACATTGCTAGTTATAGAATGAAGACATAGCATTCAGCAAAGAACAGACAATCAAATTAACTTTTTGCTGAGATGAGAATTAGCAAGAAACAGGAAAATAAGAATATATTCGGTAGTTCATTCTGAGTTATGTTATTGTTGCACATAGCAAAAAAGTGGAAAACCTTCAAAACTAATCTATCATTTAAGTCAGCATAAACTCGCTTAAGGGACAAGTTCATTTTCCATGAACATCAAACTGCAAAAAGAAATCATCTTGGAAAATGTCAAAAAATCAGGGCAACGCTGTAGATTCCTAAAATACCTGAGATGATCAGTAAGCATAACAAGAGACATTTGGGACTGTAACTAAAGTAAATCCCTATGATAGAGGGCTGAAGACGACATTTGCATGTTGCCTGAATAAAGAAAAAGGTGAGATAGACACTCTGATATTCAGTAATCACTAGACTGTAGTAGATAAACCATCAATTGTAGGCTCACTGAAAACCCCCTTCCAGTGAATGAGACATGAAAGAAATCAAATGAACTAGAAACATAGCCTTTGTTGCAGAAAACGGATTTGAATGAGAGTTCATACTTGAGAAAGCAAGAACATACCCTGATTGAAATTTTAGAGAAGTGCCCCAGATCAGCAAACATTGCCTCTCGCACCTAAGGAGTGATGCACACTATTATCAATCCAAGTGGAGGAGAAAGAAATGATAGCCAGTAATATTTCGTGAAAGAAAGCCATGTACCAGTAATACACAAGACAATGCCACCAAGGGACGTCCATACATCTTTGCCAGAGTTCTCAAAAAAATTGTAAATGTAATGTGGTGATAGAGCATGCAAAACAGAAGGATTCCAGTGGATTATATTATAAAGGCCAATCCCACTGATGCACACAAGCTAAGCTATCATGATCGGATCAAAAAGAAAACCAATGCGGTGTGTCCCATGATGGTGAAGGGCAGAGAGGCCCACTAGGATTAAACAAGAATTAGGACAGTACGATCTGCAAAGCAAATAAAATGTTAGTAACATAAAAGATGGGGAAAGTACTTTAGAACTTCTTTAAAGTATGCATGTGTGTGTGTGTGTCACTGATGCACACAAGCCAAGCTATCATGATCGGAGCAAAAAGAAAACCATTGTGGTGTGTCCCATGATGGTGAAGGGCAAAGAGGCCACTACTAGGATTAAACAAGAATTAGGATAGTACGATCTGCAAAGCAAATAAAATGTTAGTAACATAAAGATGGGGAAAGTAATTTAGAACCTCTTTAAAGTCTCCATGTGTGTGTGCGTGTGCGCGCGAGCATACATCCAACATTTATAAACTGATGTCAAGTACTTAGCCCTTATAAATTTGTAAAAGGACATGAGCTTCCAGAAGTTTCATACTTCCATAAAAGCTGATAGCTTTAGAGACTGATGTGAGGAATGCTACTTATTTCCATTCATTGTACAAACCTTCGTGTAGATCTGGAAATTTGATTTTGACTCCAGAAACGGTTGAAAGGACTGCATAAACATAACAAAAAGAAATAAGAAAATAGATCAGTCAAAACTGAAGAATGAGAAAATAGCGACAGTCTCACAAGCATCCTTTACTTTTTGGCAGGATTCTGAATATACAACCTTTGAGATGATCAGAAGGTTGTATACTCTGGTTTACACAGCTAAACCGCACCACGTGAAGTGACTCTTTCAGATATCGAACCCAAACATTTGAGATGATCAGAATCACCAATAAGCTCACCACGGGGAGAAAGACTAGAGCCAAAAAGTGATTCGAAGTTACAGCACTCCAATTCTTGCCCATTCCAAAAACTCACAAGAACAGGTCAGTTTAATATGCAAATGCCAAGAAATTTTACTGCATTCCCAACAACAACACCCTTTTGCTCAACCCTTGCAATATAGGTAGCGGCAAATATGAGCAGTGAAAACAGACAGGGAGACGGTACCCTTTTTTCCTTACTTTTTTTTTCTTGCGGATTATTTTGAGTTTGGAAAACTGGAAGCGAAAAGAAATAAATATCTGATCTTTCTAGAAGTCATCATCGTAGCCCAGATCGTTCTCCACCTGCTCGGCGACGTCATCGGCGATCTTGTCCTCCCGATAATCCACGCCCTCCGCCAGGGCCAGCTCCCTAAGCAGCCCCGCTGCCGCCCCCACCGCCAGCCCCATCCTCATCCCCATCTTGCTCTTATTCTGACCCACCACCGCGTATGGTTGCTGCGCGTACGACGAGGACTGCCCGTACGCGAAAATAAGCTACCAGACATCAAATACTTGCTGCATGACGAACAGAGCATCCAACGAACGGACTAGGGCTTTCCTTTTTCTTCTACAAAATATCATAAAGAGGTCGATCTACCAATGCTAAGCTCTATTTCATTGACTGCCCATCATGCTATTGAAACGCTTATACCAACTTGTTTCTAGGATTAATTCTAGGGCATCAGGGGAAGATGCGTACGTCTCCTCTTCCTCTTCTTTCCCTACATGTTCTTTATCGGTACCCAGACATGTACAAGAGCAGAAACAAGCTCCGAGGAGCCTTCTGAGGAGACGTACGCAGCGCCATCGATCGGCGCCATGTCAACCTTAGCATGAGTTGATCTTTGTGGGCGCGCGCAGGAGGACGGCAGAGCAGGGAGAAGGACTTTATGGACATTGTTAACCAGCTGGAAGAACAAGCGCAGGGGAAGTAGGGTGGGACACCGCCGGTGCCGGGGAAGTGCCTGGCGCCGTTCCTGACGAAGACGTATGACCTGGTGGACAGGTCGGGCTCCGAGCACATCGTGTCGTGGAACAAGGAGGGGACGACATTCGTAATCTGGCTGCCCAACGATGGGGGGGGGGGGGGATCGCCGGTGGCATAGGTGAGGGGAAGGGAGGGGGGAGTTCACGGGCAGTGTGGGCGGCTAGGCGTGGGGGGGTGGTGTGTTCTTCAGATTGTTCTAGAATGGGAGAAGGTTTGGTAGATGTTTCGAGTTTAGAAAGAAAGTTTCCGCGATCTGAAAATTTTGGAGGGTGTTTTGAGTTTTTTTTTTTATAAGGGAAAATTTTAGATGATGTTTATACCTACTATTAATTCTTACTGTTACACGCTCCGTAGGCATATAATTTTGTTATATACTTACATTATCACGTCATAGGGATAGGTATATCATAAAAGTTTAAGAACAATATTTGTCTGATATCCTTACGACATGTATAGTTCGTAAGTATAGATATGCATATCCATACGAATAGCTTACGAATATATTGAACCGTAAGAAACTTTCGTAAGCAGAGCTTAGATTTCTTGTAGTGTCGACGGATACACCATGAAAATTGGGCAAATCAAGTGTATATGAAACTACACATGCAGCACTACAAGATGGTATAAGATTCATTTAGTCTTGGCCCGAGATCACCTACCTTCAGATAGATGCAAGAGATGCAATAACCCAGGTCGATGCAGCGCGAGTTTGAGGAAGAACCACATTTTCCCCAGCCGTTCTCCTCCCCTCTTGCACCCCAAGCTTGCTCCTCATGATCCCAACTCGATGTCAAACCTTCCCCAAACGTTTTATGATGAACTCTTATAGTTTTAGGGTTAAATTCAATGTCCTAATGATGCTAGGAAAGGTGGCTGCGGGATCAGCTGCGCACTTGCCAAAATCTGGGTTTTCTCCTCAAATGAAGTAGCCACACCCAAAGAAAGTGCTAAGCATGGTTGGCCACGATTTACCTTGCCATGCTTGGCTAATAGCACACTTCTAAACCCTAATTTGCCCTTCCTAATTACCCCATATTTGTAGGTACGAATTTTGAGTATTTTCTTGCTCCATTTTTATTCTTGGGCCAAAAGTGATCCAGTGGCCCAATTTTGATAATGGTTCATCAATATATTATGTTAGAAGTCTCTCCAACATATTTATTTAATTTATAGTTGTGTTATATTTCCACGTTAACGGCTTTCCGACTTTGTTTTCTAATTTGAATGTTTAGTAACATTGTGACTTACACTTGGCCAATCAGATTTTTCGTTGCACGAATTTCTTCGTGGAATGCTTAGGAGTACTATTTTGGGTTGATTTATAATTTTTACTAAATTTTCTGAGGTGTTCTTGCACGTACGATAGTGGTACGTCTGTTCTACCATTCCAAAATACAGAAATTATTCATTTGTTATTTTCGTACATGAACTTGTTCATGGGTCATAAGTTGTCCATTGGTCCAATTTATTTTATGGACTATCCCCACATATTGTTTGGAGTCCACCCATAAATTTTTAATTTAGTTTATGATCACATTTTATACACATGATAATGGATTTTCCAACTTATTTCCTAATTACGATAATAAGTCACAATCATCATCATCATCATCAGAGCCTTATCCCATTATTTGAGGTCGGCTAGATGAATCCTTTTCCGCCAAAGATTTCTATCAAGTGCTATAGTCGTGTTTAAACTCAAGAAGTACAAGTCCTTCTTAATAACATTGCACCATCTCATTTTAGGCTTTCCCCTAGCTCTTTTACTAGCATCCACTAAAATTTGGTCACATCTTTTAACCGGCGCCGACTTAGGGCGATGGTACACGTGTCCAAACCACCTAAGTCTATTTTCTCTCATTTTTCTATCAATTGGAACTATCCCCAAATCCTCACGGAAGCGCTCATTCCTAATCTTATCTTTCTTAGTCTTACCATACATCCATCTCAGCATCCTCATCTCTGCTACATATAATTTGTTATCGTGTTCCTTTCGCACTGCCCAACACTCGGTGCCATGTAATAAAGCAAGCCTCACTTCCGTTCTATAAAACTTTCCTTTAAGTTTCAATGGTATACGGCGATTGCAAAGGACTCTTGATGCATTTTTCCATTTTATCTAGCCTGCATTAATCCTGTGTGCCACATCGTCATAAATCTCTCCATTCTCTTGGATGATAGATCCCAAGTATCGAAAGCTACTACTCTTAGAAATATCTTGACCATCAATTTGAACCATATCTCCTTGAAGCACCCTTTGATTACTATAATTACAGTGCATAAACTCAGACTTACTCCTACTAATTTTAAAACTTTTAGACTCCAAAGTATGTCTCCAACTTTCTACCTTAACATTTAAACCATCAATACTCTCATCAATTAAGACAATATCATCAGCAAATAGCATACACCAAGGGATATCATCATAAAAATGTTTGTTACCTCATCTATAACCAGAGCAAAGAGATACGGACTTAGGGCAGAACCTTGATGCAAACCTATAGTGACAAAAAATTCACGAGTCTCTCCAGCAATAGTTCTTACACTAGTAGTATCACCCTCGTACATATCCTGAATCAAGTCAACATATCCTTGAGAGATTCCCTTCTTTGTTAATGCCCACCAAATCAAGTCTCTCGGTACTCGATCATACGCCTTCTCCGAATCAAGAAAAACCATATATAAATCTCTTCTAATCTCTCTATACTTCCCCATTAACTGCGGTAATAAGAAAATAGCTTCTGAAGTAAATCTACTATGCATAAAACCAAATTGATTTTCTGATACACTAGTCATGCATCACATTCGAGATAATGAGATAATGAGATAATAAGTCACCATAACTCTTAAATATACCCCAAACGACTTTTGTTGACCAAAATTTCTTGATGGATCATTAGAAGATATTATTTGAAGTCCATCTATGATTTTATTTAATTTTATGACTCATCTAAGTATGTGTGATAATGATTTCTCGACTTATTCCCTGATTGCGATACTCAGTCACAAAACGCCTTAAACTTTGACCATCTGATTTTCCTTTGTACGAATTTCTCTGTGGGTCATTAAGGAGTATTATTTAGAGTTGAACTATGGTTTTCATGGAATTTTCGAATGGGTTTTTGTATGCACGATAATGTCACGTGAGCTTTTGCTATTTCACTAATACTGAATTTATCATTTTCAATTTATTTCTAATTTCCAATTACCGAATTTTCGGGGTGTTATAGAGTCTCTGAGCTGAGGGGAAAATGGTGTGTAGACAACAGTGTAGAGTCGTTTATAGAGATCTCGAGGTTGGTTTGGGATGTCAAATGTAGGCCAGTCAGTCCTTTCTTACTGCCTTACTCCACGTGGTACCAGAACCATCTAGAGGTGTTAGGTGCGGAACCATAGTCTGGTTAGACTAAGGTTGTTGTTGTGGTTCTTAGTTCTGCGGCCTCACTTTGATGAGGGGATGACAAGCTCGGACTGTAATACCCAAGTAATAAAGATAGTATATACGCAAATAAAAATTATAGCATCCCGAAAATTTTAGTAATTGAAATTAGAGGTAAATAAAAAACTGTCAATTTAATAATCTGAAAGTAGCAATAACTTATGCACCATTATTGCATGAGCAAAAACACATCTAAAAATTCCATAAAAATCATAGTTAGACTCTAAATAATATTTCCTAACTCCCATGAAGAAATTTTGCCAAGAATTTTTTTTTGGATCAAGTTTAACAATTATTGGGACTTATTATTGTAATTAGAATAAGTCAGAAACCCATTATTTGTAACACTCCACTTAGACCCGGCCCAGTTATACTGTAACACATTGGAAATTCAGTAATTAAAAAATTAGAAATAAATTAATAATGATAAATTAAATATTAGTGAAATAGCAAAAACGTACGTGCCATTATCGTACATACAAAAACCATTTAGAAAATTTCATAAAATCCATAGTTCAACTCTAAATAATACTCCCTAATGACCCACTATGAAATTCGTGCAAAGCAAAATTGGATGGTCCATGTTTAAGGCATTTTGCGACTGAGTATCGTAATCAGGGAATAAGTCAGGAAATCATTATCACACATACTTAGATGAGTCGGAAAATTAAATAAAAATCATAGATGGACTTCAAATAACATCCTCTAATGATCCATAAAGAAATTTGGGTCAATAAAAGTCATTTGGGGTATATTTAAGAGTTATTGTGACTTATTATCGTAATTAAGAAATAAGTTGGAAAATCCATTATCATGTGTATAAAATATGATCATGAACCAAATTAAATTGATGGGTGGACTCCAAACAATATGTGGGGATAGTCCATAAAAGAAATTGGATCAATGGACAACTTATGACCCATGAACAAATTCAAGTATGAAAATAGTAAATAAATAACTTCCGTATTATCGGAATGATAGAACTTACGTACCACTATCGTACGTGAGAAAACACATCGAAAAATTCCGTAAAAAATATAAAACAACCCCAAATATTATCCCTAAGCATTCCACAAAGAAATTCGTGCAACAAAAAATCCGATTGGCCAAGTGTATGTCACAATGTGACTAAATATCTAAATTAGGAAACAAAGTCGGAAAACCGTTAACGTGAAAATATGGCACAACCATAAATTAAATAAATAGGTTGGAGAGACTTCCAACATTAAGTATTAATGTCCCATTAATGAATTGGTCCAATGGATCACTTTTGGGTCCACTAATAAAATTAGAACAAGAAATACCCAAAAATTCGTACATGTAAATAATGGGTAATTTGGAAGGGCATATTAGGGTTTAAAATAGTGTCATTAGCCAAGCATAGCAAGCCAAATCATGGCCAACCATGCTTTACACCTTCCCATGGTGTAACTACTCCATTTGGGAGGAGAAATTCCGAAATTTGGAAAGTGCAAGGCAGAATTTGCAGCCCCCTTCCTAGTCCCATTAGGGCTTGAAATCAAACCCTAAAACCATAAGAAATCATCACCAAGCTGTTAGGGTAAGTTTAGCATCAAGTTGGGGTCGTGAGCAGCAAGCTTGGGGCGCAGGAGGAGAGGAGAACGGCTGGGGAAAACGTGGTTCTTCCTCAACCTCGCTCTGCATCGACCCAGAACCTGCAAGGGATTTATAGCATTCAAAGGTAGGTGATCTCGGGCCAATACTAAATGAAACCTATACCCTCTTGTAGTGCTGCATGTCTAGTCTCATACGCACTTGATTTGTCCAATTTTCATGGTGTGTACGTCGAGTTCTAAGTGTTTTCCCTAAGTCGCGCAGGTTTAGGACTTTTTAAGTTCTCCTTGATTTTCACATGATTCAAGACCGAATTAGGTCAACCCAAGTTA
This sequence comes from Colocasia esculenta, assembly GCA_014218235.1. Classification (NCBI taxonomy): domain Eukaryota; kingdom Viridiplantae; phylum Streptophyta; class Magnoliopsida; order Alismatales; family Araceae; genus Colocasia; species Colocasia esculenta. The sequence goes on from CM024754.1 coordinate 133,076,513, forward strand.
TGAAAGCTCTTTTAATAGTTGTCATCGTCATCTTTTGTGTTGAGAGTTTTGTCTAAATGTCATTATATTTCAAGTTATAGGCCTAATGTGAAGGTTGCAACGAAGTCACATATGTTTAGGACTTTTTACGTTCTTCATATTTTGCACGTGATTCAAGACCGAATTAGACCAACCCACTACATGAAATTTCTTCTACTAGTTGTTCTCATCATGTTTTATGTTGAGAGTTTTATGTAAATGTCATTAGATTTCAAGTTATAGGCCTTACATGACGGTTGCAACGAAGTCACGTATCTTTAGGACTTTTTACATTCTTTAGTTATTGCACATGATTCAGGACCGAATTAGATCCAATCCCTAACATGAAAGTTCTTCTACCAGTTGTTCTCGTCATGTTTCATGTTGAACATTTTGTGTAAATGTTAGTAGGTAGAGAGTTATAAGCATGGTAAGAGAGTCACTGCATGAATACTGCATTTTTGGGTTGCACTTGGAATCGCATCCGGTCCAGGCGACGCGATTCTAGCGCCTGGTATGCCGACGCAATTCCCTAAAATGCGACCATGAGGTCGGATACGATTCTCACTCTAACTTGTCAACGGACCGCATGAGACTTCGCGTGGTGTGGTTTTCTGCACCGGTCTGAACTGCGGTGGGATCCCCCGACGTGATTCAGCACGTTTTCCCGTCCATTGATTATTAAATGAATTTCCATGAACGCATCGGGATCCCACGACGTGATTGCCGATGCGATTCAGTAAACTGCGACCGTGCAGTCCGACGCGATTCAACGTCTGACCAGTCAACGTTTCGCGTGAGACTTCGCACCGCGTGGGAGTCTGTGCATGTCTAAACCGCGGCGGGATCCCCCGATGCGATTCAGGTGGTTTTCCCGCCCAATGTTTTATTTAATGATTATTCATGAATGCGTCGGGATGCCCCGATGCGATTCACTTTAAAAGGCGGCCTAGGTGGCAGACGCGATTTACCTGGCTTCACATTTGGTCTGTTTAACTGCACACCATGTTTCGAAAAATGTCCATTGTGTAGGACACGGTTCATAGAATGACCTGAGACTGTCCTTTTTAGCCAGTCAGTCAGCATGTTAGTTTTTCTTGGTCTGTAAACTTGTTACATAATGTTACATAGTGTGCATTGGCCTAAAAAATAATCCATCAACCTGAAAACGATAATGACATGGATATGATTCTAATGTATGATATGTGATTTATCTTATGTTCATTGATTATTATCTTGTGATCTAGCTTGTTATGAAATTGAAATGATAAGAACTATGAATGTGTGGATGAATACATGTTAGCATGGACTTGTTGGTTAAGTTTTATCATGATTAGCATGTGAGTTTTATTAGTTATATGCTTTCCGATGTTTCAATTATTTGTTCATAAATTGCATACATTTTTGGGAAAGATCCGTGTCACGTCACTTACACATTTGCACGATTAGGCACACCCTTCTTGGGGAATTGGGAGCTCTCTGCCGGTCATTCCGTATTGGAAGACTAGCCATCTTTTCCTTAAGACCTCCGTAAGTCTCCGTACTATATGGATTCCGTCATAGAGACCGAGCTGGTTGTACCATGAAGTACCCTAGAGATATAGAGCACTTGTTATGCGTACGATCTGTCATCTGTCATCCTCATGAAAAGACATTAATGAATTATGAAACATAAGATACGTCGTTATGTTGCCCAATTGATCTCTCGAGCTTATGTCATGCCTTGACTCGATGAATGATCATGTTCTTATTACATTGAGCTTGTTATTGAAATTTCGTGGCCATAATATGTATATGTTTGTTCGGCACACCTTAGGACTTCGGTCCATTTGACTAATGCCTATGCAATAGGGGCCCGGTCTGGTCTTGGGGAGGAGCGCCCCAACGTACTTCTTAACCGCGGGAGTATGGACTTATGGTGCTTGGCATAGCACTACGAATATGCATGATTTGTGTGAATGTGCCTTCGTTTGATATGATACGATAAGTTCGATATGATATGTCTGATCACGTGAAAATGTGATATCTGTGCGAATATGGCAAATTCCTTTTGATATGCTTCTATTCTTGAATTACCTGTCCAATGTATATGAAATTCACTATTTGATCTGATATGATATTCGTTCCATTCAGCTATTTGACCTGTTAGTATTGCATGCATTGTCACCATGTTCATATGCATGTCCTACCTACTTAAAATGTTAATCATGTATATTAGTGCCCGCACAATATTGAGATGTAAATCCTACTAAGCTAGTTCGCTCTTCCATATCATCCTATCCATTTCAGGTAGTGATGAGGACCTCGTAGAATCCGATGGGGCAGGGCAAGAGTGATGACCACCCGTCATATAAGGAGATGAAGCATTAGGAATAGATGGTTGAGTAGTTTATGTAATAGTGAGACATTTTCATTTGAATAATGGGCCCTTTGGTTGGCTCGATTGATGTAAGATTTTTAATTAGTTGAATGGAAATGAATGAAAGAGTATTTTAGTTGGAAATATTATTGTCTCAAGTATGTGGTTATAATTAGTTGTTGCTCTGAGTTACTCGACTGTGATACTTATATTCGTATCGTTCACACATTCCGAAATTTATTCTGCAGCTAAATTTCGGGGCGTGACATATACCAACTCTCACCGAGTCTAAGAGACGTGCTACAAGGGGAACACACCCCGACATATATCAAATGTAGGTTGATTCATTCACAAACAAATAATAATGTTGCGAAAATAAAGCACAATTCATCAACTTTAATAATCAAGTCCATAGTCCATCAAATAGTCAAGAATGCTATATGTACTTCAATTACAATGTTCATAACATAAGCAAATCCTCACATACATATATCTCTCAATCACACAATCACAATCAATCCTCTCGCTCCGAATCCGATCTTGCTATCAAAGCCTCAAGATCTGGTGTCTCACCTAAAATGTTAAGCAAGTATGAGTCTAGAATGAAGATTCAGCAAGTGACCCAAAAATGGATTACCAATCTAACATATACATAATGGTTTCAAAACATGTTATTGCATATAGAATTCAGAAACCATATTACTTGCAATATATATATATATATATATATATCATCCACATCTAAGTCAAAAGTGAGTACAATTGCTACTAGAATAAAGCATGAGTTTAAGACATGATCTTAACTTCACAATGTTTATCTTTGCTAAAAGGTTTCAGATCTGATCATGATGATATGAATTCAAGCATTAACATGGTACATTTATGATACATGATTCCAAGTGTTTGCATATTAAGCATGATTACAAAACATTCACCCGAATGAAATAAAACAAGTATTACATGCAATCTTTATAGAGCTGAAAACAAACTTTGTTAATAACATATACATATGTACAAATTTTGCCAAGACACAGTCCAAACCACCCATTAGAAGTCAGATAGACATATGAACATATACTCATCACCTAGGCAATTAGTGATACGGTCTTGGTTATTGAGCAATACCAAGGGAAGCAATCCCCACCTTAACCAGTGGTACTTGTCCACCTCTAGGATTTATTCCCATGCCCTTGAGAACATATAACATATTGAACATTTCCATAGGGGCATTACTATGCTCCTGTTCCAGATTACTTCTATGGTGGCAGTGTTTTATTGGACATATACAAATTCATATACAAATTTCTCCAAATTCAATTGCAACATAACATGCTGCCAAATCATATACATATATTCAAATGCTGACAGAGACATATTTTTCATTTATCAGAAGCTGTATTTTCTGAACATTTTCCCACAATTCATTTCAAAAGAACACAATTCTCACAATGATAATCAGAATTAAATAGTTACAGTCGTAAAAAAATCATAAAAGTTTGCCAGAACGTGCCTCTACTGAATAAATCAAATTAGGAAATTTTCATGCTTTTTTGACATGTATTCTAATTTCCACAGTAATCAAATCAGTGATATAAATATAGAAATATTAATCACAATTAAACCGCCTGTCAACCTGGTTCAATATTTTTACCGTGTATATATCATAACCATACAAAGTGATTTTCAAAATTTCATAATTTTTGGAATCCAAAAACTATTTGCCAAATTAAAATAGTACTATTGATTCTTATATTTCACTCATGGAGATTTTAGAAAACTATCAAATTCAGATTCCAGATCTAAAACAGTATGAGAATATCCCTATCATGTATTTCTACACAGAAATCACAATTTTATCCTTGGCATGCATCAATTATAAAATATTTCTTTTAAATCTAAGCTTAATTCCACACGTCAAAAAATTGCCCTAAATCATGGTGACTACAGAAATTAGCCCAATTTACAGTGTTTCAAAAAGTTGTTGTACTGAACATTGCACATTTCACAGAAAGTTCATTCGAAGTTTGAATACAAATATATAAATCAGGATGTAAAAATTGGTCAAAATAGTAAACAGAAGAACTTGACGGCAACTTTGATTTAAGTTAATCCTTGATGGCAGCAAGGTTCACATTAAACTGGTAGGAAACCTGAACTCATCCGAGACTCATATAAAGTCCAAATCTGATTGTCTGTAAATTTTTAAAATCATGTAAAATTATAAAAAGGTAAAATGTAAGGTTGGGAACCCGATCCCTCGGTTACTTGCCTCTAAAACACCAAGAAATCCATGGATTTAGCCAATGAAGCCCGCCTTGGCCAACCAAGACAGTCCTCCTTGCGAGTTAAAATCCTTGATCCGCAGGTCCCCCGATGGTAAGCACACCTTGGAGACGTCTTCAGCCATCAAAAGCACACCTTCTTCACTTGTAGATGCTTGGTCTAAGCCTCCACGATGATCAAAACACCGGTTTTCTTCCACCTCACTTTGAGACTTGGAGAAGACTCTCCAAAATCGGTTCCAAGAAGCTAACCCACCCTTTTTATAAGGGATAGGCCTCTCCAAACTCTGCCCATGAGGTAAGATACATAACCCCCATCTGTTTCCTAATTTCCATCCCATTACCATAAGTTCACTAGAGCTGGACTGTAAGAATCTCGCTATCAGTTCCGAAAGAAGTAGACGTCAAGGTTTACTGCCGTTTACACAGAGTAGACGTCAATCGATATGGACGTTTACCTGAAGTTGACGGCAAGGGATATTGTCGTTAACCTGTTGTTGACTGCAGTCAATGTTGCCGTAAGAAACACAGGCCAACTTGCATCCAACCCGAGAACAGACCATTCTACAATATAACATACTAAACTATGACAAATTATACACAAAATATTCTAAATTCACAATAAAATAAACATCAATTGAAATTTAAAACTATGAGGAAAATTTTAGGATATCACATTATCACTTGTATAAAGATAGGTAAAAAATTAAAATAAAAACTATAGATATACTTCAAACTATGGGTATTATCATTCTAATGAATGAATTGGGTTAAGAGTTATCTCTTGGACCATGAATAAATCCAAGATAGGAAAATAATCCAAAATTCAAAAATTTTAACTAAAGGAGATAATGGGCAGAATTCTCACCCAATATATACTTATTGGACTCCAAATTGAGCCCAATTCATTGGTACAATTCAAAGGATGGTTTCCTATTATGTTTCCATCACCAATTGGGGGAGAAATAACCAAAGGATGGAAGGATTTCCCAAACATATACCTTCAGTATCCTAATCCAATTAGGACTTCTAAAGACCCATCCCTCTAATAATAAACCCCAATCTTTGCCATGGGGTGACTCCTAGGGTTGTTGGAGGCGTGATTGAAGGCTGTGGTGGATGGAGATCTCGAGGAGAAGGTTGGAGCAAGGAGCAACTTGTGATCTTCCGAACTCGGATTTGCAACGACCTGCAGATAGGAGTCAAATTGATCATCACCAAAGGTTAGTAAAACCTCTACCATACATAGCAAACCATATACCCCTAGAAAGCCCTTCAAGTCTAGTCTCTTATGGAAATATTTTTCCCAATTGTTACATAGTATTTTGTAAGTATTAGGCATTCTTCGCCAACCTATTAATCTAGGGTTTCTAGGAGGAAGCCTATTTCTTTCAACCTAAAGGTAGGTTGTCTCTAAGCCAAACTCTAATTAAACTCGTGCATGCATGCATACACATGTTTAGATCATGATTATACCATTTTCCCCAATTTTTATCTTGTTGTTGCATCGTATTAAATCCAACATCATCATAATGTGATTTCCTTCATGTAAAACCCTTGCACTATCTTACGAGTCTTCTACCTCTCGCCTGAGTCATTTTAGATCGAGCACTCAATATGAACAATGTTCCCCTCTGAGTCTACTTTCAGAGAATACCAAAATCTCTTTGTTTTAGGGTGTGTGTAGAGAGTAGTGACAAAAATATCTCTATTGCATCAGTTTTTCATAGTCTGTCCCACATAGTCATGTTCATCCAATGCCGGTGATTGGTTTTCTAATTCCTCATTATAATAGTTAGCTTAGTGAGATAGCAATCTAATGAACTTGGTTTTATAATTTTTCATACTCTATATTGTGAGTTATAAACCCTGGAAGTGCCTTATGTCACCCCAGTCCAAGTAGGAGTCGAACTAGGCATGTTTGGCAACCTAGGACACTTGCCAGAAGGCGACGGGTCGACCTTTCGCATTTAGAATGTGACAAGTAGTCTGTCGCAACCCTCACTCTGCACAGTGTCTATTGAAAAGCCATAACGTTTTTTATAGACCTCAGATTAATGAGCCGTTTTCTTTGTTGGATTCCATATTCAAAGGGATTCAATATGTTATATTCATGCATGATATTTGAATAAGAAATAAGCGCATTATGACCTGAGGAATTGAAGAGATGGGACTGCATTTACCTTCTAAGAGGCATACGTGTTGGTTTTCGTCGTTTGCGTTGTTTCTTGGCATGTGTGAGTTTGATCTATTCTAGGAAAGTTCTACATGGTGTTATCATGCATTAGTCAACCCATGAATAAGTTTTAAAGATTTCACATGATTCTAATTGATTATAAGTGATTGATCATGCTCTCTACTTGCCGATTGTTCTCTCTTTCTTGCCTTTTTCTCAAAGTTTCTAAAATAAGCACACTACGACTTTCTAAAATTCATCATGCGTGATTTTATTTCCTGATTTAGCACTCTTGTGACTTGCCTAATGTGAGGTTTCCATAATTAGGTTTAAGAAAGTACTCACATATGTGCACGAGCGATTCTCATACGCGGCATACACATACACTCTTGCATGATAGGACACCCCTTTTTGGCTTATACAAACTCTCCGTCGAATATTCCTTCTGTCGGACTAGTGACCCTTGACCAAGTCCTCCATATGTCTCCTCTGACCATGGATTCCCACATGGCTGATGAGTAGGTTGTACCACTGAAGTACCCAGAAGTTAGTGTGCACATATCTCTCTTCTCTTGATATGCTTGGAAAGATCTTTCTCTTCTCATCTTGATTCCTAGATTACACCTTTTTGAATATAAGATTAATTCATTAATAAGATATTTGACTAAATAGAAAACATGCCATTATGCTGTCGAACTAAACTCTTGAACTATTTTCTTATTAATCCTCAACTTTCTTGATTTTATTGAACTCTTGAAATTCTTGTTAAATGTTCATACTTTATGTGGGTATCTCCATTTAAAAATTGTGAGATGCAGGATCGAGCATGATGAGTGTCCAAGGGCTCCAGTGTAGCCCCCTTGACAGAGACCCGAAAATGTACCATTGACCATGGGGTATAATGATTACTGGCGTTGCATCAGCGCTGAAAGTACTTGCTTGTGTAAATGCTAGTTACAAACATCACATTACATGTGTTCATGATATGCATTTCAAGGTGGCATAGATCCCTAATGCATGTTAATGACTCGTGAACTGACTGTCTTACTCATAAATGTACATGCTCATTGCTTACTTGCTTGCTTGATTGACATGACCAATCTTCTTCCATGTATCTTGTTCTTACTCATGAAATTACCATCTTTCTAGATCATTGTTCACTCCATCTTGATATCTTGAACTCAACTTTCTTGCTAGACTGATCATTACATCTCTTATCTATATCTTGTATCTTACACGACACACTAGTCACGTTTTATTATTGTGGTTTAACTGCATAGTTCATATCATGCTCACACCTTCTAGCTTTTAAAATGTTAAATACTTATATCGTTGCTTGAAATATGTAAATCCTACTAAGTGAGTGCACTCATTACCGACTTTCTCAACCAAGATGTAGATGAGGCAGAGGACAAGGCTATACTGGAGATGAACAAGAGAAGAGTGCTTTCAAGCCTTAGTATTGAAGTAATGTTGTCTTTGCATTATAGAATTACAGTTTGAGTAAATGAGAGTATTAGAATAATGTAGTAGGAGTGTGGATAGTATGAAATTTTCCTTTTTAATGACTCTTAATCTTGTAGTTCAAACTCGAAGTTGGCTATGTACTAGTTTCAATTAAGGAAATGAAATAAAGAGTTTTGAGGTTAGGAAAAATGTAAATTATTTGTGTTATATGTGATTGCTAGCTGAAGGCTTATTTGTCGACTGTTCATTTCTCAATTATCCTTTCGCTGCCATCTTTGGGACATGATAGTTTAGTGGTATCGGAGCCTAAGTACAAATTTGGATTTTTAAGTCCTAGATTTAAGTGATACCCAAGAACTTAGGTCATGGATATTACATATAGTGCCTGGTGAGATTGGATAGAGATTGAGAATAACCTATTTTCAAGACTAAGCATCTGTACCCATAAGTATATGTTGTTTCTAAGAACATTAATTGGTTGTTGTCCTAGAACTTTATTATTCCTTAGTAATGGCTGGTAATCGTGCACAATAGCAAGATATGCAAGAGATAGTGGCAGGACTTACACAAGCCCTGCAGAATGTAGTGCAAGTAGGAACCCAAGTTGGGGCAAGAGTTGGAGCTGGCGATCTGCATCGTATCTTCAGAAGTCTGAATCCACCTCATTTTTCTAGATCGCCCAACTCGGATGATGCTGAGAACTGGATCGAAGAAATGGAAAGAATATTCCAAGTAATGCAATGCACAAATCAAGAGAAGGCCCTACTATCCACTTTCCAACTAAATAAGGATGCCAAAACATGGTGGAAGGCCACATTGGCCCATCTGCCTATTGTTAACGATTTGGGCTGGGAGGAGTTCTTAGAGCTATTTAGGGAGAAATACTTCTCAGAGAGAGTTCAAGAAAAGAAGGTTGTTGAGTTCATCGCACTGAAACAAAGGGGATTGCCTGTGGCTGAATATGAGGCCCGGTTCTCCTGTCTAGCCTAGTATGCCCCACATCTTGTGGGCACAGGAAACCTAAAGGCTCATAGGTTCATGGATAGGCTATGACCCATATTTATTGAAACGTTGGGACCTGTAAACATCCATACTTACACAGAGATGGTCCAGTGAGCACAATTGGTAGAAGACACTTTGGCCAAGCTAGAGAATTTGAAATGGAAGCAGATCCAAAATCAAGTTGTCACTGGAAAGGGAGCACTCCACACTGCTGGGACTTTTCACTCTAACAACAATGGTAACAATAGGCCGAATGGGGAAAAAAATGCTACCAATGGTAAGAAGATCAAGGTAGAAGAGAAATCAATCATGGAGAAGTGCAAATTTTGTGATAAGCTTGGACATCAAGTAGACGAGTACTGAAAAAAGGCCGGTGCTTTCTAGCAATGTGGAAGCCATAATCACCATATTCCCAACTGCCCCATGCTAAAAGATCAAGCTGGAAGGAACCAAGGTGTGGTAAAACGTCAAGGGCGTGTAAATGCTGTGATCAAAGTGAAACTCCCTAAAGTAGGAGGTATGGTGAAATATTCTATTTTGATAAACCTTTAGACATGTCTTATGATATCCTTAATATGATAAGGGAAAGCTTGAAAATAATCTGTTAGTCTTACCATAGTTCGTCATGTGAGTTAAGATGGAGTCATATTGAAAATAAAAAAGAAGGAAAGAGTTGCAATGAATTAGATTGATAGTATTAGAGACCAATAGGGTAGATCATATGGCAATAAAGCTACAAGGATGTCAATATAAGCTAGAGTTTATGAAAGATCGAATCTTGAACCAAATCGAGAACTTAGGTACCTAGTGACCTGACAATTTGTATGAATTTAGGGACCAAATTCTTTTAAGTGGGAGAGGATGTAGCACCCCAAAAATATCAGTAATTAAAAATTTGAGATAAATAGAAAAATGACAATTAAATAATTTGAAAGTAGCAATAACTTTCGCACCATTATCGCATGTGCAAAAACACTTCTACAAATTTCATAAAAATCATAATTAGACTCTAAATAATATTTCTTAATAACCCATGATGAAATTTTGGCTAAGAAAAATTGTCTGGATCAAGTTTAAGAATTATTGTGACTTATTATCGTAATTAGGGAATAAGTCGGAAACTCATTATCACTGATACGTAGATGGGTCAAAAATTTAAATAAAAATTATCGATGGACTTCAAACTATGGGTATTAACATTCTAATGAATGAATTGAGTTAAGAGATATCTCCAGAACAATGAATAAGTCCAAGATAGGAAAATAACATAAAATTCAAAATTTTAACTAAAGGGGATTAATGGGTGGAATTCTCATGCAATACATATTTATTGGACTTCAAATTGAGCCCAATTCATGGGTAGAACTTAGAGGATGGTTTCCTATTATGTTTCTATCACCAATTGGGAGACTCCAAAGGATGGAATAATTTCTCAAACTCGTACCTTGAGTTTCCTAATCTAATTATGACTCATAAAGACCCATCGCTCTAATAATAAACCCCCATCTTTGCCATGGGGTGCCTCCTAGGAGGCTATGGTGGTTGGAGATCTCGAGGAGAAGGCTAGACTAAGAAGAAACTTGTGCTCTTCCGAACTCAGATCTGCAACGACCTACAAATAAGAGTTAGATTGATCATCACCAAAGGTTAGTAAAACCTCTACCATACTTAGCAAACCATATACCTCTAGAAAACCCTTCGAGTCTAGTCTCTTATGGAAATATTTTGCCCAATTATTACATAGTAGTTTGTAAGTATTAGGTATTCTTCTCCAGTCTATGGATCTAGGGTTTCTGGGAGGAAGACTATTTCTTTCAACCTAAAGGTAGGTTGTAAGCCAAACTCTAATTAAAGTCGTGCATGCATGCATACACATGTTTAGATCATGTTTATACTGTTTTCCCTAATTTTTATCTTGTTGTTGCATCAGATTAAATCCAAAATCATCGTAATGTAATTTCTGTCATGTTAAACCCTTGCACTGTCTTACGAGGCTTCTATCTCTTGCTTGAGTCATTTAGATCAAGCACTCAACATGAATAATGTTCTCCTTTGAGTCTACTTTGAGAGAAGGCCAAAATCTCTCTGTTTTAGGGTGTGTGTAGAGAGTAGTGACCAAAACATCTCTACTACGTTAGTTTTTCATAGTCTATCCCATAGAGTCAAGTTGATCTAGTAAAGGTGATTGGTTTTCTAATTTTGCGTTATAGTAGTTAGCTTAGTGAGATAGCTATCTAATGAACCTAGTTTTATAATTTTTCATGCTCTATATTGTGAGTTATAAGCCTTGGAAGTGACCTATGTCACCCCAGTCAGAGTAGGAGTCGAACTAGGCATGTTTGGCAACCTAGAACACTTGATAGAAGGCGACGGATCGACCTGTAGCATTTAGAATGCAACAGGTAGTTTGTCGCAACCCGCACTCTGCACAGTGTCTGTTTAAATGGCCATAACTTTTTCTACAGACCTCAGATTGATAAGCCATTTTTTTTTGTTGGATTCATTATTCAAAGGGATTCAATATGTTATATTCATGCATGATAGTTGAATAACAAATAAGTGCTTTATTACCTTAGGAAGTGAAGGGATGGGACTTCATTTTCCTTCCAAGGGGCATACGTCTTGATTTTCGTCATTTCGTCACATGTGTGAGTTTGTTCTATTCTAGGAAGGTTCTAGAATGTCTTATCATACATTAATCAACCCATGAATAAGTTGTAAAGATTTTGACATGATTCTAATTGATCTTAAGTGATTGATCATGTTCTCTACTTGTCGATTGTTCTCTCTTTGTTTCCTTATTATCAAACTTGCTAAAATAAGCACATAACGACTTTCTAAAATTGGTTATACATGATTTTTATTTCTTTATTTAGCTCTCTTATGACTTTCCTAATGCGAGGTTTCCATAATTGGATTTAAGAAAGTACTCACACACCACACGAGTGATTCTCATGCGCAATGCACACATATACTCTTGCACGATAGGAGACCCCTTCTTGGCTTGGACGAACTCATCTTCAGATATTCTTTCTGCTAGACTAGTAACCCCTAGACCAAGGCCTCCATAACTCTCCTCTAACCATGGATTCCCATAGCCAATGAGCAGGTTGTACCACTAAACTACTTAGAAGTTTATGTGCACATATCTCTCTTCTCTTGACATTCTTGGCAAGATATTTCTCTACTCTTGTTGACTTCTCGAGTACACCTTTATTGAATATAAGATTAAGTCATTAATAAGAGATTGGACTAAATAGAAAACATGACATTATGCTGTCGAACTGAACTCTTGAACTATTGCCTTGTTAATCACCAACCATCTCGATATTATTGAACTCTTGAAATTCTTGTAAACGGCCATACTTGATTGTGGGTATCTACATTTAAAAATCGTCAGATAAAGGATTAAGCATGGCGAGTGTCCAAGGGCTTCAGTCTATCCCTCTCAGCAGAGAGCCGAAGTGTACTATTAACCATGGGGTATAATTATTACTGTAGTTGCATCTGTGCTAGGAGTACTTGCTTGTGTATATGCTGGATACAAACACCACATTACACATGTTCATAATATGCATTCCAAAGTGGCATACATCCTTAATGCATGTTAATGACTCGTAAACTGACTATCTTACTCGTGAATGTACATGCTCGTTACTTGTTCGCTTGCTTGATTGACATGGCCAATCTTGTTATATGCTTTCTTGTTCTTGCTCGTGAAATTACCATCTTGCTAGATCATTGTTCACCATATCTTGATATCTTGAACTCAATTTTCTTGCTAGACTCATCATTACATATCTTGTCTATATCTTGTTTCTAGTCACAAGATATATCTTACTCATACCTTACAGCTTTTAAAATGTTAAATACTTATATCATTGCTTGGAAGATGTAAATCCTACTAGGTGAGTGTGCTCATTACCTGCTTCCTTAACAATTCAGGAGACCAGGATATAGATGAGGGAGAGGACCAAGGCTATACTAGGATGTAGAAGAGTGAAGAGTGCTCTCAAACCTTAGTATTAGAGGAGTGCAGTCTTGGCGTCATAATATTATAGTTTGAGCAAATTAGAGTATTAGAATAATGTAGTAGAACTGAGGATAGTATGTAATTTTCCTTTTTAATGAGCCTTAGTTCTGTAGTTCAAGCTTCAAGTTGGCTATGTACCAGTTTCAATTGTGGAAGTGAATAATGAGTTTTGAGGTTATGAAAAATGTAAATTATTTGTGTTATATGTGATTGCTAGCTAGAGACTTATTTGTTGACTGTTTACATCTCAATTATCCTTGCACTGCCACCTTTGGGACGTGATAAAAATTGTTCAAAGAATGGTATATCTTCAATTATCAAAAGGATAGGGTTTAAAATACAAAGAATGGCATATACACTATTTATAAAATTTTAGGGTTTAAACTACAATTTTTAGAGTATCCCATAAGTGTCATTGGAATTCCATAAAGATGTCATTTTGTGTACTTACTAGTTATTTAGGGGATGGAATAAGTACATGTACAATTTATAAAACTTGACGTTTAAAATATAATTAGCAAATTATGTAAGGGTTAAATAAAATGAGATTCTAGAAAGTTCTAACTGCCCTAGACATTGGAAAATTTGTGTTCAAACCACGGTTTTGATCGTTATTTAGTAGTCATAATCCTCCTCCATTTGTCCATCTCTATAGCCCTATGCCAACCCTGATGTTTTGTCTTCATGCACCAACCCAAAGATTGCTCTACACTAGCTTCTATAGTTTAAAATACTCACTCAATGTCAGCCATTTGATAAAACTAATGTCTCCATTTATCCCATATTGCAAATTGAAAGAAAGCTAGACCCCCCCCCCCTTCCCTATAAATAACCCTAGGGCTCCTTCCTCTTCTTCCCCAACGAAGCTTCTCCAAGTGAAAGGTTCAAGCAAGGGTGAAGAAGAAAGAAGCAGCCTTAAGGTTTAGAGCTCCTGTGGCCTTCAAGTCTTCATGTAGGTTCCTCTAATCTTTTCTGAATCATTAGTTAGTATGTTTTCCTTCTTGTTTAGCTCTTCCCTATACCAAGACTCTATCAATTTGTTTAGTTATGTTCCTTTTCTATAACTGAACTCTGCCAGTTTGTTTAGTTGAGTTCCTTCTCTATATCAAAACTTTATAAAATTGTTTAGTCAAATCTTATATCATATCAAGACTCTTCCGAATTTAATTATCATATTTATGTCATCTCCTATCCTAAAACTTTTCTCATTTGAACTCTTGACATGGCATCGTATGCTAATCTGAAACTTTGTAAAATTGTATTCCTAAAACCCTACCAGTTTGTATTCCTAAATTGTTAGCAATTGCTTAAGTGGGGTTTTGGACTCATGTGATAACCTTTATGCTAGTTAGAGGGTTCTGGTCTATTCCTAAGAACATCCAGAACACTTGTAGTGTCCAACTAGTACTAATTGGAAAAGTAATGGCCTGGTATCGGCATACACCTCAAGTGAGTGCTCGATTAACTTGTTGTATAATTTATTCACATGTGTGCTATTTGTGAAAGTCTTCAGTGTATTCATGAAAAGTTTTACAAGTGCTAGTCTCTCTCTTGTGTAATCATGTTGAGTGCATTACCTGTGCTCACCACTATAATGAATTTATTCCTACTATTACTGAACTCTTATCATTGTTTATCTTTCCTTGATCATTAATTAAACATTATTACTACTAGCTTTTGATTTAGTAAAATTAGGGCAACCTACTGGGCATTTTTATGCTCATTCTATGTTTTAACATTTGCAGGAATTTTCAAGTGTAAATAATGTGGACGAGAAGTGTGTTGAGCTACTGATCCCCTTGTGATACAAGTGAGTTACTCTTTTTTTTACCTTCTTATCTATTGCACCACAATATTCCACTGCTATCAGGGAGTGACACAGATGGGCGATCGAGGGTAAGATGCATGTGACACTCCTGACTGGTTGACTAGTGATAGTTGTTTCCAATGGCTAGTGCCTTTTTCTAGGAAGATTTACTTCTATCCATGTTTTCAGCGGGGTGGTAGTTGCATCGCGTTGGTTGCATGAGATTTTCCAATTGCATAGTGTTTTCTCAATCGGTAGTTATTCCTTTCCTTCTGCACTTTCCTCTTAGTAGAATAGATGATTATTACTATTATTATTTTATTTATATATATATACATATATATATATGTGTATATATTTTTCCAATTGGATCTAGTGGGAGATTAGTAGTCCCTACTGGGCTTCTACGCAAAGCTCACTCTCTTCTATTCGTAGGTGAGATTTTACAGCAGCAGTAGGTTATGCAGCGAGCAGAGGAGGTGGGACTTAGATGTCAGTTTCTTCCCTAGCAGTGTCCCCTTTGTTACTTAGCACTTCACCCTCGGGGTATACCTCTTAAGGGTTTTGTCTTTCCCCTCTTCTTGTACTATTGTGTTTGAGATTTATACCAGAGTTATACCTTCTACTTGTTATTTACTTTAACTTGCACATACATTTCTAGTACAGTAGTTGTTATTTATTTCTTTTACTTATCTTGTCAGACTAATCATTCAACCCTTTCGGGTCCTTGGATCTGTAGGTGGCGGCGTCGAGAATCAGATTCTTGGTGGGAACTGAGGGTTGGGTTCTTGGGGTCGTTATAGTATTTGTCTCGTCAAAGCATTAAAGTTTATACACATGCATATTATTGCCTTTATCTTGACTAAAATATAATCATTTAAGTAAGTCAAGATTAAGATCAATATATTTTATCTTGACCAAAATTAAATCATTCTAGCAAGCTCAAGATCGTTAATAATATTGATCAAGCACTAATAGAGTAAATTTATCATTAAATATAATGATCAATGAAAAAATCAACAAAGTAGTTTTTTAATGACAACGCTGCAAAGGTATTCAATAGATATACAATGTTTCAAAGAAAGACATTGCATTAAGCATGCAAGTACAATGACTACAACATATAGAGAAAATCACCAAACAATTATCATTTACTTTAAGAATCTTAATTATGCATAGTCAAGATACTTAACCAATTAATGACTTTGTCATCATTTAGAGATCCATTGTGATTAACTTGATATTCCTCGTGCAAGATTTCTATTTGAATTCCAAGAATATATGAGTTCTCTGTAGGAGACTTAGTTGATTAATGGTCTCAATAGATCGACTATTACAGACAATATGATTAGGTACATGTTCGATCATGTAATAATGACTATGTGAAACATGATGGTTAGGTGTCTAGGTACTTGGAAAACTCTTCGAGAAAACATATTGACACTTAGTCAATCATCATGATAACTGAACTGAGTACTTCAGTAGGATGTACAATATTAACTTACTGACTTAGTCAAGTACCCGAATGTTGTAATTAATTGGTTCAATAGGATGTTCACTTTTTGTTTACTAATTTAGTCAATTATCACGATAAGGTAATCAATTACTTCAGTGTAATCTTGACTACTCTCCTTATAGATTCAGTTGTCTTCTTAGATATGCTACATGAAACTAGTCAATTTCATTAGTAAGTATTCTACTATTGAGGACTAAAAATTTTCCTTAGCCCTTGTATAGTGGTGTGCATGTTGATTTCCATGGGTCATATGAGCTATACCTTGATTGTGTTTAGATGTTTGGAAAATCTTGATCTTCAATATGGTACATAGTAGTAGTAGGAAAAACATGATATCAATGTTTTGTAAAAAAATAAAACTTTTATAATATGTTCACTGATATTTCAATGTTATGTGAATAGAAAAAATTATGTTCATATTGCATATATAACTAGCATTGGAATTCTGTAATAATGTAGTTATGTATAGCACAAAGAGTGATTATGCTTTGTAAAGTAATCAGGCATATACATGATGGGGATGAAAGTAATTACATTTGCAAACTCCCCCTGAATTAGTATGTTAATATTTTAGGGATGATTTAGTGTTTTTGTTAAGAGTTCTTTTAGTCAATAAAGAACTAGTGAGCATAGATGAGTTATTGAAAGAACATTCTTTAGTTAGCTAGCACAATATTCTATACAACTAATCCTGAAGGAAATTTGTAGATCAAGTCAAAATGTGCATAAGATATCACGGATATGATAGTGAATGAACCCAAGAGATTGAGAGAGAGAGAGAGAGAGAGAGAGAGAGAGAGAAATAAGGTAGGATATAGATCCCAAAATGTTTTCCTACTAATGAGAAGAGATGCTATGTAGCAACAAATATTTGAGTGAGAATCAAGTTTTCAAATATATAAGAGGAACAATCATTTTTAATCTAACATGAGACTTGATTCCAATAACTTGATTTCATTCTGAGAGTAAGACTCGTTTTCTAATATGAATAAGACTTGTTTTCAAAGTCTTAAACAGACTTATTTTATAATGAGAGTAAGAATCATTTTGTATTTCTTTGAGAGAGAATTGTTTAGATATTTGAGTGTGAGACTCATTTTGATTTTATAGTGTAAAACTCATGTTGACAGTTTTGTCATGTTCTACAAAGTTATTTTCATTTCATGTGTGTAAAATTGATTTCCATTCTAAGAGCCATTTTAGTTCTTAAAGTGAGACATGATTTGACTCATAAATGATTTGTTGTTTTGCAAGGAGTCAATTTCACGAGACATATTTTTTCCTTTCTGAGAGAGAGAGACTTGTTTCCAGTCCTCATATTAAGAACAAATTTGTTGAACCACTATCATTTGTTTATTCATTTATATTAGTGATAACTAAAACACATGATGTCATAAATATATTTAATAATAATTTTCTCTCATAATTATCATGAACATATTTATTATTATTCTTCAAAATAAAGATTTGCACTTCTACTAGTGACAAGTCGAAGTTAGACTTTGGCTGATGAAGGTTTCTGGTCATAAGTCGAAGTTAGATGTCACGACCCAGAGTTTTAGTAACAGAATAAATCCGGAGACGTGACGAACAAGCAAGCATTCAGAAGCTGTAGACATATAGCTATTGCAAATAGGGCCCATAATGGAATAATCAAACTCTCTTCCTTTATTTATCAGAACTAATATTACAACCTCTAATGTCAAATTAAACACTCCTTGCTCACCAACCTATCTATCTCTCAAAGAAAGGAGGAAATTACAATAATGACCATTCTCTCATAGACAAACTAAAAATACGAATGACTCTCTAAGTACTCCATGCTCGACAAACAAGTCTCATCATTTAGGCTCACCTTCACTACCAGAAATGTTAAAGAGAGCACATATGAGGGCACTCACCCAATAGGATTTTCATCGTCATGGGCAAACATAAGTAATTAACAGTTTCAAGCTATATGCCATTAACTAAAAAATGCAAGTAACAGCCAGTAGGAAAAATATAACTAGAAAAGTAATCAAGAGATGTAGAATCAATTCGTGATATCATGTGAGCAAGATGATCAAGTACAAGAGATTGTCACGTTAGAAACTAACATGGCCAAAAGAGTGAGAAAGTCAGTAATACTAGAGAGAGAACAACTGGGATTGTACGAGAAAGTTCTTTCATGCAAGAAGGTCACTAGAGTATCGTTCAAGATAGCTAGATAGCTCTGGGAAATACAAGCACGCAGGACATTTCACTAGTAAGCACTTTGAGTAATCCGCTTTGGGCACTCCACAAGAATATTACACAGGGTCTACTGGTGCCTCATGCGAGTACGTCCTATAGCCACTCGAGTAAGGACCACCATGCAGTAGAAAGAACAATTCAAGCCTAGAAAGTTAATCACATGTAACAAGTGTTGGGTTCACATGTGTTCTGTTTGTGGACTACATGTTTTTGATGATAATGTGGAATTGATGTTATGTGAATATGTGATAGATGATGACAGTGACAATCAAGCAAGTGATAATTATGAAAGAACATGTTTCAATTGATCATCTATATATTCATTATATCTAATTAATGATCTTATTGTAGTTGTGAATGTGTGCAAGACAAGTATCAAATTCAAGAGCAAAAACTCAAGAAAATCACATTAAACAAGTACCTGTCGACAACACTACAAGTCCCTGTCGACAGCCAAGCATAGGGAGGCCAGATAAGTTTCAGGACAAGTGTTCCTGTCGATAGCTACACACAAGAAAATCACTTCCCGGAAGTTCAGTGTTCTGGAAATTGCAAATATGCCAGTACCTGTCGACATACGAATAGTCTGCTGTCAACAGACAAAGAGAAACTTCAATTCGAGATTTGGATATGTTCCGTATTTGGGTGTTTCCTTTTACCATGTCTCTGCTAACTTGGACACTCATATATATAGAACATAAGGAGGTATTTTCACAGCAAGAAGCCATCATATCAAACCCTAAGCAAAATCCAAGAGAAAAAGCTTCTCCCTACTGCTCTGCTTCAACCCTCCGTTCAGAGAAAGGAAGATCCATCTTCCGAACGGAGTTGAAGCTGGTTCGTCCATGGTTCAAGCTTCTCCATCATCTGATACTTGTGAAGATGAAGCTTGGAGTTCTTCTGGACGACCACCTCGAAGTGTTCTATCTCAGGATTTGATTCTACAACTCTGAACTCTTCTCTCTTACTACTTTTCATACTCTGTGTGTGTGGTAGTGGATCAAGCGTCTCTTGATCTTGATCTGCGTGTGTGGTGTTGTTCTGATTGCTTGTTTGCATCAGACAACGTAGTGTGTGTGTGTTGTAGTGATTGAACTCGCTCATAAGCAGTCTTTCTACGTGTGTGTGTGGATGGTGGACGTAGGATACACAAGTTTTGTACTTCGAACCACTTTAAATCTTCCTGTCCTGTGGTTTTCACGTCTTCACGGTAGATGATTGGTAGGCACGTTGGTTCTACACACACATAGTAATTCAAATTCAAATTAATTCTATTTGAGATTTCGATAAGTTTGTGTTTCCATTAAAAAGAAGGTAACAATGTTTCTAGTTTGCAGTAATCTATTCAACCCCCCCTTCTAGATTACCATATTAGATAATTATGTGCATCTTTCAATTGGTATCAGAGAGAGATATCTCCAATTACTATTTTAATTGTTTGATCTTATGATCAGGAGATTCTCGATCTCATGGAATCTAACAAGGGGTTAATGGCTGATGGACATTCAGTGTCCAGGCCACCTTTCTTTGATGGCACTTACTATCCGTTTTGGAAAAATCGTATGCAGGTTTTTCTGAGAGCTCAAAACTTTGAGCTATGGAAGATCGTCAGCAAAGGAGCATATGTGCTGCATGAGGATGAAGATACTTGGACAAAGGACCAAATTGCTAAGGGAATTCTCAATTGGAGCGCATTGAACATGATGCAGTGTGCTGTGCATCCCAAGGGGTATTCAAGAGTTTCCACGTGTTCTTCAGCAAAAGAAATGTGGGACAAGTTTGAACTCATCTATGAAGGTACGTCTGAGGTAAGAGAAACCAAAGCAATCATGCTAGTATCTGAATATGAGATGTTTAAAATGAAAAATGATGAAACCATATCAGATATGTTTGCGAGGTTCATGCTAATAATCAATGAGTTGAAAGGTCTTAAGAAAGAACACTCGAAAAGTGACTTAGTAAGAAAGATACTTCGGTCTCTTCCATCCTCTTGGAATACTAAGGTCACCGTCATTGAGGATTCTAAGGATCTTTCAAAAATGAAATTAGATGAGCTAATTGGTTCCTTAATGACCTATGAAATAAATGTAAAAAGGAAAGAAACTAAAGAAAATCAAGAAAATCTATTGCTCTAAAAGCTCCCAACAAAAGTTTCTCCAGTTCCAAAAAGGACATGCAACAGGAAAGTGATAATAATGAAACGTCTAGTGATAGTGAGATTGATGAAATGGCCATGCTCACTAGACAGTTCAAGAAATTCCTTGAATTCAAAATGAAAGGCTGGTAACTTCAAATCTTTTCAAAAGAAAAAATTTTCAAATAAATTTGAGTCTAACAAGAAATCTGACATGATTGTGTGCTATGAGTGTAAGAAACCAGGGCATATGAGAGGAGAATGCCCGGAGCTCAAGAAGAAACTGAAGAAAGAAAAAATCACCTTCAAGAAAGCCAAGGCAATGTTGGCAACTTGGAGTGATGAAGACGAAGATGAGGACGCACAAGCAAGCTCAGGAGATGAAGAAAATCACTGTTTAATGGCAAGGAGTGAGGACTCCACTGAGGTAAACTCTTACTATGAAAACTATACTGTAGATGAATGGGAAGAAGCTTATACATTGCTCTTTGAGAAATTTTGTGAGTTCAAGTTTGAAAACAAAGCACTGAAAAAGAAAATCAACTCATTTGTTCATAGCACAACCCAATGATGAACAGATTGCAGTCCTAAATAAAGAGATTGAAATGATGAAAATTGATGAGGAATCTCACTGTGAAGAAATGGATTGCATAAAAGTAAAATTGCAGAGAGTGAAAAAAAAAACAAAGCTTAATCAATTCCCTTGAAACTCTTGAACATGAAAATCAAGAGATTAAGAAAAAGTTCGAAAAAGGTGAAAATGATCTCAAAGAAAAATTTGAAGATCTAACAATATTTGTAAAGGGAAAGCAAAATCTCGATGCAATTTTGGGATCAAATACTTTTGTTGCAAAGCATGGGATTGGGTATCAACTTGTAAAACAAAAAAAAAAATGGAGAGACATTGATTACATCATTTGTTGATTGTAGTCCAAGCACAAGCAAACAGGTACCTCTCAAGAACAAGAAAACTCAAGCAAAGGGTAAGCAACAGCAACCTAAACAAAAGACTTCAATTGTTGAAAAAATTAAGAAGTCTGTCGACAGACCCAAAGAGAGCTGTCGACAGGCCTAGAAGTATGCTGCCGAGGGACAGCCATCCAGGCAACAAAAAGGGAAAATGCAAAGAATGTTCAACAAAATAACAAAACAAATGTTTTGAGAAAATCTTCATCATGCAATTTCTGTAAGAAACTTGGCCATAATGAAAAACAATGCTGGAATAACGTAAACAAATTGAAATGCAAGCAAGTTGGATTCCAAAGCATTACTTATTGGTGAATGAAAAATTGGGACCCAAAGTAATTGTGTACCAAAACTCTTGTATGATCCATCTATGCAGGAATGCTAGTAGCCCAAAATGAAAACAAATGGTACATGGTTAGTGGCTGCTCGAGGCACATGACGGGTGACAAAGATAAATTTTGGTTGCTGGTGGAGAAGACGGAGGTCAAGTGTGTTTTGGAGGTAACAACAAGGGCCAAATCATTGGCACAGGTAAGGTTGGTAAGTATGCCTCTAACTCAATAGAAAACATGTTGTTAGTTGATGGTCTTAATCACAATCTGCTTAGCATAGCCAACTGTGTGATAAAGGTCATAAAGTCATTTTTGAATCATATGCATGCAAAATTGTTGATAAAGAAACAGGAGGTCTCAAGTTTTCTAGAAAAAGGGTGAACAACTTCTATTTAGTTGATTTAGATCAACCAGAAAATAAAAATTTGTGTCTTGTTGCGAGTAAACAGGATGAGTTGACTTTGTGGCATCGTAGGCTTGGCCATACGAGCTACAATGTTTTGCACAAGATCATGAGGATGAAATTGGTAAGTGGACTTCCTGAACTTTCCTTCAATAAAAATGAATGTTTTTGTGATGTATGTGCACAGAGAAAACAAACCAGAAAATCCTTCAACTCAAAAGCACTAGTAATCACATCAAAACCTTATGAACTGTTGCACATGGACCTTTTTGGACCTACCAGAACTCTTATTCTCAATAGTAAACGGTTTGGTTTTGTCATTGTAGATGACTTCTCTATGTTCACTTGGGTCAAATTGTTGGGTGACAAAAATGACGCACTTAAAGTCTTTGAAGAATTCTTTAATAAGATTGAGCATGGGAACGTTCATAAAATATGATCAATCCACACTGATCATGGGGGAGAGTGTAAGGCCCTCGAATTTGTTTGTCATTTTATTCTATTGTATGAATTCATGTTTGTGTGTAACTTGTATATGCATATGTAGAAATCTATATACATATTAGCTAGTGATACTATGTGTGCATGTGTATAATTAGATTATAAATATTACTTGAATTGCATGGTGGTAGTGTGTGCACGATAGTACATATTGCATGTAAGTATATAGAATATGCATGGATTTCTGCGGCTTTTTTAAGATCTGGCCGAAGGGCCAATTGGCGTCAACAGGGTGGACGTCCATAGTGGTAAACGTCCATATCGTTGGACGCGAATACTTAAATAACGGCCATGGATATGGACGTTAATATCTCTGACCTGCATGCGTTGCAGACCCCGAAATTCCGGGGGCAGAAGGCCCAGCCATTGGGAAGATGTCCCCAACGGCTATCAGGCCATCCCATCACCCCTCCGGGATATCCCAAACCCATTCTCCTATAAACCAAACTCCTTTAAACCAGGAAGACCTCTTGGCTCTTTACAAGAGGAGAGGAAACCCTAACTCTAGCTATGAGAAAACCTGAAGTTTGCATGCTTTGATCCGGCAATTTGGAGCTCATCCGGCGACCTACAGCAACTGGAAGGTAGTTGGAGCCTAGAGGAAGGCTTCCCTGACTCCAACCTGCTGTGGAGATCGACCAAGAACCCAAAGGAGTGGTGTTTTGGAGGCTTCTTTGGACTGCCCAAGAAGAGCTTCATCAGCCTCTTTGATCCCTTTGAAGATTTATTTAGAGGCAAGTAACCCATTCACTTCGTCCATGTAGGGTCTAGTAGGGTTTTACCATTTTTTTTTCAGATTTTCCTCGTGTCCTGGATGCTCACACTTCTCCTTCTTTTGGAGCTCGGGTCTGCGTTTTGCACAAACCTAAACTTGACGGCAAGACCCCTTGCCGTTAAGATCTTCAATTAACGGCCAACGATGTTGCCGTTAAGCTCCGTTAACGGCCAGACTGTGTCGTTAAGTTTTTCAGGACAGAACAGTGAGCTGTTCTCCCTTCTATAT
This sequence comes from Colocasia esculenta, assembly GCA_014218235.1. NCBI lineage: Eukaryota > Viridiplantae > Streptophyta > Magnoliopsida > Alismatales > Araceae > Colocasia > Colocasia esculenta. Next base: position 133,100,744 of record CM024754.1, read on the forward strand.
GATTAATTTCCGAAGTGTTTTCGTATGAGGATATAATGTAATCGTATATGTTATGTAAAATAGACAATGTGATGTGTGTGGAATTTTCTGTGCTTTTTGGTGAATGGCATGAATTGTTAGACTTATTGAAATACATGTTTGGAAAATGGATTATGCATGTTCACCTACTGTCTACATGATCCCTGAGGAATGGAATGCCCTAAATTTTTTTAAACCGTGTATATACGTATCAGTCCATGCCCTGCAATTTTGAGAAATTTTCCATGATTGTGGGATTTACTGTAATTCTGTTTTGGAAATAGAAGACATGCGTAGGATTTGTAAAGTTACCGTAAATTGTGTGTTGTGCAATAAATCCGGGGAAAATTCCTGTGATGATGTGTATGTTAGGTTCAGGGCTGTGAACTGTCAAACTATATATTCATGTTATGTTCCATGATAAATTGAATTATGAATGGCATGAAACTGAATGTTTTAATTTCTGTAAATGTAATATGACTCAGAAAAATCTGGAAATTTGTATGTGAGGTCATGAACCTGCAATTAGTGTGTGGTTAAAATTTCATGATATTTGGATAACTGTAAAGGGTATTATGAAATCCCATGTGAAAACATGTGATAAATGCATGCTATCATGAATATGATTTGATGATGTGTTGCCAACCTGATTAATGTGAGCTACTGAATGTTTGATTTCTGTCAAATAGTATCATGATTAGGAAAACAGAGCCATGTGTATAAGTGGGAGAATGTAAAGACATGTGTAATATGTGTGTAAAATCGGAATGTGTAATGTGTAAGACTGTGCCATGTGTGACACTGCTTCCATAGAGGGCGTGGAACCGTACCATGGAAAAGTCCCCATGGGAAGGTTCAATGTGTTAAGATCCTAAGGGCATTAGGATGAAATCCTGGAGGTGGACAAGTACCACTGGTTAGGGTGGAGACTTGTTCTCCCGGTCTGCGCAGTCCAAGAGTCGTCACTGTATTGCCTAGGTGACGTCTATGTGTATGTGTTATGTGATGTGTCCTTCTAATGGTGGTTTGGACTATGTGTCACGGCACTAAATTGTGAAATGTGAATGTGACTATGTGTAAATTGTGTAGTGTGAATATGTGTAAATGTGCAATGTGTAAAAAGAGAACTATGTGAATGAGTGATTGTGCAAACATGTGAAACCAATAAGTTAGATTGTGAAATTGTGATCCATGATACATTAATGTGAAATTATGTTACAACAGCAACCTAGTTGTGTTTATAAGAAGTTTTTATATGTGTAAAAATGCGTAGAATCCATGTTAGGAACAATTCTTATGTGTAAACGTTTCCATGTTTAAGTGCTATCATGTGTTTAAATCGAGAATGTAGCTCTCATGTGATAGGATGTGAATTGCTAAATCCATGTCAAAACAGCAACCTTAAAGTGTATAAAATGATAATGTGCATGTGTAAGAATGTGTAGAAACCATGATAGAAATGTTTCCTTATTCATGCAAGAATCCCATGTTTGGTTGCTTCCATGTTATAGCCTCATTTGAAATGTAGCTTTCATGTGATTACATGAGTAGAAAGCATGTGATAGGATATTTATTTTGGAATGGCTTAATTCATGTACCATGTGTTTTAAATTTTGTAGAATTATCACGATAGGTGTCTTTTATCAATGTCCAAGCATGCTATATGTTTTGCTTTGTAAATTGGAATGAAAAACCTACTGTGATATATGCATGTATGGGGTGTGTGGTGTTATTTGCTGAGTCTTTTAGACTCATTCCTTGCTTTGGCGTACAGGTTTAGTAGGTGATACACCTCTGGAGGAGACCGTAGTAGAGAGCGACTCCGAGCGTGGGGAGTAGCTTGGCGGAGTTGTAGTTGTGACATTTTGACTTCCATCGTATGTAAATAGAGGCATTGTAATAGAAACACTATGTAATTGTGGACAACTATGTATTGAATTTAGTACTTCATTATGTGAACTTTAATTCTTTTAAATTGTCATGGATCATGTATGTTAAATGTGGATGATGAAATGAAATGAAAGACCATGTTCTTTTACTTCCGCTACTCTGTATCTATGTTGTTGTATATCTCAATCATGTGATAGCGTTTGGGTAAATGTCCCACTGTGATAACGTTCACTATACTGATGTGGGTTGGTATAACCGTACCGATATAATGAGGGTCGTCACAGGGATTGGTATCAGAGACCAACGATTGAGATTATACATAAATATACATGAATCATCATCTTCATTACGTGCTAAATCTTCATAGATTGTCCACATGCGTAGAATTGATTTATAATGAATGAAAAATACATAAGAAAATGGTTAGGAAATAAATTAACGTAGCTCTAATGGTGGCTGAAATTTATTGCAGCCATGGCTTCGAGAGGTAGGCGTGGCGGAGCGCCGGCCCGTGAGGACGAGCCGAGACGTGAGGAGCGGGCGGAGCAGCAGGCCCCGGCATCGCAGGGTCCTTTACTTCCCCCACCGCCGCCTGTGGATTATGGAGTGTTCATGCAAGGTTTGGTGTAGGCCATGCAGACGCAGGCCCACACCCAGACTGCACTCCAGGCTCAGTTGGAGGCTCAAGTTAGCATAATCAATCAAAGTGTAGTTTGTTTTATTTAGTTGTATGATGTTATGTTGAATGTGTATTAATTGTTGTTGGATGTGGTAGGCTCAAGTTCCAGCTCAGGACCATGCTGGACCTTCCATCATGGAAAGATTCAAGAGGATGCTGCCACCCTCTTTTAAGGGGGAGAGCGATCCGTTACTAGCAGAAAGCTGGATGAGGGAGATCGAAAAGATCTTCCGGGCTATTAGGTGTGTGGACGATGATAAGGTTACTTTAGCCACCTATATGTTGTAGGTATGTGCTAGTTTTATTTGTTTATATCCCCTGTTAAGTTGAGGTTGTTTAGTTGGTGCTTATGAAGGTTATGTTTCAGGAGAGAGCTGATGTGTGGTGGGCTTCATTACTGCGCACCCGATTCAAGGACGGCGCTATTGAGGGTTCTAGGGACGAGTTCGTAAGGCTCTTTCGGGCCAAGTTCGTCCCCGAGTATATCAAGGACAGGATGGAGCAGGAGTTCCTCTCCTTGACTCAAGGCTCCATGACCGTGCTTGAGTATGAGGCCAGGTTTGCAGAATTATCTAAATATGCACCTCATATCATGACAGATGAGCGCAGGAAAGCAAAGAAGTTCGTGATGGGCCTGAAGACATCACTGAGGACGAGGCTAGTGGCGTTTGACCATCGTACCTTGGATGAGGCACTTAGTGCTACTTGTAGACAGGAGGGCAAGATGCAGCAGTATCTGGAAGAGAAGAAGGCTTCGCAGAAGAGGCCTGCAACTACGTTCCAGTGGCAGGACAAGAAGAAAGCAGTGTACCATGCACCGCAGCGTCTGGTAACAACCAGCAGTGCATAGGTACCTTCTCAACGTTCCCCTGGTGTGAAGAAGGAGTGTCCCCATTGCGGGAAGCACATGGTGGTACGGAATGTTGGATGATTGCGGGAAAATGCTTGAAGTGTGGAAGCAGCGACCACAAGATCAAGGATTGTCCAAGACTTCAGCAGGGAGTCCAGCGCGGAGCACCAGCCCCCGCAGCGGTAGCAGCAGCAGTGCCAGCTACAGGAAGACCAGGAAGACCTCGAGCCCTAGCTCGAGTGTTTGCTCTAGCACGAGAGGATGCCGAGCAGGCGGAGCATGTCACCGAAGGTACGGTTTTACTTCTAGGTGTGCACGCTCGGGTTTTGTTTGATACGGGTGCTACTCACTCGTTCATTTCTGAGTGGTTCGTTAGGCAGTTAGCTCTAGAGTCAAGCGTAGAGTCTGAGGAGTTAGAGGTCCCTTTGTCTGTGCACACACCTGCGAGTACGATATCGACTAGGAAGTGTATTCTGTCGTACCTGTGTGCATTGAGGATAGAGTCCTCGAAGGGTGTTTCTTCTAGCTAACGATGAAGGACTTTGATGCTATTCTTGGTCTGGATTGGCTAGAGGAGCACTGTGTGTTAGTAGATTGTCGTGGGAAGAGGATTGTTTTCCGTATTCCTGGTGAGGACGAGTTCTCTCATCCCTTGCCAAGGAACTTGGCGGGAAAGTTGGTCATCTCTGCCATGAAGGCGATGCGCATGGTAAACAAGGGTTGTGACGCTTTTCTTGCCAACGTGGTGTTAGTACCCGAGGCTGATGAGTCACCTACTCTGCAGAGATCGAGGTAGTGCAGGATTTCCAGACGTATTTCCGATGATTTGTCTGGATTGCCACCGGATAGAGAGATAGAGTTCACCATAGAGTTGCTTCCGGGCACCTCTCCTATCTCGAAGGCTCCATATCGGATGGCACCTGCGGAGTTAGCCGAGTTGAGGAGGCAGTTGTAAGAATTGCTAGATAAGGGATTTATTCGCCCTAGTGTTTCTCCTTGGGGCGCACCTGTCTTATACGTGAAGAAGAAGGATGGATCACTTAGGTTTTGCATCGATTACAGGAAGCTAAACCAAGTGACAGTGAAGAACAAGTATCCCTTACCTCGGATTGATGATCTGTTTGACCAGTTGCAAGATGCATTAGTCTTTTCTAAGATTGATTTGCGATCTGGTTATCATCATTTGAGGATTCGGAGTGAGGATGTGTCCAAGACGGCATTCAGATCCCGTTATGGACATTATGAGTTTTTGGTTCTTCCTTTCGGATTGACCAACGCCCCTGCAACGTTCATGTATCTCATGAATAGGGTGTTTAGGCCTAATCTAGATAGCTTTGTCATAGTGTTTATTGATGATGTGCTGGTCTACTCTCCGGACGAGGCCACACACCGTCAGCATTTGAGGGTAGTATTAGAGGTTCTCCGTGAGCACAAGCTATATGCTAAGTTCAGCAAGTGCGAATTCTGGTTGCGCGAGGTTCATTTCCTCGGGCATGTTATCTCCGGTGCTGGTGTTGCAGTTGACCCAGCAAAGGTCCAAGCAGTTATGGATTGGGAGGTTCCCAAGACCCCTTCAGAGATTCGTAGTTTTCTGGGTTTGGCTGGTTACTATCGGCGAATCATTGAGGGATTTTCATCCATCGCCGCCCCATTGAGTCAGCTCACCAAAAGGGAGTGAAGTTTGTCTTGTCTGAGAAGTGTGAGAGTAGTTTTCAATTGTTGAAGACTAAGCTCACGTCAGCTCCGGTGTTAGTCTTGCCGAGCGGTGTAGAGGGTTTTGCTATCCACACGGATGCGTCTCGGATTGGCTTAGGCTGTGTGCTGATGCAGCAAGGAAGGGTAGTGGCATATGCTTCTCGTCAGTTGAAGGAGCATGAGATGAACTATCTAACTCATGATTTGGAGCTTGCAGCAGTGGTTCATGCACTAAAGATCTGGAGGCACTATCTTTATGGTGTCAGATTTGAGGTGTTTACCGACCACAAGAGCTTGAAGTATCTTTTCTCCCAAAAGGAATTAAACCTGAGGCAGAGAAGATGGATTGAGTTCTTGAAGGACGATGACTTTGACCTTCAGTATCATCCTGGGAAGGCGAATGTCGTAGCCGATGCTCTGAGCAGGAAGAGACCATCTCTCCAGCAAGACTGGAAGATGTTGGAGGATGCGGCTTGCGCGTTGATTAAGTTAGAGCCATTGCTATGTCAGGCTTTCGTAGCTCATCTATCCCTTAGATCCTCAGTGTTGGATGAGGTGATCGAGCACAGAAGGCCGACCCTAGACTCTTAGAGCTAGTGGGCAAGGCAGGCATTGCTCGTGATGAGGACGGCGTGATTAGATTCCATCACCGAGTATGTGTCCCTGATTTGGTAGATGTCCGTGAGCATGTGCTAGCGGAGGCTCATAGATCGCGATTCTCTATTCATCCGGGTAACACTAAGATGTACCAGGATTTGAAAAGGTCCTTTTGGTGGTCTGGCATGAAAAGGGATGTGGCAGATTATGTATCCCGGTGTTTAGCAAGCCAGCAAGTGAAGGCCGAGCGACAGCGACCATCCAGCCTTATGCAAAGGATGGAGATCCCAGTGTGGAAGTGGGAAGCTGTCACTATGGACTTTGTTTCGGGTTTGCCTCGATCTAGAAGGGGCCATGACTTGATTTGGGTAGTTGTAGATAGATTCTCGAAGACCGCACATTTCTTGCCTAAGAAGAAGAAGCAGTCGGTTGAGAGTTTAGCTAGATTGTATGTTAGTGGTGTGGTTAGATTGCATGGTGTGCCGAAGTCGTTCATTTCAGATCGAGATCCGAGATTTACTTCGAGATTGTGGAAGGGTCTTCAGGATGCGTTAGGTTCGGAGCTGAAGCTCAGTTCGGCGTTTCATCCCCAGACAGATGGACAGTCCGAGAGGACTATCCAGACGCTCGAGGACATGTTGAGAGCGTGTGTGCTGGATTGGAAGGATGATTGGGAGCGTCATTTACCTCTTGTGGAGTTCGCATACAACAACAGCTTTCATGCGAGTATTGGTATGGCTCCGTTTGAGGCGTTGTATAGTAGGCTCTGTAGATCTCCTTTATGTTGGGAGGAGACAGGCGATAGGCAGTTAATCGGTCCAGAATTAGTTCAGGAGACTTCGGATAAGATTCAGTTGATTAGGAAGAGGCTTGTTGCGGCGCAGGATAGGCAGAAGAGCTACGCCGACAACAGGAGGAAGGATCTAGTGTTCGAGCGGGGGGTGAGCATGTCTTTTTGAAGATTTCACCTACTCGAGGTGTTGTCAGGTTTGGCAAGCATAGTAAGTTAAGCCCTAGATTCATTGGCCCGTATGAGATTCTCAGACGACTAGGCAACATGGCATATGAGCTAGCTTTACCCCCTGCTTTAGCTAGTGTTCATCCTGTTTTCCACGTTTCTATGCTCAGGAAGTATGTCCGAGATCCATCTCATATGATTAGTCATGAGCCATTGGAGATTCAGCCAGATCTATCGTATGTGAAGCAACCAGTGGCTATTCTTGATCCAGAAGGTTCAGTATCTCCGGAACAAGAGTATTGCGTCGGTGAAGGTCTATGGCGGAACTTCTCGCGAGAGGAGGCTACTTGGGAGCTTGAGGATGCGATGAAGAAGAAGTATCCCGTTTGTTTGAGTAGTTTTGTTTAAATTCGAGGACGAAGATTTTTAAGGGGGAGAGGGTGTAAGGCCCTCGAATTTGTTTGTCATTTTATTCTATTGTATGTGAATTCATGTTTGTGTGTAACTTGTATATGCATATGTAGATATCTATGTACAATATTAGCTAATGATACTATGTGTGCATGTGTATAATTAGATTATAAATATTGCTTGAATTGCATGGTAGTAGTGTGTGCATGATAGTATACATATTGCATGTAAGTATATAGAATATGCATGGATTTTCTGCATGTTTTAAGTTCTGTCCGAAGGGCCAATTGGCGTCAACAGGGTGGACGTCCATGGTGGTAAACGTCCATATCGTTGGACGGTAATACTTAAATAGACGGCCATGGATGTGGACGTTAATATCTCTGACCTACATGCATTGCAGACCCCAAAATTCCGGGGGCAAGCAAGCCCAGCCATTGGGGAGATGTCCCCAATGGCTATCAGGCCATCCCATCACCCCTTCGAGATATCCCAAACCCTCTCTTGAAAAACCAAACCCCTTTGCAACCAGGAAGACCTCTCTTGGCTCTTTTACAAGAGGAGAGGAAACCCTAACTCTAGCTGTGAGAAAACCTGAAGTTTTCTGCTTTGATCCGGCAATGGAGCTCATCGGCACCTACAGCAACTGGAAGTTAGCTAGAGCCTAGAGGAAGGCTTCCCCGACTCCAACCTGCTGTGGAGATCGACCAAGAACCTGAAGGAGTGGTGTTTTGGAGGCTTTGGGACTGCCCAAGGAGAGCTTCATCAGCCTCTTGATCCCTTTGAAGATTTATTTAGAGGCAAGTAACCCATTCACTTCGTCCATGTAGGTGTCTAGTAGGGTTTTACCATTTTTTTTTTTTCAGATTTTCCTCGTGTCCTGGATCCTCACACTTCTCCTTCTTTTGGAGCTCGGATCTACATTTTGCACAGACCTGAACTTGACGGCAAGACCCCTTGCCGTTAAGATCTTCAATTAACGTCCAACGATGTTGCCGTTAAGCTCCGTTAACGGCTAGACTGTGCCGTTAAGTTTTTCAGAACAGAACAGTGAGCTGTTCTCCCTTCTATATGATTAATTTCTGAAGTGTTTTCGCATGAGGATATAATATAATCATATATGTTACGTAAAATAGACGATGTGATGTGTGAGGAATTTTCTGTGCTTTTTGGTGAATGGCATGAATTGTTAGACTTATTGAAATACATGTTTGGAAAATGGATTATGCATATTCACCTACTGTCTCCATGATCCCTGGGGAATGGAATTCCCTAAATTTTTCTAAACAGTGTATATACGTATCAGTCCATGCCCTGCAATTTTGAGAATTTTTCCATGATTGTGGGATTTACTGTAATTTCTGTTTGGAAATAGAAGACATGAGTAGGATTGTAAAGTTTACCGTAAATGTGTGTTGTGTAATAAATCGGGGAAAATTCCTGTGGTGATGTGTATATTAGGTTTAGGTCTATGAACTGTCAAACTGGATATTCATGTTATGTTCCATGATAAATTGAATTATGAATGGCATGAAAATGAATGTTTAATTTCGGTAAATGTAATATGACTCAGAAAAATCTCAAATTTTGTATGTGAGGTCATGAACCTGCAATTAGTGTATGGTTAAAATTTCATGATATTTGGATAACTGTAAAAGGTATTATGAAATTCCTATGTGAAAACATGTGATAAATGCATGCTATCATGAATATGATTTGATGATGTGTTTGCAACTGATTAATGTGAGCTACTGAATGTTTGATTTCTGTCAACATTAGTATCATGAGTAGAAAAACAGAGCCATGTGTATAAGTCGGGGAGAATGTAAAGACATGTGTAATATGTGTGTTAAAATTGGAATGTGTAACGTATAAGACTGTGCCACGTGTGACACTACCTCCATAGAGGCCGTGGAACCGTACCATGGAAAAGTCCCCATGGGAAGGTTCAATGTGTTAAGATCCTAAGGGCATTAGGATGAAATCCTGGAGGTGGACAAGTACCAATAGTTAGGGTGGAGACTTGTTCTCCGATCTGCGTAGTCCAAGAGTCGTCACTGTATTGCCTAGGTGACGTCTATGTGTATGCGTTATGTGATGTGTCTTCTAATGGTGGTTTGGACTAGTGTCACAGCACTAAATTGTGAAATGTGAATGTGACTATGTGTAAATTGTGTAGTGTGAATATGTGTAAATGTGCAATGTGTAAAAAGAGAACTATGTGAATGAGTGATTGTGCAAAATGTGAAACCAATAAGTTAGATTGTGAAATTGTGATCCATGATACATTAATGTGAAATTATGTTACAACAGCAACCTAGTTGTGTTTATAGGAATATTTTATATGTGTAAAAATGCGTAGAATCCATGTTAGGAACAATTCTTGCTTATGTGTAAATTCCATGTTTATGTGCTATCACGTTGTAGTTAAATCGAGAATGTAGCTCTCATGTGTTAGGATGCGAATTGCTAAACCATGTCAAAATAGCAACCTTAAAGTGTATAAAATGATAATGTGTTTGTGTAAGAATGTGTAGAAACCATGATAGAAATGTTTCTTTTTATGCATGCAAGAATCCCATGTTGGTTGCTTCCATGTTATAGCCTCATTTGAAATGTAGCTTTTATGTGATTACATGAGTAGAAAGCATGTGATAGGATATCTATTTTGGAATGGCTTAATTCATGTACCATGTGTTTTAAATTTTGTAGAATTATCACGATAGTTTGTCTTTTATCAATGTCCAAGCATGCTATATGTTTTGCTTTGTAAATTGGAATGAAAAAGCTACTGTGATATATGCATGTATGGGGTGTGTGTTGTTATTTGTTGAGTCTTTTAGACTCATTTCTTGCTTCGGCGTACAGGTTTAGTAGGTGATACACCTCTGGAGGAGACCGTAGAGAGCGACTCCGAGCACGGGGAGTAGCTTGGTGGAGTTGTAGTTTTGACATTTTGACTTCCATCGTATGTAAATAGAGGCATTGTAATAGAAACACTATGTAATTGTGGACAACTATGTATTTGAATATAGTACTTCATTATGTGAACTTTAATCTTTTAAATGTCATTGGATCATGTATGTTAAATGTGGATGATGAAATGAAATGAAAGACCATGTTCTTTTACTTCCGCTACTTTGTATCTATGTTTGTGTATATCTCTATCATGTGATAGCATTTGGGTAAATGTCCCACTGTGATAACATTCACTATACGGATGTGGGTTGGTATAACCGTACCGGTATAATGAGGGTCGTCACAGAGAGTTTGACAACAACTCTTTTTCTAACTTTTGCAGGCACCACGAGATAGATCACATGTTCTCCTCTCCAAGGACTTCGGAACAAAATGGCGTAGTGGAGAGAAAGAACAGGACCTTGGTGTAAATGGCTCACACTCTTCTGGTTGAAAGCCAACTCTCAAGAGCTTTTGGGTAGAAGCTATGAACACTTCATGTTATATTCTCAACAGAGCCATGGTAACCCTGTGATGAAGAAAATCCCTATGAACTGTTAAAAGGTAAGAAACCCAGTATTGGGGTATTCAGGGTCTTTGGCTCCAAAGTGTATACATAACAATGATAAAGTTGATTTAGACAAGTTGAAGCCAAAAGTGATCTAGGTATTTTTTGGGATACTCAGAACACTCTAGAGCATATAGTGTTTAATATAAAAATTGAACTGTGGAAGAAACTCCACATGTAGTTCTTGATGAGCATCATGCAAAGACTAACAGTTCAAATTTACACAGGTATGATGATGGAGATGAAGGACCAATACTTGGGAAACAACATGAAAAAGCAAAAGGAAATTCTCAAGTAGCAACAAAAATTAACATTGGATATTTTCGCAGGTACAATGATGATGATCATGAAATACTTTTCAAAAAACAAGATGATGAATTGAAGAAGATCCACAAGAGGAAGAGCCTCAAGGTGAAACTCCTCAAGCAAACCCTCCTCAAGAACAACCTCCACAAGATCACCTTCCTCAAGTCCAAGATCTACTTGGTCCATCAACAATCACAATGTGAGGTACTCCAAAGACACCCACATGATAATGTAATAGGAAATGTAAATGATAAAGTTCAAACTAGATCTCAGGTTAGACAAATAGTTGAACAAGATCATTTAGCTTTTGTCTCTCAAGTGGAACCTAAAAATGTTGAAGAGGCTCTAAAAGAAAATTCATGGATTGATGCTATGCATGAGGAACTTGGTCAGTTTTAAATAAATAATGTCTGGAGTTTAGTTCCTAGAACCCCTGAAATTTCTGTCATAGGCACTAGATGGGTATTTAGGAATAAGCTAAATGAAGAGGGTAAAGTGGTGAGAAACAAAGCTAGACTTGTAGCAAAAGGATATAGTCAAGAATTTGGTATAGACTTTGAAGAATCCTTTGCACCTGTAGCTAGACTTGAAGCAGTTAGAATCTTGTTGGCATATGCATGCTCAAACAAATTCAAACTTTTTCAAATGGATGTAAAACTACTTTCTTGAATGGCTACATCAAAGAGGAAGTCTATGTCTCTCAACCACTTGGATTTGAGGATAATGAAAAGCACAACATGTTTATAAACTGCACAAAGCTCTTTATGGTTTGAAACAAGCACCCGGAGCTTGGTACGACAGACTAAGCAATTTTCTGGTGAGTAAAAACTACTCAAGAGGTAAAGTGGACCAAACCCTTTTCACTAAGAAAGTTCGCAATCACATAATTATTTTTCAAGTCTATGTGGATGACATCATCTTTGGTTCCACTAACCCATTACTGTGTGAAGAGTTCTCTAAACACATGCATAGTGAATTTGAGATGCGTTTAATGGGGGAGCTTCAATTTTTTCTTGGTTTACAGGTAAAACAACATGAAGATGGCTTCTTCATAATCAAGAAAAATATGTAAAGGAGCTACTAAAACATTTTCAGTTTGAACAAGCCAAGTCTGCCTCAACACCCATGAGCATAAGCATAAAATTGGGAAATGATGAAAAAGGTAAAATGGTAGATGCAAAGCAATTCCGAGGTATGATTGCCTCTCTCCTTTACCTTACTGCATGTAGACTAGATATACAATTTAGTGTTTGTCTTTATGCTAGATACCAATCTAGTCCAAAGGAAAGCCATTTGGTTGCAGTTAAAAGGATTTTCTGATATCTCTTAGGTACGTATGATTTGGGTCTTTGGTATCCAACAAGAAGTAGCCTTAACTTAATCTCATATTCTGATGCTGACTATGCTGGGTGTAAAATTGATAGAAAAAGCACTAGTGGGTATTGTCAATCCTTTGGGGGTTGCATGGTTTCGTGGGCATCTAAGAAGCAACACTCGGTTGCACTCTCCACTGCAGAGGTAAAATATGTTGTTGCAGAGAGTTGTGCGGCTCAAGTGTTGTGGATAAAAAGTCAATTATGTGATTACAACATTGACATTGGATGCACACCTATCTTATGTGACAACACTAGTGCTATCAACCTTACAAAGAACCCAATTAAACACTCAAGAACCAAACACATTGAGATTAGACATCACTTCTTGAGAGATGAGGAAGCCAATAAATCCCTGAAGCTTAGCTTCATACCCATTGAAAAGCAACTAGATGACATTTTCACAAAACCCTTGTCTGAAGATAGATTCACTACATTGAGGAGAGAATTGAGCTTGTGTAAAATGCAATGAAACCTATACCCAATGTTGGAGTATATGCTCTTTGTGTAAAGACTATGTGGTATATCAAATGGTGACATGTGAAAGAACAAGTCTTGCTTGTTTGGAAACTATCATTATGCGAGAGAAAATATTCTCTGCCACGTATCCATAGTCAAATTACATATAAAGGTCATCCACTTCAATAGGGTATATAGTTTCTTTTCAAGTTGCCCATTCATTTTTTTAAAACAAATGAATTTCTGTGTTCATGTGCTTATGAATGATCCCTGGTGTGCAAATGATTGCCATGCATATGAATATTTTGTTTGAATTGCTTGAATGTTGACTCATCATCTGCACACACTATGGGAGAGTAACTTCAGGTCTAGTGAGTGAAAGTCATGAGGGAAAATCTTTATTCTTGATATGCCAAAATTCCCAAAGCATGTAACTCAAATTTCCCTCTATTCATAGTCTTAAGTTTGTTTGTCAAAGCTCTTGTCGACAACCCCAAACACTCCTGTCGACAGCTATGCCTTCACAGAACCCAGGATTTGCACCCTATGTGCATCTGTCGACAGCCCCTTCTCTGCTATCGACAGCCAACCACAGTTTATGTCCTCCCCGAACTCCATACTTTCAGTCTGTGTGCATCTGTCGACAACTAGTAACCTAGCTGTCGACAACCATGATCTGCCTAAACCCAGTGTTTCATCACTGTCTGCATCTGTCGACGGGCTCAAACTAGTTGTCGATAGGTACACTTTTCACTGAGTTCTTCATATCTTTTCTCATCGTACTTAATGAGAATGTTCATAAAAATGATGCAAGGTGAAAATTGAGAACTTATTTGCAGTTATAATCTTTCATACTCACATAGTACCTCAGATATTGATTAAGACACAATGAGTTTGGAAATAATATTCTTGAGAGAGTCTAGATTGGGTCATTCAGACAACGTTGAACAAAATAATGACTTTCACCTAACTACTTTGAATACTTTCATTGTGGATTATTATTTTTCTTACATGGATTAACAAGTAAGAAGGTTATTGAACTTGATGCTTTCCATTCTCCTTTGACCTTAAATAACCTTTGCCCTTGTAATTTCAAAATAAAACAAAGGAGAAAAGCTACCTATTTCCGAACTCAAACGTTCAAAATACAAAATAAATTTTAAAAAAAATGAGAAATGGGATGACAGGCAGAGCAATGATGAGTCATACTGAGTAACTGGGGCATGGGCATCACCAATGTCCGTCTTCGGGTTAAAAAGTTAAATCATTAACTCTGTACAATGGTATGATGGTCACTCATGCTGAGTAACTGGGGGTATGGGCATCACAAATTTCCACCTTCATGTCCAATAGTGCAAGTGATCCTAATTACCACTTTTTCACTCTACATTCACAATGCAACTCTTCTACGAAGAAATAGCGTGAAGCCTCCAAGTGTTTAAACAAGGACAACGGGTCATTTATTGTCAATTGCTTATGTATATATTATATTCATACACCCACTGAACCTTACCCACTAAGAACTATAGTTTTCTACAATGCCTTTTATTCAAAGGAGTTGTCTTAGGGTCATATGTTCTTTGAACGTTGTTGTCTAAATGTTACAACTTGAGAATCACAGGATATTACTTCCTAACCATAGTCATCCTTTGATATGTCTAAATACTAGTGGGTATGACATTTTATAATGTGTATATGTCATTTTTCAACCTCAAATATCATGGACACTCATTGCACTTCTTAATTCTGTCAAAATCTATTTCCTACAAAATCTGTCTGTGCCTGTCAACAGATGCCCTGGCACCTATCGACAGCCGCAGATCTGGGCGGTTCATAAGCCCAACCAGCGCCAATTTTTTCGGATTTTGTGGGACCCCTTTTATTCAAACACCTTTTAAACATATCCAAAGGGGGAAACACAACTCCTCACCCTCTCACCTTCCTCCAAAAGGTTTCTTCACCCTAATTCTACCCTAGGGTTCCTCTCCAGGGTGCCAGAAACATCCTTCATTTTTCCTCTTTGTTTTTTCTTCCTCTAGCCTTCCTCTTCCTTGCAGATCATCTCCTCCATGGCTCCCAAGGGTAAACGTGTTGTCTCCCGTCGTCATCCCGCTTCCTCTGAAGCAGGCGAAGGCTCCAGGGCTCCCTCTGAGCGCCAAACCAAGCATCGCAAAGATCGGCTGCCCGAGCTCATTGTTCCCCAAGGTCTGTAGCTCACCATGGTACGGGGAACCTTCAGCAAATTCGTGCCACCCCGTTATGTTGATTTCAGATCCTTGGAAGACATGTTTCCCGATCTCCAGGCCCTATTTGACACCCAGGACTGGACAGTCTTTCTATACTCTCATATGAAATACTCTCCCACTATCGTGACAGAGTTTTTCAACAACCTCGGCATGTCTGCGGATGGGGATCTCTTCACATCCGTCAAAGGTACTAGCTTCAAGCTTACTCCAAACCTCCTCAGCACTGCTCTTCAAATTCCCAACTCCGGGGCTGATGTTATACTAAGCCATCCTTCTGCCTCTGAGTATTACAACTTCATCACCCTCCAACCTTATGACGCAACCAAGGACATTGTCAAGCTCAATGCCAATTCCTTTCCCCCACTGAACAGAATCATACATCACATCTTCACCACCTTGATTGCTCCAAAGCATGGTAGTCGGGAACTCGTCATTGAGGTTCATAAATCACTCTTTCTCTTCTTCCTCCAGTGCGAACAAATCAACTTTCCTGAACTCATGCTTAGCCTGATCCGTCAATGCTTCTACAACCCCAGGAGATCAATGTCATATGCTTGCCTGATCACTTCACTTCTTCTCTTCATTGGCATACAAATTCCTGATAGTGAACTTGTCACCCTTAAATCCTGCGGTGCATTTGATCTCACTGCTGCCCATCAGATAGGCTATAAACTTGTTGATGGAAGAGTCACCAGGACTCTTAAGGGTAAGGAAGACGAATCCTCTGGCGATGAGGATAATGCTGATGATGCTGACCAAGCACCAATGGAAGTCCAAAATGACACTCATACTGAAATTCCAGATGCGCCTGCTCCAAAGGATGACACTCCGGACCTCCGGGCAAACTTGAATGACCAATTCGTGCAGCTTCATGCACGTCTTGATCAGCTCACCGAACATGTTGATACCCGAGTAGATGCACTGGCCTATTCTCACGTTAAGATTCAGCATCGGCTCACTCGGCTTCAGAGACTTTTATGAGTTACGTCATCCCCCTGCTCCTGGGAATGATGATGTCTAGAGAGTTTAGGAGTAGTTATCTAGTGTTCTTTTTCTTTTGGTCAAGGTCTTGTTACTGATATCTTATCTTGCTATGTCAGTCCTGTTATTTTCCTTCTTTTGTATTTATTTAACTCATGTCATGGACATCTTTTTGTAAATGTGTGTACTGAATGCTTACTCAATGAAATTCACAGTTATTTGTCTACTTTTTATTCTTGTGTGCATGCCTTGTCTTTTTGGATGTTGTCAAAAGGGGGAGTAACATCAATTGTGCATAAATTGAATTTTTGTCATCATCAAAAAGGGGGAGAATGTTGAGTTCACATGTGTTATGTTTGTGACTACATATTTTTGATGATGAACAATGTGAATTGATGTTATGTGAATATGTGATACATGATGACAGTGACAAATCAAGCAAGTGATAATTATGAAAGAACATGTTTCAATTGATCATCTATATATTCATTATATCTCATTAATAATGATCTTTAATGTAGTTGTGAATGCGTGCAAGACAAGTATCAAATTCAAGAGCAAAAGCTCAAGAAAATCACATTAAACAAGTACCTGTCGACAACCAAGCACAGGGAGGCCAGACAGTTTCAAGACAAGTGTGTTTGTCGACAGCTACAAATCGTCTGTCGACAGCAACACACAGGAAAATCACTTCCCGAAAGTTCAGTGTTCTGGAAATTGCAAATCTGTCCGTACCTGTCGACAGATGAATAGTCTGTTGTCGACAGACGAAGAGAAACTTCAATTCCGAGATTTGGATATAATTTGTATTTGGGTGTTTCCTTTTACCACGTCTCTTCTAACTTGGACACTCATATATATAGAACATAAGGAGGTATTTTCACAGAAAGAAGCCACCATATCAAACACTAAGTAAAATCCAAGAGAAAAAGCTTCTCCCTGCTGCACTGCTTCAACCTTCCGTCCATGGAAAGGAAGATCCATCTTCTGAACGGAGTTGAAGCTGCTTTGTCTGTGGTTCAAGCTTCTCCATCACCTGATACTTGTCAAGATAAAGCTTGGAGTTCTTCTGGACGACCACCTCGAAGAGTTCTATCTAAGGATTTGATTCTGCAACTCTGAACTCTTCTCTCCTACTACTTTTCATACTCTGTGTGTGTGGTAGTGGATCAAGCATCTCTTGTGCTTGATCTGCATGTGTGGTGTTGTTCTGATTGCTTGTTTGCATCATACAACGTGGTGTGTGTGTGCTGTAGTTATTGAACTCGCTCATAAGCAATCTTTCTGTGTGTGTGTGTGTGGACGGTGGACGCAGAATACACAAGTTGTGTACTTCGAACCACCTTAAATCTTCGTGTCCTATGGTTTGCATGTCTTCACGGTAGATGATTGGTAGGCACGTTGGTTCTACACACAAATAGTAATTAGAATTCAAATTAAATCTATTTGAGATTTTGATAAGTTTGTGTTTCCATCAAAAAGAAGGTAATAATTTTTCTAGTTTCCAGTAATCTATTCAACCCCCCCTTCTAGATTAACATATTAGATAATTCCGCGCATCTTTAAACAAGTATGTCCTTTAGCCGCTCAGGTTAAGGACCACCATGCAATAGAAAGAACAATTCAAGCCTAGCAAGTTTATCATATGTAACAAGTACGTGCCATGCCAAGCACCAATCATGATTCCGCACTACGTCAGGCAATACAACTTTGTCAAGGGATCAACCTAACAATCAACACCTGGGGTAACAAACATCTTTGGGGAACTAGGAAATTAACACCTTGGGGTAACACAACTTTTTCAGGAGCAAATCCGACAATCACACCCATAGGCAACACAACTTTTCCAGAATCTTCAGGACCAGATACAGGGCCCATAATCAGGTTCGTATTGCGCAACACTGGCATATACCCCATCAAGCCCATCGACTCATGGGTAACGAGAAAGTGTTTTTGAGTCAATGACTCCACTATCATTAATGTACTTCAATAGTGTATCCAAGAAGGTATGTCAACAAGGATAGACTGGTTGAGAAAGTTCAAGACTATCATGTCTGTTGGATCGAGATGGAGCTTTAGATGTCCGAGAGGGGGGGGTGAATAAGACTTCTTACACTATTAAAAACTTATCTGAAAATAAGATAACACTAGATAGTATCATTAGTATTTAGTCTGTTGTGTGTGAAACAAGTGAAAACTTGGCGGAAACAATCACACAAAATGCACAGAAAATTTATCCTGGTTCGGACCTCCTATCAAACAGGAGTCCTACATCCAGTCCCCAACCACCCCTTGGGATTTCCACTATCTGCCAAGAACACTTGGCCTTCTCTCCACCAAGAGGTATTACACCCACTTGTCCCCAAGCAAGTGTTTCCTTCACTGAGGAGTATTACAGTCTCCTGCCACAATAGATCCTCCTTTCAATAGGGAAACAAAGGGAGCAAACTCCTTGATGGTTCTAAATTGAATGAGATGGGTGTTTCTGCTTAGAAAATAAGCAAACACAGATGATCAGAAAAGGATTAGAAATGTGAATGATATTCTAACTCTTTCAGACTATGAGGGTGGACGAGAAAAATCTAGAACACTAAGTGCCACCCAAGAAACTTTTGAATGCAAGAGAGCATGGAAGTCACAGCTTGAATAGATGGCTCTTTTGAGATCTTGTGTGCTCTTCTCTCTTTTTGAGTGTGGTGACTTCTCTTTCTCTTAGTTGTATATGCTCATGCACATATATATTTTGTATTTCAAACTTCAGCTCCTTATATAACTTTAAGAGTTCTTTTCTCCTGTTGGCAAACTAGTCGTTTGAATTTGAATGTTCAGTCTTGGTTCTGAGACTTCTTGAGAGGTCCATCTTCAAATCATCAGACCTTTGAGTCTCAATGGCTTCCAGGCTATATAGATAGCTCCATGGTTCTAATTAGACAGCTTTAATAGATATCTGCAAACACCATACCCATGCATGGTCTTTTCTCTATCTCGTGGTTGGACTAGTAAGAGATATAATAAAAATAGAAAGTTAGAGACAAGTCATTTAGAAAAGATGTCTATCAGTTCCAGAGAAAAAGATTTGTCCTTTGAAAAGTACTGGGTTAGGTGAGCATTCAAGGAGGAATGGACACCTGCTTGGCACGTAGTACAACTACACATGAGCATGTCATTTGTAGCAACCTAAATTTTTAAGAAAAATAAAAATTTAAATAAAGAATTAAAACCTAGCTAAATGGATATTTAAATGAAAAGAGCACTAAATAAAACCATTAAATGGAAAAGAGTAATGGGCTTTGCTTAATGGACCCTCTAGAATTTATTGGGTCAAAATATGAATTTACAAAGGGAGAATAATAAGAAAATACCCTAAATTCGGAGTTTAATTATCTCATAATTGGAAGGGGTTATTAAAGTAATAAAAGTGGCAATTAGAGTTGGAATTGGATTCCTAAACCTACCCCATATGGTCTAGCACGAATTTAGATACTATCCTAACCCAATTAGAGATTGGAAAGCAAGAGAGGAAAGGTGGAGTTAGGAAATCTCGGAAATTAAGAGGAATTTGAGTCGTAGTAGGAATAAGAACTTGTATTTATATAAATACACCTCTTAAATCCTCATGGCCCGCCCTAGCTCGTGCAAAGGGGTTCTTGGAGGGGGAGAAGAGGCCAAGGAGGAGGAGAAATCGAGGAGAGGAAGATCCATCAAGCTTCTTCCTTCGTTCTTAGAGTTCTAAGCCCTAGAAGATAAATCGAGTCAAAGGTAGGCATTCTCACGAGCAAAACTCAATTAAATCCATCTGTAGATTGTTCCATACATCAGGAACAAAAGCCCTCTTGTTTCACTGTTTTTCATCGAGCCAATCATTTGTTCTTGATTTTAGAAGATCTGCAAACATGATAACCCCGAGACATCATGTTTAATTCAAATCTCTATGTATACTTGATCCCATGCTACGAAACTTTTACTGTAGATACTTCATGTTGTTAGGGATCTTTTGCCCCTAAAAGCCCTAAATTTCATCGAGCATGTTGATCGAATTTAATCGATCTTTCTCTCTATGTCATGTTCTGAATAACTCGTTCTTGATCTTGTTCAAAACCTGTATGAACCATGCTCTCTCTCTAATTCCAATTTACTGGAAGTACCCTTACATGTCTAGTTTAATTTGCAACTGGTTTCATGATTTTTCGTTGACTATACAATTAGTTATGATTTTCTGAAGGACCCTGCATCAAAATCTGATATATCTGGACCGCAATCCAAGACAGAGCAGAACTCTGTCAGACTTAGTCCGCGGGCCCGAGAACATGACGGCCCGAAAGGTCGCGTTCTCAAGCCTGTCGCAACCATCATCTTGTCACGTTCTGAACGCGACAGGAGACCCCGTCGCGTTCTGGCCGCCTGAATAGACAGCCCTATCGTGACCCGTACAGGACCCTGTCGTGATCTGCCCTACCCCTGTCACAATCCTTGCAGGCCTATGTCGCCTTCACAGGATTTTGCATGAAAACCCATAAAAGTTATTGCTCTCACTTTCTACACGCAGTAAAAACACCTGTTTAAAAATGGAGCTTTATTGAATGCTTTAAAATACATATTCACGACTTCTTTGCTATCTACGATTTCTCTTACACATGCACACACATGAACCATCCATATATGGCTGAAATCTGGCATAAAGTATCTTTTAATGTATCTGGTAATTTATTGAAATAAATTATATTAATTGCCCTATTTTAAAGGATTTGTATTCGTTTCTTGCGTTGTTTATATACCGATATCGACACTCCACTGTTCTAGAATTCCTCTAGAACGTCGAGCACCTGTTTTATATACACACTTTACTTGGCTTGTGGTGAACTCTCCGTCGGATATTCCTTTCGCCGGACTAGTGAACCCTTGCACAAGGCCTCCGTAAGTCTCCTCTGATCATGGATTCCCACATGGTCGACGATCCGATTGTACCTTAACACCCATTACACCTTTAGGGATCGATATGATCCAAACGGGTATTAGAAGTTTGCTCTTACCTTGAATCACGTCGAACCTCTGGACTTGTGCATAACATGGCCAGTGGAAAGATCGTGAGTTCCACCTGACTGCCAACACCAAGTGCGCGTGTTGTGCAACTGTTACTATCGCCTGTTTACTCGTCGCATTACGTGCAATGTCCACTAGCTCTCATCTGTACTCTACTCGCTCGTCTATTCACGTTCACTCTACTATCTCGTCTATTCATCTAGTGCTCTCATCTACTTCTTGGTACTCTATATTGGCCATTGACTGATTGTCTAAAGATAAACAATATAACCAATGCCTGGCAATATATAAAGGGCCCGATCTGGTCCTGGGATGTGCGCCCGAAAGTGCTAGTGCCTATGTGAGTTAAATGATCAGAGTGTTTGGCATTACACTCAAGTGCTATCTATCTCGACTATCTATATGACAATCAAAACATAAAACGTGCTATACTCTCTCGATGTATAGAATGACAAACAAGTGCTATACTCGTCGTGCTATTATACTTGTGCTAGTTGTGCTATGGCCATCCTGCTATTCGTGCTATATTCGATACTTGTGCTATTTTTGGAAACTATACTCGATCTCGTGCTATTGTGCTATCCTGTTACATGTGTGCTATCTCTTGCTATATTTTGACTCTCTTGTACCTGCTATCTTTAGATACTCTGCCATTGAATGCATTAATTATTTAAAGCCTGCTTGAGCCTGAGATTTAAGTCCTACTGGGCGTTATCGCTCACCCTACATTATTTGATGTTGTGTTCACAGGTGAGACCGAGGATGACACATACACTCACGAGGAAGGGAATGACCAAGAGTGAAGCGAGGAGTACCCTCGAGTCATTATGTTATCTTAGAGTTGTAGTTAGTTATTTCCTTTTATTGCAATGTAATTGGGCCCTATGGAATGGCTCTGATATTAGTGGTTGTAACTAGACATTCGAAAGGTTATTAATGAGAAAGATTTGCTTTAGTATTATTCAATGTGCAATGGTTTGATGTCTAGTATTCGCTCTATACCTTTTTCTTGCAACTGCCTTCGAGCTCCGATATTCCGCGTTGGGGCGTGACATCCTTAAAATCTGGAAACTTGACATTCTAAAGGACGCTTACAGATGTCTTTGCAAGACAAGTAGCTGTCTTGAGAATATACTATGAATCTAAACTTCAGATATGGTTATAATAGGAAATATTAAATAAATGATAGTAGAGAAGTACAATCTTCATTAGATAGATTATCATTCAGAATATCAGAGAGAATATCACAGTATGACTCATCAGTTGATCTTGTTCATTAAATGATTCTATAAGGAATAAAAAGTATAATCAAAATAATAATACGTTAATCGCTTTGCAAATATAATAATGGTCATTACAGAAATCAAGTACATTTGATAACAGAAGTTGATACCTTACTTCAACTTCCAAGAGTCCGAGTAGGTTAGCAATCGATTATAATAGCAATCGATATGAAACATTTAAGCAAACATTGTTTGATTAAAGGCAATCGATATCAAAGACAATTTGTGTGAAACTTCGACTATAGAGACCTCGACTATAAAGAAGTCGGAGTAAGATCAACAATCTATACAACAATAATTGATAATAGATGAGAGACTTCGACTGTGGAGAAGTCGTAGTGAGACTTCGGCTAATGGTCTTTATACGTCAATTGATATATAAGTTTGACTTCACGGGAGTTGCAGTGACACTTCGACTGATGACTTTCCTTCATCAATCGGTATCTCACTTAGACTTCTTGGGAGTCAGAGTAGAACTGGTTTGGTTATCAATCGATATCACACTTTAACTTTTTGGGAGTCAGAGTAAGACCAGTTGTTCAACAATTAGTAGCACACTTCGACTTTCCATGAGTCGGAGTCAGATGATATAAGTATAAGTTGTATACTTAGAATAATTGCTAAGACGAGAGTTGATAGTTTACTAGAGGTTGTTTATCATAGTATTCATGAAGCTTGATCAATGCAAAGGGTTTTATAATAAGATAATGATTTTGTCATGAGCAAAAAATAATAAGCAAGCATTTGTAAAAATAATTACACAACAATGTCAATAGTGATGATTATCGAGAGTGTCATGTCAATACTAATGTGGTGTTCAAGGGTGCTTTGAGAATGTCGAGTCAAGAGCTCAATCTGACATCATAACATCGTATTTACATAGATTCTATCTTTAACTAATAACTTGATTTCATGTGTTATACTCGATCACTCCAAGAAAGTCAATATGAGAGAGAGAGGTGCACACTAACTTCTGGGTACTTCATGCTACAACCTGCTCATCGGCCATGTCGGAATCCATGGTTAGAAGAGACTTATAGAGGCCTTGGTCATGGCGTCACTAGTCCGGCAGAAGGGATATCTGATGGAGAGTTCACCACAAGCCAAGAAAGTGGCTTTCCTATCTTGCAAGAGTGTATACGCATGCCACGCATGAGAATCGCTCAAGTGTGTGTATGAGTGTCTTGTAAATCCAATTATGGAAGTCTCACATTAAGTAAGTAACAAGAGTGCTAAATCAGGAAATAAAAATCATGCATGACCAATTTTAACAAGTTTCCATGTGCTTATTTTAGCAAGTTTGATAACAAAGCAAGAAAGAGAGGACAATCGGCAAGTAGTGAGCATGATCAATCACTTAAGTTCAATTAGAATCGTGTGAAAATCTTTACTACATATTCATGGGTTAATTAATGTGTGATAAGATCTTCTAGAACCTTCCTAGAATAGATCAAACTCACACATGCGAAGAAAATATGTGAAACGATGAAAACCAAGACATATGACCCTTAGAATGTAAATGCAATCCCATCCCTTCACTTCCTTAGGTCATAACTCACTAATTTCTTATGCACATTTTCCACATGAATATACCAACTTGAAGCACTTTGAATAAGGAATCCAACCAAAAAAAAAAATGGCTCCTCAATCTGAGGTCTATAGGAAAAGTTATAGCCATTTAAGCGAACACTGTGCAGAGGCCAGGTCGCGACAGCAAACCTGTCACATTCTGAACGCGACAAGTCGATACGTCACCTTTTAGATAGGGGTTATGGGTTTCCAAATGCACCCAGTTCAACTCCTACTTGGACTGGGTTGATATAGGGCACTTCTAAGGCTTATAACTAGCTGTATAGAGCACAAAAAATTGTGAAACCAAATTCATTGGATTGCTATCTCACTAAGATAACTACTATAATGAGGAATTAAAAAACCAATCACGTTTATAGGGTCAACTTGACTCTGTTGGACAAACCATGGAAATCTAACATTGTAGAGAATCTTCAGTCACTGTTCTCTACACACACCATGAAATAGAGAGATTTCAGTCTTATTTGAAAGTAGACTCAAAGGAAAACATATTCATGTTGAGTACTCAATCTAAAAATGACTCAGATGAGAGATAGGAGACTTGTAAGACAGTGCAAGGGTTTGTCATGACTGAAATAAAAATATGATGATACTTGATTTAATTCGATGACACAACAACATAAAAATTTGGGAAAATTTTAAAAACATGATCTAAACATATGTATGCAAGCATGTATGCGTTTAATTAAGGTTTGGCCTAGAGATAACCTACCTTTGAGTTGAAAGAAAAGTCGTCCTCCCAAAAAACACTAGTTCGACTAGTTGGAGAAGAACTGGGTAGAAATTGGGCAAAGCAGTACCATAATAAACTAGAGTCAAAGAGCTTTCAAGGGTCATATGGGTTCCATGGTTTGGTTGAGGTTTCACTAACCTTTGATGATGAAATTGAAAGGTCTTGTTTGCAAGTCGCAGGTGGAGATGAGCACGAAGTTGCTTCTTGCCCTGCCTTCCTCTTGCAAATACGAACCTGTAGAGAGTCCAAACACGTCCTCAGCAACCCTAGGGGTCCCAAGGGCGAGAGGGACTTTTTTTGTAAGGGGATAGGTCTTTAGAAGTCCTAATGGGATTAGGAGATTCTAGGAACGAGTTTTGGCAACTCTTTCCATCATTTTGAGATTTCTCTCCCAAATAGTGATGGAAACATAATGGGAAACTCTCCTATGAGTTGTACTCACAAATTCAGCTCCATTCGGCTCCTCAGTGTGTATTGGGTATGTATTAACTCTTTTATGATCCATAGTGAGGAATTATGAATTTCTAGTTATTTTTCTAACTTGAATTTATTCCTGGCCCAAGAGTAATTTCTTGGCTCAATCTTCTTGGTAGATGGTGAAAGTATGATGTTGGGAGTCCATCCTAAGTTTTATAACTATTTTGGAATTATTTTCACATGTGCGATAATAGTTTTCCAACTTATTTTCTAATTACGATAATAAGTCACAAAATATTTTAAACTTAGCCCAAAGGATTTTTCATGGCCCAAATTTCTTTATGGGTCATTATAGAATATTATTTAGAGTGTAATTATAATTTTTACAAAATTTTGGATGCTTTTTTACACATGCGATAATGATGCATGCCTATTTAACTAGTTTTAGATTATTAAATTTCCATATTTTCTATTTATATTTAATTTTCAATTATTGAACATTTTGGGGTGTTACATTAGACTTCGACTAGTGAAGGTTTGCACTGAAAGTTTTGATTATTGAAGAAGTTTCTATCAATTGAAGACCTAATCCATTCCAATTGGCTTGTATATCTTATTGATTGGTTTATATTTGTACCGATTGATGTGTTTCTAATTGGTGATCTCTTCACTTAACATTTTGATTGATGTTGTTTACATATCTATTGGTGTTGATATATTTTTAAACATATCGATTAGTGAACAAAATGTTGGATTGAGCAGGAGCTTTAGATGTCCTAAAGGGGGTGAATAGGACTTATTGCACTAATAAACATTTTTCTGAAAATAAGATGACACTAGATAGCATCGTTAGTACTAAGCGTTGTGTGTCTGAAATAAGTGAAAACTTGGTGGAAACAATCACACAAAAGGCATAGAGAATTTTATCTTGGTTCGGCCCTTTAAATGGAAGTCCTACATCTAGTCCCCAAGCAATCCTTAGGATTTTTAATAACTGCTAGGAACACTTGACATTCTCTCCACTGAGAGGTATTACACCCACTTGCACCCAAGCAAGTCTTCCCTTCACAGAGGGGTATTATATCCACCTATTGTAGACGCGAGATTTGGTCTATCCCCGCGTAGGTCCATGGCCCAATAAGACTTGTTCGACTCCTTGTTGACTAACCTCGGATCCCATGTAGATGTCCACATTGATTTTCGTTTACCCCACGTTGACAGCACAGTCCCTTGATGTTTATGCAGGTTGACGTCAACAAAGGTTGACGTCTGTATGAGGTTGACGGCAGCATCGATTGATGCCAACCTGGGTTTACCTGTTCTACGGAACTGTTCGGGTAACTTGCCCACCTTCGCCCCTACCTCAGCCATGCCATGCATGGGGCCATTCCCAATGGGCAAATGGGCCACCTTGGCACCCCCTTGATCCAATAAAAGTCCTATGTGGCCCCTCCTCATTGGCCCTCACTTTCTACTTGGATTGCCACATGTACAAGCCTATTTTCTCACACTTGAGCATCCAATCCACTGCCTATATATGGTGCTCTTTGGCCTTCTAAGAGAGGGGGGAGATACTGGACAAGCTTATGCTTTAGTGCTTTGAGATAAGAGAGAGAAAGAGTCAATTGAGCCTTGAGAGCTTTCACACTTACTTCCTTTCTGTCTCTCACCATTTGGAGGATCTAGAAGGCTTCACCATGAGTTGGAGGAGCCTAACAAGCAACCACGAGAGTCTACAATGAAGATCATCTCCCTCTTCTTTCTCCTTTCTATCCTTTTGTCTTTTGGTCTTGCTTGCTAGTTACTCTTCACACACACACACCGATCACGTAGTGCACACTCCCACATACCTAAAAGGGATTTTCTAAACCAAAAATGGAGGGAAGAAGGGTGGTCATAGTGTTTGGCCACCCCTCTTCTCAAGCCCGCAACCGATACGGGGCTCACCTTTTAGGGTCATTTTCCTTTACTTCTGAGGTTTTACTATACTTTCTTAGAGTTTTATAGAGTCTTTTGGTCGTAGGTATACCTTCAACAACACTACAGAGCTTCTTCCTTTTGTCCGGTCAAAGGGAAGAAATTTGGCGTCCCTTTCATCAACCGCTCACGAGGCCACATTGTCGGCGCAATCTGAACACATCCTTGGGCATAGGTAAGGCCTTGGCGATCACACCCTGCTCATTTTCTTACTAGTTTCTTGGTTTCCTTCTCTTCTTTCTTTGGTTAACTCGGTCAAATGAGGGTCAACGCGAAGAAAGGAGGAGGACGGAATCAACTAGCCAGCCAACTCATCCTTCGAGGGAGCCACGTGGGGTTTGTGTTCGAAAAAAATAAGACGTCCACAGCTCTCTTCTGGCGATTATGGTGGGACAGGGACTGCTCACCGCAGTTTGTGAAGGGTCAAATTGCGAACGACGTCTACCCAGGTAAACATCGACATCTTATGTCATTTAGTTTATTTTAACGTCAACTTCTTGTGCCGTCAACCTTATCTTAACATCCATCGTTCTTGCCGTCTACCAGCTTCTGAAGAACTTGACGTCACCTGTGTTTCCGTTTACTTTTTCAGAAGCTATTTCTGTCTAATTTTTCTTCTGTTTGCTTACTCTTTGATCTCTGTTGGTCCTGAGTCACGAGGTGGGTCTCTTTTCTCATATGTTCTAGTCTCCCCACACATTTTAGGATAACCCCCTTTCTGATTTACAATCTTTTACTCGGGGATTCCCTCTCGGGCAAATTGGATTGGTTTCAAGAAGAACTCTATAAGTCCCTAAATTCTATGGATTCCCTTACAGTACGGGGTAAGAGGACCTTCAGCCCCTCAGGTAGCTAGCCTATTCACCTGGTTTTGAGTGAGAAGTGAAAGAATTGGCCTTCACAAGTTGAGTTAACACACGATCGCAACATTTAAAAGATTTTGGGCGTTGTTTGACAGCAATGTTTTTGTAGAAATCCATATTTCTTCTAATAACAGTGTAGTTAATTGCCCTAATCATCTTAAAATATGTAGGTTATGTTCTAATGGACTCTTGGTTGAATTCTATCAGCATGTCTAACAATTCGGCTTTTGAATATGATGATAATTTGAATGATGAGTTTGTTGGAATGGTCAATTCTAATATTCAGCCTGAAGAATCAATCCAATCATCCTCTCAAGCTGAGAATGAAGAGGTGAGTTTAAGGGTCAATCCCACTTATACATAGGAAGCTCAAGATGACCCTGAACTCTCCCAACTTTTATCCCGCTATTTGCCCAAGGACCTCATTTCTATGCTCTCCAAGCACACTGTTCGGGTGAGAGCTTCCACCTTTTCACCTTCTCCCTTTAGGGCCTCTCAATCCAAACCCATTCGAGGCATATCACTCCATCTCGAGTTCTTGTCCCCACTCTTTCCACCACTCCTCCGGCACCAACTCCCATTCCAACCCCTCCTTCTGTGTATCCACCATATGTCCAACCCATACCCCCCACTCAACCTGAATCTATCTCCAAATCTGAGATGGAGGGTTTTGTTAGGAAGCTATTGGCTGAATCTCTGTCCCTATCTAAACTTCACTACCTTCAAAACTATTGTAAGCTCCCAAACACTTTCCTCTGGTTTCATGGCCCCGAAATACCGCAGGTATGACGTGACCTCCGACCCTCAATTCCATCTCGCCGGATTTCTCATGGACTCTTACTGGTGGCCATATGATCGGGTCCTCATGGTTCACCTCTTTCAACAGTCACTAGAAGGGGAAACTAGACTTGGTGGCAGAAAAGATGAGGCTAGAGGAAGACTTTGTCATCTTTGCCAACTGTTGGAGAGCCATGGCTTCAAGTGCCGACCTCCCCATTCCGGAGTCCCAAGCCATCACCATGATCATGAATAACACCACTCCCTTGCTCAAATCCATCTTCATGCTTAGTGAGTTTCCCTCTTTTGCACATCTTTACAATTGAGCCAGAGTGGTTCAAACCCAAATGAAGGACTCCTCTCTCCTGCCATTCTTTGAAGGGAAGGGAAAGAGAAGTAAGGCTCCTGCGGCACCTACCACCGAGTGGGTGACCATCAATGAGTCCTTTAATGCCTGTAGTCAGCCGTTAAGGCCTCCCAACAAATCTCGCACCACCTCCAATCCCCATCAATTCCCATCACATTCTTTCAAGGCCTATTCGGCTGTTCCTCCACCTTCTGGCTACACCCGGCCAGGGCCTAAGAGATCTCACTATCCTGCTCTCCCTTAATCCCTTGGAGACATTTTCTTTGCCCTCATCTCTTGTAACACCATCCAACTTCCACCACAAAAGGAGGGTGTGCATCCTAGCACCAACACCTCAAAGTATTGTCCTTATCATAGGGCCCCCGGTCATGAGATTCACAATTGTTTCACTTTTCGTGACTGGGTGTATGATATGGATTATCATCGTAGAATCAATTGGGATGATATCAAATTCGCCATTGCTAAATCGAGACAGACAAAAAGAGAACTGGGTATAGTTCAGAACCCCCTCCCCAACCACCAAAACAACAACCTGTCCACCTCTAACTCTCAAGAGAAGGTCAACACCATGACACATCCAGGACCTCTGGTTGTGAAGAGAGAACAACATTGGGGGGTAGAAGGCTTTGAGGAATGGTATCCCTGTCCGTCAGTCGAGTCCCAGGAACCCTCTACCACTGTTGATGTCATTCTGGATGAGCGGCCCTTAGTGATCATCAGACCTGCTCACCAGGCTGTTCATTCTGTCTCTCCTCCCCCTACCTAAGAGTCGGCCTTCTTTGGCTCCCAACCCCTCTAGCTCATCCTCCCTAAGTCTCAGTAGAACATTAATGTCACCCTCCAGAACCGCATTACTCCCCCACTCCCACAGCCATTACAAGACGAGGAAGATAGTGGACCTTCGCCACCCGCCGACATTGAATATGATATTCTTCAGCACTTGGACAAGACTCCTGCAAGGGTATCCATCTTAGAGTTGATTCGGAAGTCACCATCTCACTAGTCCACTCTTCTCTAATTTCTTCAAAAGATCAAACCTACCATCGCATTTACTGCTTAGTATCTGTCCAACAAAGATAGAACTATATTTCTGACAATAAGTAAGAGAACACATTATACAAATCGTTATAATTTCAAACGAGATTTCAAATATGAGCATTTTAAATACACATTTTCCCGCCTATAAAGTATTTGAATTTAATAGCAGGGAAGACATCATATAGTAAGTCATATAAGAGACAATTATTCTTTAAAAGATCCCATAGGGATAAAGAGAATCTAGTGAAACAATCAAAATGAATAAAGCATTAGGTTCTGTAAGGAATAATAAAAAAAATCCAAGTGTGGTTACACAGAAGTTGATGTTATACTTCAACTTCTAAAGAGCCGGAGTGAAAAACTATGAGCATTAGATGGAGACAAATGATACTAAACTTTGACTGTAGAAGAGTTGGAGTGAGACATTGATTGGTAATAGACTTCGACTTCTTAAGAGTCGGAGTCAAACAAGTTTGTTCATCAATCGATATCATACTTTGACTTTTTATGAGTCGAAATGATGCTATATTACTTCGACTTTCCAAGAGTCAGAGTGAAGCTAGATCACTTTGACTTTCGAGGAGTCACAGTGAACCCGGGTCACATCAAATTTCAAGGAGTCGGAGTGACCCCAGATCACTTCGACTTTTGAGGAGTCGGAGTGAACCATATTACTTCAACTTTTCATGAGTCAGAGTGAAGACAACAGTTCAAAAAATTGATAGCCCACTTCGACTTTCTAGGAGTCATAGTCAGTATAGAATACATTATACACTGTAGACATAGAAAAATTTTCTTATCAAGTGTTTGACAGTCTTGACACTTAAGTCCTATGTGTTGACACACAAATTTGACTAATTGTTACAGAGTATAATACATGTATGCCTTTATTTTGACACATTAATTTTTTTTTGAATATAGCCAAACCAAGGAGATGGTGGGGGCGCCCTCATGTTAGTGAGGGTGCCACTACCTTCACCTAGCAGCTAGGGTGGTTTTGTATATATATATATATATATATGATTAAGAAAGGATACAGTACATATGGGGCCTATGGGCTAAGAGTCGGGTGCCCCACCTTATCTAGGTGGTGGGCGTCCCTAACAACAGGGGGCAGATCGGCCCAGGTCTTCCATATGACAAGGTGGGAACAAGATAATGCAAGTCCGGCCAGACAGTCCGCTGTTTGGTTAGCTTCACGGGGAGCATACATAATTTTTGCTTTCAGTTTCTGAGTCTTGGCAGTGATCCCTTGAAATGCACATGTAAGGTCCCATGGGCAGGAAATCTGACTTGTAGTAATCTGGAAAAGATTATACGAATCAGTCTCCACTAACACCTTTGAAACTCCCTTGCTGCAACAAATAGAAAGCCCATCTCTGAGCGCTAATGCCTCAGCTGCCAGACTTGAATTTAAGCCATGATACGCTCGGGCAAAGGCCCAGCATACCTCCCTATCATGATCACGGAGGATGCCCCCACCTCCGGCTTCACCCGACGTCGTCTTGAAAGCACCATCAATGTTTAGTTTTAATCTCCCCGACGGGGGCACGAGCCATCGAACAATGCACGGAGTTTTGGTTTCCAGATTTTCCTTCTCACCTGTATTTTGACGCAGAGTGGCAATCCAAGGTTGTGGTATTTTCTGAAACTTGAAAGCGATGCAGGTTGCCCTGATGGATAGCATACTTCGATTAATAATGTGTTTTGCAGACATTTCCTGACCTTGAGCTCTGGCTTTATTCTGGCTACACCACATCTCCCATAGCACTGCCAAGAAGGTGCAGCGAATGAGGCGTCTAGTAGAGGTAGCAAGTTCCGGTCGTGCCAAGAAATCAGTCACCCCATCTGCCACAGCAGTGACATCCATGTTTCTGAATTGCAGAAGGTGGGATAGTTCAGACCAAACCTGGGTAGCGATGTCGCTTCTGAAAAACAGATGCAACGTGGTTTCTTCTTGAGGGTTTGGACAACAGGAACATTTTGACACTAATGGCACACCTTTTCCAATCACTGTTCCATCCACTGGGACTGAGTTGAGTACCATTCGCCATGCAAGAATAGACCATTTTAGGGGAATGTACGGAGCCCATAGGGCCGCCCACTGTTGAGTTTTTTCTGCTATGAGGAGTGTGTAGACAGACTTGGTGGAGAATTGACCATTCGCTGTAGGACACCATATCCATGTGTCTTGGTTGTCATTGGTGGTCAAAAATTGCTCCAGGAGGTGCTTGGGACAGTACCGGATAGCCGTCTGCAAATGGATGTTGTCGGTGCTGCTAAAAGCCTGTTAAATGGTGCAATCTTTCTCGGGCATGTTATTCTATATGTCTTCAGGGATAAAATATTTAAAAGGAGTTTTTCCGGTCCATACATCAAACTAGAAATACACGTTAGACCTGCTGTCCATAGCAATTACTCTGTGATTCTGATGGATAATGTGGGCCACCTGTTGCCAAAGTCTCCTATCCGCCGCCAACATGAAGGGGAAGTGCGCTTCCGAGTGATGGCAATTGAAGAGATGTTTGCTTCTGAAAAATTCTGCCCACAGGGAATTAGTAGACAAAGCCCTCCATAGCATCATTGTTCTGAAGGCTACTTGCATATGGTTCAGATTTAAGACTCCTAGTCCCCCACACTCCTTTGGTTGAGCAATGGTGTTCCAACTTTTCCAATGCCTCTTTGGTGAGCCCTCATAAGAACCCCAGAAAAAGTTGGCAAGAATCCTGTGGAAAGCTCTCACAACCGTTGGTGGAATAGGCATTGCATTCATGGTATATATGGGAAGGGCGGTCAGGATATGTCTTATCAGAATTAGCCTTCCTCCTGATGATAAAAGTTCAGTTTTCCACCCTTGCAACTTAGCAACAGTCCTGGAGATAATGTTGCTGAAATGAGAAGGTTTCTGACGGCCGGGGTGGATGGAAACTCCCAAGTATTTTACAGGTAATTTGGCTCTGACGAACCTCGTGGTTTTGCTGATCTTTTGGACAAGGCCATCCATGGCATGCACAGGAACATAGAAGGAACTTTTATGCTTGTTTATGAGATGCCCGGACGCATCTTCTAAGCTTTTGAGGAAGGCCATAAGTCTGCGAAGATGTCTTACCGAAGAGTTGGAGAATATGAGTGTATCGTCTACGAAGAGGAGATGTGATATTGCTGGGCATCTTGCATTGGTTTGATACCACCCACCACTGCTATGCTGAAACAAATTAGTGAGACCCCGACTAAGAGCTTCTTCCGCAAGGATGGAAAGGGCCGGAGCCACGGGTCTCCTTGCCTTACCCGTCTGGATGACTTAAAGAAACCATGTGTTGTGCGATTAAGGAGGATTGAAAACCAACAACTTGAAAGGAGTGGTTCAATAACTGAAATTGCCTGGATGGAAAACTCGAATCTGATGAGGACAGCATAAAGAAAGTCCCATTCTAACCTGTCATATGCCTTTGCCATATCGAGTTTGATGATCATGTTACCCCCTCTACATGGCCTTCCAATGTGCTGTAGAAGCTCCTTGGTAAGAAGGATATTTTCAGCTATATTTCGCCCTTTAGTGAATGCACTTTGCTCCTTGGAAATTAAGGTTGGCAGCATGGTACCAATCCTATCAGTTATAACTCTGGAAATAATCTTGTATAGGAAGTTAGATAAACTGATCGATCTGAAATCTGCACATTTCTTCGGGTTGTCAACCTTGGTATAAGAGTAATGAGGGCTGAGGTGATTGCAGTTGAAAGCTTATGGCCACAGAAGTAAGATTGAACAGCAGCAATCACATCAGTTGAATAAAATCCCAGCATAAGTGGAAGACGTGTCCAGAGAAGCCATCGGGTCCTGGGGCACTGTCGGGGTCCATGCTTTGTACCACAAGTTTGATTTCATTTGGTGTGGGCACCTTGCACAGGAGGGAGTTGTCTTCCTCAGTGAGCAGATGGAGTATGTTTTCCAGAACTTCAAGTTTCACCTGATGGGGGGCGGACCTGAAAGCTTCAGTGAAATGCTCAACAAACATGCCTGCGATTTTGTCATCTCCATTCACAGCTGAACCATCTTCATTGTATAATTTGGAGACCAAAGAATGCCTCCTCTGAGTAAGTGCATAAGCATGGAAGAACTTTGTGTTATTGTCCCCGTCTTTGAGCCATTTGATTCTAGATTTTTGGCACCAAAGCTTTTCCTCCTGAGATAAAAGCTTTTCCAGTTTGTCCTTGGCCTGCACTAAGTTGTTGTAGTTGTTAAGAGAATCATCCTCCTCATAGGTATTTTGAGCAGTGGTATATGAGGATTCAGCTTCTTGTATGTTGAGGGTAACAATACCATAGGACTCTTTGTTCCACCTCCTATAGAAAACCTTCATGTGTTTCAGTTTTTGGACCATGTTCAACATGGGATAGGAGGAGACAGGTGCCATCTTCCAAGCAACAGCCGAGTCTTCAAAAAATCTGTCATGGGAACACCACATATGTTGGAATGTGAACCTGGAAGGGCCCTTCCTGTTTTCAGATGTACTGGAGATGAGTAAGGGGCTATGATCGCTGCATGCCTTGTCCAGATGTTGAACATGGACTGCCGGACAGGAGATGGCCCACTCGGCATTGAAAAAAAGTCGATCAATTCTGATCCATATGTTGTTCAGTTGCTGCCCATTAAACCATGTATACTTGCTCCCACTAAAACCGGCATCTTCAATACCCGCAACAGAAACACATGCCTGGAAGTCCATTACTGATCTGGAAAGAATCTTCTTCCCACCTTTCTTCTCATGAGGCGCCAAGTAACTATTGAAATCTCCCCAAACCAGCGATGGGGCAGTGCAACCAGTGGAGAAGTCTATCATATAATCCCACAGTTGCCTTCTTTCATTCACTGAACAACTTGCATGCACAACCGTGAGGAAAAAGGACTTGCAAAATGCTGAAGAAACTGAAACTGTAATGAATTGATCACTAGAATCAATTCTCAAAATGTTAATATCTTCCTCCCAAAAAATCCATATACGGGCCTGGTCTTTCAGATTTGCTACTGAATGAGCCATATGAAGTTTATTTTTGTACATATCAATACATGAAGTCTTCTTCCTAGGTTCAATAATTGCTGTGATGGACAACTTATACCTGCATTTCAGAATTTCCAGTCTCCTAATGGATTGGGCATTTCCAATGCCCCTAATGTTCCAAATTAGAAATTTCTGGTTCATTGATATTGGAGCTGGATGTATTGCCATGCAGACCACCACGGGTTCTAACACCTTCCTCCCTTGTTGGCTGTTGTGTCTTGTTCCTCCCAGCAAAGGCAACATGCAGACCGTTGAGATTATCATCCTCTGCGGGGGCCAGTCCAGGGATAGCTCTAACATTGTGTATGACAGGTAGGGCAATAGTGACACCCTTATTGGTAGTTGGTTGTGTTTACTTCTTCCCTTCTTCTTGTGATTTTTCCTTCCCTTTTTTCTTTCTAGTTGGTTCTTGCACTTCATCAGTCATTTCCTTTGCATCACTGATGGATTGTTTGGACTGTTTTTCTTTGCTGTGTTTTTTGTGTGGCTCAAGCAATTTACTGAATTCTTCTGCAGTGAGCTCTGTTTCTTCTGTGTTTACCCTTGAGAGGACTTCATCCTTCTTCATATTTTCCTCCTGATTGCAATGCACCTGGTGTGGGGGAGGCTGCTGCTTATCGGGATCATCATGTTTGCCTGCAGTCCTAACCGCCTGGCCTGTGTGGCTGCATTTTGAAGTGGGCCTTTCATCAAACACCTGCTTAGCACTCTGACTATTACTGGTCGTTGCAAAGTTTAGTTGAATGGGAACATGCAACAAATTTCCTTTGTGACAAGTGGGGTCTGAACTGTCCTCCAGGTCTTCATGTCGAGGTGGAGCCTTGATCTTGCCGTTTTTCTTTGGGGTTTGGTGTTGTGGTCCTTCTGCCAGGAGCATGACATAACTGCTGGAGAGGAGACATTGTTGAGCATTTATTACAGGTGTATAGTTAGGTGGCCCATGCAGCTGGTCGCCCAGGTTTATTGCTTCCTCATGCATTGTCGATGTGTCCATTTTCCTGTTATTTTCGATGGTTTGCACCTTGTTGCCGGCCCTGATAGGTCTCCAGACTGTAGTTTTGTTGCTGTTTCGGAGGTGGGAGGTGCCCTTCGCCACTGGTTTTGGTTGTTGGGTGTGGTCTTCCTATACATTCTGCCCCTTAGTTTCATTATTCTCCAGGGCAGCCTGTCTGCAATTCTTGATGGTATGACCTAATCTGGAACATGAAGTGCAGAAGAGAGGGGGGGCTGGGTAGATAACAGATTGCAAGAAACCACCTGCTCCAACTCCAACCCACACACGGTCTGGGAGCTTCTTTGCAACATCAAGCTGGACGCACACCACTGATGCATCTGCTCTGATCATTCTGGATGTGTTTTGGTCGACCTGCAACACAGGTCCAATGCTGCGCGCTATGGACCTTATCATAGGCTCACTGAAGAAGTTAGCAGGAAGTCCAGGCATGTGCATCCATACTGGTACTACAGAAGAGTCCTTCGTAGGTGAGAACTCCATGGTCCACTTTGAAAACCTGAATAACCTCCCATGGACAAACATCGATTCCTTTAGCAGCACCTTGTTGTAGTCTTCCTCATTTCTGAATCGGATTATCAGGTGTCTTCCATCATAAGCACTGATTAGGAAGTCTTCTTGGAGCTTAAACCTTTGAGTGAGGTGGGTACGAATGTCCTGAAATGGAGGCCGCCCTTGTGGGGTTTTTGCAATGACCGCCAGGTCCAGAGCTTCGCAGGAGAGCTTGACCTCCTACGCTGAGAAGAATGATGCTGGTTCGCCTGCATCTGTGGTGGCTGGAGCATGGACCTGCACAGGGATAATCGGTGGCTGGGTGGATTTGAGAAGTACCTGTGCAAACGTGAGAGGTGCACCAGCGCCCCAGACTCCTTTGATTGCTGTTGCAGTGGAAACGGGAGGAGCTCCTGATGTGGTATCTGATGTAGGAAGGGCAGCAGGGTGTAGGATCGAAAAAGGTTGGACCAGATTTAGAAGGGGGGGAGGGGTTGAATAGATATAGGTCAAAAACTGCGGAAGCTTAGCCAATTTAAATCAATGCTTTGAATCAGAGGCAATTTGAAAGAGCACTTTACAGATCTGATGAGTAATTGTGTGAATTATATGATTAGAGTGTGAGATCACGTTGATTAGAAGTAAATTTGAAAAACCCTATGCATACATCTAGCGCAAAGTGAATTTGAATCACAAACAAACCACTTCATAGAGATTTTTAGGTGGTTCGGAAATCACACCACGTGATTCCTACATCCACCCCTCACACTGTGAGGATCCACTGCACAACTTGGATACACCACACACTGGAGCCTGACAACTCAACACACTGAGTTCTACAACTCACACAACCTCTAGAGCAAGACTACTCTAGACACCTGAGCCAACTGCTCAACCACAGCTGAGTACAACGACTCAACACTGAGCACACAGGCTCACAAACAACTTGCTAGAACAAAGCACCAAAGATCCAGATCCTCTAGCAATGATCTGATTATAAAAGTTCATTCAAGAAGATTGATGCAACAGTTCATGCACAATCTCAAGAATGACTTAGAAGAAACAAGGGGAAATGAGGAATTGAGTGTAAGATCCTTGTTCTTCAAGTATACTCCCTTGTAGAGGCTGAATTGTGAAGAAACTTGATCCCTTGAAGTCCCTGGCCGATGCTCTGCAACTTGTGCTTTGGGATCTTCCTTGAAATCTTCACAATTGGCTGCTTCTACTTGATCTGCACCCTTGTAAGTGATCTCACTACTTCATCTTGGATCAGTCTTCACTTCTTGTGCTTGGAGAAGTGAGAATTGGGTTGAAGAAGCACACGGGGTGCAAGAACGGGGAGGAGAACACTTCTTGCCACCAAACCGACTTCTGGAAGGCTCTTGGAGGTTCTCTTGTTTGTTGGATGGCCAATTGGAGGGTATTTATAGCCCAATGTGTCCAAAAGTACCCTTGGGGGTCGTGGGCACATGATCCAAGGGCGATCCACATGATCCCTAGAGTACCACGTGTCCGGATGTGACTTAAGGTTAAAAAGTTTCAAGTGTGTGTCGACCTGCCCATGGGGTGTGTCGACACACTATCCCAAACTGGCACAAAAGGTTCTCTGGGAAGGGTCTCTAGTGTCGACACTACTTTAGGCTGTGTCGACACACTGTCCAGAACTGACAAATAGGTCTTTTGGGAACTGGATCTAGTGTCGACACCACTTGAGCCTGTGTCGACACACTGTCTAGACCTCTTGACTAGGTTCTCTAGGAGCTGGGTCTAGTGTCGACACTACTTGATCCTGTGTCGACACCACTTGACCATTTCTTCATCATTTTGCCTTGGGTTTGAAGCATTGTGTCTACACCAGTAGCGGGTGTGTCGACACTACCCTTGCAAGAATTGTATGTCCCTGAGAAATAAACACATAATCATTAGTCCAATGTATTATCATGAATATAAATGATAAATGTGTTTATAAACATGCTTTTTGAATATTGTTATTACATGTGTGATGTATTTAACATGTTCCACTTATTTGTGCATTAAAATCACAACTTGTCATCATCAAAATTATGAGGGGAAATGTATAAAGTTCACACTCAACCCAACAATCTCCCCCTTTTTTGATGATGGCAACATTAAGTCCACATGAAAATTTGAAATTTCAATGAAATGTGATTTTAAGCCATTTGTTTACTAAACATTCAACTTCAAACACACTGAATGACAATGAACCATGTTTCAATCACTTTTATTCACAATTATCAAAGGCCATTGAACACACTTTAGCAACATTTGACATTTTGCACATTCAAGAGGCACAATGCTACTAATGATGAAGTCTTTTCATTAATGGCCAAGCAGCTTGACAATCATCCATTCATTGACATTCATTCATTCATTCCATAATTTTCAATCACATTCAAGACAAGTGTGTTTCTTTTCATTCAACAAAACAAGTATCACTTTTAATTCACAAAGATGTTCATTACAAGCATTCAAATACATTCCAGAAGTTTTTCTTTCTTTTCTTTCTTTCGTCTCCCCCTTTGACATCATCAAAAGAAAAAAATACATTAAGCATGAGGAGGAGGAGGAGGAATGGGAAGGATGAGTGATTCAATCGACTTCAGTCTTGATTCCATAGCATGAAGGTTGGACTTGAGCTGAGATTGCATTGTGGAGAGTCTTGTCTGCACAATTTCTTCCAATCTTTGACTGTTCTCATACATATTAGACTGAAATACTGACAGGTCAGCTGAAATTGGTTGTGCACCAGAAGAAGAAGAGCTGGCAATTTCATGCTTGTTGATGTTTCTGAGCTCCTTTTTAAGGGTAAACATCTCACTGTCTATGTGTGCTGAGAGATTCTTCATGCCTTCTAAGTCATCAACAATATGAGCAAATGACAGCCTAGTCTTAGATATCTGTGTGACTGCTTCCTGACTGTTGAACAAGTTTGATTGGAAATTTTCCAAAATTCCCGCAAGGACCTTTTCCAGTGTTTCTTGATGCTCCTTGAGTTCAATAGATGCATCAGCCAAAGTTCCAATGAGTCTGAGGAACCTTTGAGTTGCATGATCTGATGCTTCTTTTTGCTTGATGAACTGAGCATTCATGGAATTTTCCAAGCTCTGTATCTTCAGATCAAAGCTCTCTGACATTTGTTGGATGGTAGAAGTAAATGCATCAAACTTGTCATTTAGGAATGAATATAACTCTAGTGGAACAGAAGGTCCACCAAAGGAAGTGGAGGTTTGAGCATGAGCTTGTGGAGAGAATGAAGGAATATCCACTGCAGGATGAAGTGGTGAAGAGGTCTGAAAGGGAGGTGTGATAGGTACATCCTGGGGTATTTGTGCTTCATCCTCAATAGGAGGCTGATCCTCATGTGTAGGAGGCTGGTCTTCATGTGCTGGTACCTCAGGAGGTTGTGCCACTATCGTAGGAGCCACTAGGGCCTCAACTACAGCTGGTCCTCTTCTCACTTAATCACCCTCAAGCCTAAATCCCATAAACTTCTGCAAATGCTTGAAGCAGTAAATATTGGACTTTGGGATTGATTAGGCATTTTCATTCTCAAATGAGACTCCAAAGTGCTCAAAAACTGGTGTTAAATGAGCTGCATATGGAAGAGACCTATGGAGATCTTTCCTAGTAGTCTCAGACATGATCTGGTACATGATCACATGCAAGTTGATCTTGATGTTCTTCTTCATGCAATATATAACAAATCTTTGAATGTTTGTGAGTCTATCCCTGCCACCACCTTGGTGTGTGATGATTGTGGTAAGGATGTGGTGGATAAGTCTCAACAAAGGTGGGAAGGTGTTTGTGTTGAACTTGGTCACATGGGTTTGCCTTGGGTTAGACTCATCAGCTGGGAGTCCAGTCATCAAGGAGTAAGCCTCATGAAGATCAAATTCAAAATTGTGGTAATCTGCTCCTTCATCAGGAATTCTAAACAAGATGGCTGCTAGCTCAGTAGGCAGATCTATCAAAACTCCTTTTACTTCAGACTTGTAACCCTCATCAGTACATTCAAATTTAGGTAAAATCTTATACAAGTCTGGGGTAAATGGTTCTAAATTCAGAAATGAAAGGCAACCAAGTCTGGAAGTGAAGAATTGAAGGACTTCTGGAAATGTAGTTGCTAAAAATTGTCTTCCAAATCTACTGCCCTAGGTTTCAAAATGGATTTTCCTTCACTAGCCAGCTTGGAAGGGGTTGCCTCTGAGGGCTGGGAAGATCCAGATGAATGAGATGAAGACTCTTCAGAAACTTCAGGAGGAGAGATTGCAATCTTCCTCCTAGGGTTTGCAGAACCCCTCAGGGAAGGACCTCGACTTGAAGAGGATGCCTTACCTTCTTAAATGGAGAGGGAGCAGATGCAGAAGAAATCCTTGGCTGCTCTACAGGGTCATGGCGACGCTTGCTTCTCCTCTCAATAGGTGGTTGTTTTTCCACTAGGGTAGGTCTGGCATTTTCCCTAGACCTGGCACCACGGAGAGGTATCTGCTTGGGGGCCATGGTTGCAGGAGAAAATGGAAGAACAGGGTATGAAGGAGATGGGGTGAAGGGAAGGAAGACAGAGATGGTTGGGTTCTTGCCGTTTCAAAGGCAAGAGGCGGCCATGGGGTCGACCTGGGGTATAAAAGGGTTTTAGGGGTACAATGGCCCGTAGGTACAAGAAACCCCAAACCGGCGCCAACGGCTGGAATCGCCCAGAAAGGCCTGTGTGTCGACACTAGACAGGGAGTGTGTCGACACGGGCTTAGACTGCGTCGACACTAGATGGAGGTGGTGTGTCGACCTGGCCTGAAGAATTTTGTAAATTCGAGCATGGAAAAATTTGTGAATTTTGGGAAAGGTTAAGATGATGAAATATGGATGGAATTAAATTTCAAGGATTTTTAAGAGGCAAAGAATTCAGTTGTCATATTGTTGCCCAAATTTAACAAACTTCAAGTTTTACACAACAACCTACATGATATATCATTAAATGACTTGAGCCATTAAAATGATATCTTGAGGGATATAAGACATCCAACAATCAATAACAAACTACCATATTCTCCAAATTCAAAGAAATAAAAATGTCTTTTAGATTGAATCAAGTGTGATGAAGGTAAACACCTTTAAAAAAACTGATGAAAGACAGGGATGTTTATTTTAAGCAATTCTCCTTGGACAAAACAATTATTTTCTTTTTAATCAAACTATCAAATGTAGTAAATCTTGTTCACTCAAGAACTAATGCTTTTTACACACCATAGTCCCTGATATTAGAGATTTACCCATTATCAGTTTCAAGGGGTAAATGACAACCTTTTAATGTGAAAATATACGTTTATCAGACGCCAATATTTTCAGTTACTCAGTCATCATCAAAATATATAGAGCATGTTGTTTTGTTTTTTTTATTTGTTTTTGAACCCCTTTGAACAGAGATAGCAAAAAGGCTCATGACATACATGGCACTTCATTCATTGTGAAGGTGTGTAGTTTCTCAGCATTTGTGCCATTGCTCTGTTGAATCATGAGTGTAAGGAGAATTTTATAAAATTGAAAGCATTTATATCCCCATCAGTTGCAAAAAAAAATGTTAAATTCAAGCACACATTATTCTTCAGTCTTGAAAGAGATTTGAATTTCTGTAGTCTTGAAGAGTATAGTTGAGAGTTGACTGTAAAAAGATGTAGTAGATCACTCAAAAAATCATTTTGAGGTTCTAGACAACTCAATGAGTACATCATGCAAGGAAGTTGTTGTAATTCAAGAAGAGTGTTGAATTTTGCAAAAAGAATGAGTTGTGAATTCTCTAGCTCCCCCTGAGATGATGATTCCAACAACTTTTCATCAAAATAAAGATATGCAAGTATTTTAAACAGAAATGATTCTCTTTGAACAACAAAGCTCCCCCTCAACAATTGCATATTCATTTCTTGGTACTTGGCGGAGACATATACTCTCGCATAGTGAAAGTGTCCAGACAAGCAGAACTTGTCCTTCTTCAAGTCACCATTTGATATACCAAGAAGTTCAACACAATGTGAGTTGAAGAATTTATTGTCAAAAAGAAATAGAAGTTGAATTGTGAGAGATGTGAACAATATGAATCAAGGAAGCAAAAGAATGATGAAACAATGACTCCCCCTCAGAATATGCCTAAACACTCAACCCAATGAGAGAGATCAAGAAGATGGATATTTGCAAAGACCAAGCTCTCTCCTCAAGGATGAAAATCTACTGTCAGGAAGAGGTTTAGTGAAGATGTCAGCAATTTGTTTTTCAGTTTCAATAAAGGGAGTTCAAAGGATTTCTTTGCTACCTCATCTCTCAAGAAATGATGCCTAATTTCAATGTGTTTTGTTCTAGAATGCTGAATTGGGTTTTTAGACAGATTTATGGCACTTGTGTTGTCACAAAGAATGGGAACACAACCTAACTCTTGGTTGTAATCAAGAAGTTGATGTTTCACCCAAAGAATTTGAGTGCCACATCTACCAGCTGCAACATACTCAGCCTCTGCAGTTGATAGAGCAACTGAGTGTTGCTTTTTAGAAGCCCAAGAGATTAGGCATCCACCTAAGTACAAACACAAGCCACTTGTGCTTTTTCTATCAAGTTTACACCCAGCATAATCAGCATCACAATAGGCAATCAAATCTAACTTACAACCAGCAGGATACCAAATCCAAGATCACATGTTCCAACAAGATATTTAAAGATTCTTTTAACAGCTAACATGTGACTTTCTTTTGGATTAGCTTGAAATCTAGCACACAAGCACACACTGAACTGAATGTCAGGTCTAGAAGTGGTGAGATAGAGTAGAGAACCAATCATACCTCTGTATGTCTTTGGGTCTACTGACTTACCAAGTGAGTCTTCTTCTAGTTTAGCATTAATTGCAATGTGTGCTTGAATGCTTGAGGTTCTGGAAGTCAAACCTTTTCAGAAGTTCTTTGACATATTTGGTTTGACTTATGAAGATCCCCTCACTGGTTTGGTTAACCTGCAATCCCAAGAAAAATTGTAAGTCTCCATTAAACTCATTTCAAATTCATTTTTCATTTGGTTTGCAAATTCAGTGCACAGGCTCTTATTGGTTGATCCAAATATTATGTCATCAACATAAATTTGGACTGCAATTATTTGTTTATTGACAGTTTTTGTGACAGGGTTTGATCAACATTACCTCTAGAATATCCTTTTTCAAGCAGAAAAGAACTCAAACGGTCATACCAAGCTCTTGGAGCTTGTTTAAGACCATAAAGAGCCTTATGAAGCTTAAAAACATGATTAGGATATTTTTCATTTTCAAAGCCGGAGGTTGTTCAACAAAACATTTTCTTTTATATAACCATTCAAAAAGGCACTTTTGACATCCATTTGATAAACTTTAAATTTCAGTGAAGATGCAAAAGCAAGAAAATTCTTACAGCTTCTAGCCTAGCTACAGGGGCATTATGACTCTTCAAAATCAATTCCAAATTCTTGGTTGTACCCCTTTGCAACTAGCCTAGCTTTATTCCTTATGACTTGACCATTTTCATTCAATTTATTTCTGAAAACCCATCTAGTGCCAATGACTGATTGGTCACTAGGTCTAGGTACTAATTCCCATACTTGATTTCTTTCAATTGATGAAGTTCATCATGCATTGCATTGATCCAATCAGAACTCATTAGAGCTTCATCAATTGATTTGGTTCAACTTGGGAAATTAGTGCTAGTGGGACTTCATGAATTGCATTCAGGAATGATTATCTAGTTCTTACCCTATCGTGCACATTGTCCCA
Organism: Colocasia esculenta; assembly: GCA_014218235.1. Classification (NCBI taxonomy): domain Eukaryota; kingdom Viridiplantae; phylum Streptophyta; class Magnoliopsida; order Alismatales; family Araceae; genus Colocasia; species Colocasia esculenta. Next base: position 133,145,176 of record CM024754.1, read on the forward strand.
ACATTTTCTAATGGGTGATCTCTTAAAAATCTATGTTCAGAAGTTACCTGTTGAGATGCACTTAAGTCTGGAACAACATTACCTGATCCACTTGGAGTAGGTGAATGAATGTTCAAATTCTCACCAATGTTTTCATTTTCCTCAACAGTTGGTGAAGAATCCACAATGAAATCATCCTCTTCATTATCTGACTGTCCCTGCAAGATTTAGAACCATGAGTTGAAAAGGAATTTCATCAAAAAATAACATGTGGAGACTCTTCAACAGTTTTGTTCTTGAGAGAATAAACTCTAAAAGCTCTTGACACTTCAGAATAGCTAAGAAAGATGGCTTCCTGACTTTTAGCATCAAACTTGTCAAGATTTTCCTTATTGTTGTTACACAAAAACATTTACACCCAAAGATTTTGAAATAAGACAAGGTTGGCTTTTTGTTTTTCAACAACTCATAAAGGGTTTTTCTGATTTTTGGTCTGACCAATGCTCTATTGAGAATGTGATTTGCTATATTCACAGCTTCAGCCCAGAAGGATTGGGAAAATGCTTTCTAAGAGCATGGATCTAGCCATTTCACAAGAGTTCTATTCTTTCTTTCCACAACTCTATTTTGTTCTGAAGTTCTTGGTAAAAAAACTTGTGAAATATGTGAAGTTCAACACATAAATCAGAAAAATGATTTGTTTTCAAACTCACCCCCATGATCAGTCAAAATTTTTTGATTTTATATGGAAAAATGTTAAGGTAGTGGTACAGAAATTCCTAAACTCAAGGCAAGCATCACTTTTGTGGGACAGAAGATAACCCATGTAAATCTAGTAAAATCATCAATAATGACAAACCCATATCTTTTGCCACTAAGACTTAGAATCTTGTTGGGCCAAGAGGTCCATGTGAAGTAATTCTAGTGGCTTAGATGTGAGTACCTCATTGAAGGTTTTAAAAGATTTTCTGGTTTGTTTTCCTTGGGCACAAATCCCACAAACTTGATTTTCTACATTAGAAAAGGATTTAGGAAGACCTTTAACCAAATTCAGCCTTAACAATTTATTTATTGTTCTCAAACTTGCATGACCAAGCCTTTTGTGCCAAGTCCATGCAATTTCATTCTTATTTGCAACAAGACAAATATTTTCAGAAAAGTTTTTATCAAGGTTGATCATGTAGACATTGTTTCCCTCTTTCCAAAGAATTTTATTTTATCAGTTGATGAGTCAATTATCTTGCAAAAATCATATTCAAACACAACTTTGTGACCTTTGTCACATAGTTGGCTAATGCTCAGCAAATTGTAATTTAACCATCAACTAACAAAACATTATCAACTGAGTTTGAGGAAGATTGACCAAGCTTTCCAGATCCAATAATTTTTCCTTTATTTTTACCTCCAAATGTAACAGAACCTCCCTCCTTCTCAATCAGGAATGAAAATTTAGCTTTGTCTCCAGTCATGTGTCGTGAACACCCACTATCAAGGAACCACACATTTGAGTCGGGTGCACAACCTTCCTGCAAAATCAATCAGTGGAGAGAAGATTTTGATACCCAAACATTGTTGGGACCATCAGAATGTTGAGCATTGACATCAAATCTTTTCTTACCCAAATCTGATTTATTTTTGTTTTAGTTTTGTTTCAGTGGTGTTTTTTGTCTTTTTCAATTTGTTTTTCCCTTTTGGAATAAAACACAGTGTTCTTTTTCTCTTTAGGAGGGAGTTTTGCATTTGGACATGAGTGTTCAGTTGTGGAGGTACAAACCAAGGGTTTTCTTGGTACATTGAAAAATTTGGATAGAAGAATTGACGGTGGTACCAAAATGGATTGTGATACCATTGGTTCCAAGAATTAGTCCAATCAGCTTGATGTGATGTCTTGGAAGTCCACAGTTTGTCATGAATGGCTTCTTTTGAATTTTTCTTATTTTTTAGATTTTTATTTGAATTTTTGGTTGACTGGTTTGTGTTTATTGAGGTTGAGCAGGTCGACCTGTCCTTGACCGGTGTCGACACAGTAGTCACAGATTTCATCTTTTTGTGGACTGGTGTCGACCTGTCAGGTGATTGTGTCGACCTATTTGGTTTCTTTTTGTTCTGGGTTTTTGAAGTCTTTGTTGTGTTGCTTGACACTTGCTTGTTTTTTGTGTTTTCAAGATTAGGACCTTTGATAAAATTTATTAAGGGTGCTTTTTCGCTTATCTCACCAGATTTGTCTTTCTTTGATTTTTGTTTGTTGAATCCTAGTCCATGTGATTCAGATCTCATTCTGGCTCCTAGCAAGGCCTCCAAATTCTCTTTACCTTTTGTGAAGGTTTCAATGACTTGTTCTTATTCTTTTAGCTGGTTTTCTAAGGTTTTGATTTCATCAACATTTTGTTGTTTTTCTTTTTGTTCCAATTCTAGCTTTTCAGATAATTCTTTAAACTCATGAGTGGCCTTTTGGGATGCAAGCTTGAGCTCATCAATCACATTCAGAAGATTTTCTTTTTCCTCATGGAGCTCAGCTACTTCATTTTTCCAATTCACAAATTCTTTTGTTTATTATTGGTTATGCAGAATGTTTTCAATTTTCTTCTTTAAATGTTTGTTTTCTTTTCTTATTTCAGAATAATTTTCAACAAGTTTAGCATATGCATCTTGCCAATCATCAATTGAATAATCTTCAAAAGATGTACTTACCTTTCCATCTGAGCCCATTTGCCATAAAGCAAATTTCCCCACTCTCAGAGCTTGAGGACTTTTCTTCTTCTTTCTCACTTGAGTCTTCATCTGACCAAGTGGCAACCATTGCTTTTGGCTTCTTGAATTTGTGAATCTTCTTGTATTTCTCCTTCTTGTTCTCAGGACATTCCCCCTTCATATGTCCTGGTTTGTTGCACCTGTAACAAATGACAACTTCATCAGATTTCTGATTCTACTTGAATTGGCATTAGAAAAGGAAGTGTTTCTTTTTCCTGATGGATTTCTTTTTCCCAGAGAGTTTTCCTTTTCTATATTTTAAGAATTTTCTGAATTGCCTGGTCATGAAGGCAAGCTCATCCTCATTGGACTGAGACTCATCAGAACTTATTTTCTCCTGATTCTTGTCTTTATTACTAGATGAAGCTTTGAGGGCTACTAGTTTGGTTTTGATTATGTGCTCTTCATTTCTTTTCAGGTTTATTTCATAAGTCATTAAGGATCCTATCAATTCATCCAAGAGATTTTGGACAAATCTTTAGAATCTTCGATGACTGTGGCCTTAGTGTGCCAAATTGAAGAGAGAGAGAGAGCGCAGATTTTCCTTACCAAATCAGCATCTGTGTAATCCTTACCTAAAGCCTTCAGTCCATTCACAATGATCATAAACCTAGCAAACTTTCAGAAATTGTCTCATCAGATCATCATAAACAGTTCATACTCAGAAACAAGAATGTTAGCTTTGGTTTCTTTTACTTGGGATGTTCCCTCATAGAGTAGCTCAAGCTTGTCCCACATCTCCTTGGCAGATTTGCACATGGAGATTCTTGAGTACTCCTTAGGGTGGACTGCACATTGATCATATTCATGGCACTATAGTTCAGGTAGCCCTTCTAATCTGTTCCCTGGTCCAGGTTTCTTCCTCTCCTGGTTTCATAGGGACCTACCTCAACTACTTTCCAGATTTCATAGTTTTGAGCTCTAAGGAAGACTTGCATTCTATTCTTCCAATAGGAGTAGTCAGTCCCATTGAAGAAGGGTGGCCTATTAATAGAATGACCCTCAGCTATGAACCCTCTGGAATCCATTGAATCAAATTGATGGTGCAATGAAGGAAACACTTAGCAAGCAAGCAAGTAAAACACACAGAACAAACAGAAAGCACTCAGATCATATCAGATATAAACCCTCTCTGATACCAATTGTCACTACAGGAAAATCAGATTTTGCTTACGTCCAAACACGTAGGTATAGAACCAAAATCGTAAGCATAGCCTTTGCTTACGGTGTTCCCCTACGGTTGGGTTTCGTCGGCTAAAGTTCGACGGCAAGGCTAAGGCTAGGTGTTTTTAAACTCCGTAAGTATATATCTATAGTGGCGGTGTTGGTAGCCGTAAGTAACACCATAAGGATATCTGTTGGTGGCTACGGACAATGTTAACCGTAGTGATATTTTTTGTAAGGATAGACTCAGTAACGTCGAATATCCTACGACAATTTAAACCGTAAGCATGTGTCTCTACGGCCACATACACCATAAGCAGTATGTTTCCCTACGGCTAAAAAGACCATAAGTGAATATGTTTACCTACGGCCATGTACACCATAACAAAGTATGTTTTCCTACGGCCACATACACCATAAGTAGTTTGTCTCAGCAAAAAAAAATAGTAATATATTTCAATGGATCGACATTCACCTACATTTATGTCTAGGTACACAAACAATTGGATCAACATGTACACATCACAATTAATCCTCACATTCACATTTGGATCGATCAACACATAAATCCACATTTAGTTCCACACATACACATCCATCTTTAGTTCCACACATACACATCCACATCCACATTTAGTTCCACACATACACATCCACATTTAGATCCATATTCCACATTTACATCCACACACATTCACACCCACTGATTCACAATGCACAACACATTAATAATATAAAACATATTAAAGTTAACAAACAATAATGTTAATAAAAGATGACATCAAACATCATTCTACACATTCACATACTAGTGCTAAAGTCTGCTCAGAAGAGCAAGTTAATGGTAGTGAATGAAATTGTTCACATGTGGTGAGAGGAGATTTGTGAAGAGTTTGCTTTGTCCTTGGACGAAGACAGGTTTCAACAGACATATTTCCTGCAAAAGCAACAATAGGTGGTCAATAAGTACTGTGTGAGGATATTTATAACAAAAGAAACAATATGCTTAATAAACAGTAATGCAGGAAATATGTCATCAAACCATTACGCTAGTATCAAATAACTCAAGGAAAAGAAGAAGCATTTCCCCTGTCTTTTGTAGAATTGTGTAAGTCATAAAATTATAATTTTGTAAACAAGCCCAGCCCACTACCCAGCACAGTTTTCTGACTTGCCAGGTTGGGGAGTGAGTCAATTCAGACAGTCCCAGCCAAACTATGCCTCACATCATTGTAATTAATCAAACAAAACCAAGCAAACTAATGACAGTTTTGAGAAGTAGGTAAATGAACCCGAATCTTAGTAGATATTTGACTGAAATAGAAAACATAGGCGGCTTGGATGAAGAAGGAATTTTTTAAAAACAAATGGCATGTAGCTGCTCAGAAATTTTCATTCATGAAACCAATTCTCAAAGTATATAGGGGTTTGGAACCTTGGTGATGCCAGTGAGCTTGTAGAAGACTTTGAAGAAACAAGAGCACACAATGCACTCGCTGAACAGGAATTCAACAACCTGGAAATGTGAAGGAACCAGTGGGAATTTCAATTTTACATATGTGAAGGATATAAGGTGAAGTTGACATATGTGAAGGATATCAGAAACCAGTGGTTTAGTCCCACATCAACAGTGGCACATGGGATCCCTTTCTCTGAATCATGCATACACATCCGCAGCCTTCTATCCACACATGGCAGAAGGGAGAAATGTGAGGGCTTCACATGCCAAGAGAGCTACCAATCTGCATGCGGCTGACTGGTTAGTAGGTGAGGCGAGAAAGGGAAGGAGACACACATTCCCGGACAGGTTAATAACACATTTGTAAAATGGAGAACATGGCAACAGAAAACACAACATGGGAACCACCTTGGCATTCACCAACAAAAAAAACTACAACTACCATTCATTTCAGTTAAGACTCAGATCCAGTGCAACTAAGATTTTCTGCAACTCAGATGTTATAAATTTGGACCATACTATGTTACTTACGAACAAGGGTGGAGGTGAAGATCATCATCCTCAAGCTCAACCTGTTACATGTAAAAATGTAAATAACATCAGAGTTTACAATTAGCAACAACATCGTTCATAAATAAGAATGAGATAAATGTAAATAAACTTACATATTCTCTGAACCATATTATGTGACTCCCAACAGCATCGTTCACCACCTAACTTCTTCCTCATGACCACATTATCATTATCATCAGACATAAGAATGCCGCTGGCAACTACTTCTCTAGAGAAATTTAGGATCCTCACCCTCCTCCCTGCCAATGAATCTTGTTAAAAATTTTGGATATAGATGTCAGATATACATGCATTCCAACATATTAAGATGGTTAGATTTCGTTTACCTTTTTCTTTTGAGCATGACAAACACTTGCAGAACTCTGCACAAGTAAATGTACATTGTCAACATTAAGCAATGTTAGTAATGAAGTATGTCAATAGAAACTCATTACCTCATTATTGCCACGAGACTCAAATTTTTTCATTCTTTCTTCGACAGCTTCAATTTTTTCTTTCAGGCTATCATTGTCCTGTCGCAGCTTTTGTGTACTTCTTGAACCACACAAGCTCTTTGGGGTAGGGCCCGTGCCTATGCCACGGATTCTTCCAGTTCTGTCCCGTCCCATAACTTGCTCATAAGCGTCCCCCACGCTTGCAATTGAGCTTGATGTACTTGATTGCTGCGTCAGCTTAATGTCTCGAATTTTATCCTATAATTTGAATGAATAGCAACATGAATTTCCATCACTATCGTAATAGAATTATGTCAACAAAGAGCTTCCATACATAATGAGAATAATGTGAAACATTAGACAATTAACAAAGCTAATTAATTATACAATCATAGCAGCACTCTCGTCATTAACTGGACCGCCAGCTTTCTCATACGGGTCCTTATGAATAAGTCCCCACGATCAAGAGTGGCCCCAGTTTTTAGAAACTACAACATTGTACAGAAGATAACTTAGAAATAAACAAAATATTTTGAATAGATGAACTGAGATGCAGATAAGACAGTATATATGTTACCTCCTCGTGGTATATATCAGCAAAACTTTTACTACCAGCGCAGTGAAAAAATGTGTGTTTGGACTTATTTTGCTTGTTTGTTTCACTGTGTTTCTACAAATCAAAATGATAACTATTAGAATAATTATGGAGTATTACTATATTTAGACTAATTGTAATCCAATTCCAATTACCTTGAATTCCTCCAAAGACCATATCTTAACAAGATTTTTGCATTGATCTTCAACCACTCTTGTGTCTGAACATGCAAAGTGTTGTTGCGCTTTTGATATGGCGTGAAGAACTTCGTCCTCAAGTCATACTTCCAAGACCTCCATTTCTGATCTAGATCCTTCATACAAAATCACGCAAGCTGATGGGAACATCAAGTTTTCTCTGTATTTTTAAAAGAAAGGGTTAGTCGATGGCATTATCCTGGATAAAACACATGTATTAAACAAAACATGTATTACATCACCTGGATAAAACCATACATCGTCCTTGTAGTCGATGGCATTTATCCAAGAAATGCATTGATCGGCAGTTTATCCCCCATCCTTGCCACAGTGCCCAAAAATGTTTCAGTAGCTGCCCCCCCTCTCTAAGTGGCTGCCCCAACTGATAACATTCACTGGTATGCGTTCATTAGTTTGCAATCCATGTACAGATCTTAACATGTTGGGCCTCTCTTAACCTTCTTAGATGTGGAGGCAGACTAAGCATCTATGTGAATTATTTTCCTTGCGGTTCTCTATAAATTTTTCATACTCTTCTCTGAGAACCAATCAGCTGTGAGCTGCAAAAAAATCAAAAAGAAAAACATTAAAGATATTCAACTAATGAACAGAAGTACATATAGTGTGACAAATAACTATTAACATTATTCAACTTACAAAAGATGGGTAGTCATTTCTGCCAAAGGATGTAGGAGCAACGAGTATGAAATAGAATATGAAATAAAGAACCATAAATCCTCAATCTGTGCTCCCCTTTTGTTGGGGCACCTACAACATGAAAGATATTAATGAAACTTTTATTCCATTTACATATACAATTCAAACACCCCAAATTTAAAAGATTACCGTCGACATGTGTACATCAATTACTTTCATCTCATTGCCCACTGCTCTCATCCATTTCCCATCATATGCAATCTTTAAAAAACTGCACCATCATACCAAATATACTTTTTATACACATATATATTTCAAATATATATAAAAAAAATTAGAAGATATTACTTTTTCAACTCATTTTGGATACTAGTGTGTTCCCCCATGTGAAGAGAGTCAAGGAGCATAAGGAACGACATGTCATTATCCTCTTTCTTACATGTGACAACAAGTTGCAATGATTCCTACAAATGAACAAAAAATAAACAATGATGATTTTTGTGCTGAATTAGTGTTGGATACTTAATACATAAGAAAGTTTAGGCACACCATATGCAGATTGGAAGTAGGGAATATGACTTCTCCAGTAAAGAATTTTTTGTATAATTGATTTAATTCTATTGAAACCATCAGTAGTTAATCGACAAAAGTTAAAACCACAAACTGTCGAATATCTCAAAACGCTCTAAAAGTGTTGATGGAATCACACCCCACAAAACCTGCAGGTTTAACAGAAATTAAAACACAACAGACATAGTGATTGGTGACTCATGCTAGCCTTGGAAAAAATATTAAAGAAAACTAAAATCACACAAATACTCCCTCAACATGTTCTTGAAATATTAGTGTGTCCAGCATCTCGGGCTCCCCATCATAGACTTCTTTCATTGTTTTTTTTTTAGCCTTTTTTGCATCGGTATCGCATGATGGCCCGTTTTCTTCTTCGGCGAGTCTTCTCTGACTTCTTTGGAATCTACCACCGTAAATCTCTTCCTCGGCCCCTTCAAATTGCAAATAATAGGTTAACAACATCAACCAAAAAAAAAATAACACTAACATATCCAGTTAGAAAAATTAAACATAGGCTTACATTTTGATGTTGTAGTCTTCTTGGCAACTTGTAAACTGCAATATTAAGAGAAATTGACAGGCACTTGGGTAAAACACAAGTAATATAACAAAGTCTTTTTGTTAAAATACTAAATTAAACAAAGACAACGATGAAGATGTAAATAGTTGATGTCTCTGCAAACTTCTGTATTTCATATGTGGATTAATGGAGCACTTTGTGCTTTTATCATGCCCTTTGGTTACTGATTCTTCATGAATTTGAGACAACCGGCCAGTAGTCCCTAGGTATTTGGATTCCTTTACCTCTTCTGGAACTTGAAAATTCTACAGAGTTATATGTTTTCATGCAAATGGTGGATCATGTGCATCTGCAGATTATTGTAGACATCAAACTAGAAATGTAGTTTCATGAAGAATTAACCACATCACTTCTAGGCCATGGATAATCTTAAATCTTTGCATTTTTCTTGCAAGGCATAATTATGAGCAGTTCCTCCTACAAAGATATCCCAAATGATTCCCAGATAATTACCACATATAATTGGGATCTCTACACCATCTGTAGGCCTTAACACAGTAAAGATTGACAAAAAAAGGCAGACATTCTGCTGGCAAAAATATTACAAGTATAGGTACATATGTCTTCAAATTGGGATCTCTACACCATCAATGTCGTCTCTCTTCCATGTGATGTTTATGTCATCAGAAAAGCAACATCATCATCAATCTTTACATCATTTGCATCATTTTCAGTAACTTCTTCATTTTGCATGTCAAAGTTATTTCTCGACTTGTTTCCTCACAACAGACCATCCTTCCATTTTGGGATCCTCCACATACCATACTTGTTCCACTTGAGAGGCCAAAACATATGGTTCACTTCTACGTAATTTATAGTGTAGGTTGACCAATGTGAAACCTTCATCTTTAATTACCCCTCGTGAATATCAACCCAGTCACACTTGAAAAGTAATACCTTTCTTGATCGTAATAGTTCAACTCTAAAATTTCTTGAAGAACACCGTAATATGTCACCTCATCTGGAATAGGAGCCTTGTCTTAACAATGGAAAAATTGAAGTTTTTGCAGACATAACAACCCCACTATTCTGTGGCTTCCTATGATTTCAATATGCTGAGTCTGAAAACGGAACCATTTACTAAACATATGTTAAACTTCATCCCCACATTCAATGGTTGATCTTTCAGCACAATTGTGTTTGCATGTAACCCATTCCTGTCATTGTCTTGTAAAGAGTTGACCTAAAAAAAAAAGGGTTACATGTTGGTTATCATTTAAAACACATGTCATGTGCACTAAAAAAATGTTATATATGTTTACTTACTTTACATTTAAACCAATCTGGAAACTGTAATGTATGACATCGCTCAATTCCATTTCACTTGCTCGTGGTCTTGTTTTCCTTATTTCTTCAAGATGCATACTACATACAAAATGTGGACAATACATTAACGGTCTTCTCTTAACAACAACTACTTTCAGGGTGTTTCATTTGACTTGCCTTATGTAAGGAGATATGTCCTCACAATTAAATAGTACATAGAGATGAGCTTGGTTCAACTCATCATTCCTAAGATGACAAACAGTTCCACCACCTAAACATCGACCATTGTTGAAAAAATATCCCATCCCTTTTGTGTCAATTCTTTAGCCCCTTCATCTTCATTCTTAAACGTTGGTTAAGCCATGTCTCAACTCATCATCTAGATATCTCGAAGAAAAAATAAGAGTCTCCTCTGCTATATACCCTTCTGCCATTGACCCCTCTGGATGTGCCCTATTCCGTACATAGGACTTAAGTTTCACCAGATACCTAGTGGAGATTCCCAAAAAAAATTCAAGTATTATTAGCAGTAGGGTACAATCGTTAGGCACAAGTATAAGATTAATGCAAACTTTCAATGGGTACTCCATCTATATTGAGCTGGGCCGGCAAGCTTGCTTCATCAGGTAAGTAGATGAGAAGATGTACCATTATATCAAAAAAGCTTGGCAGGAAGATCATCTCTAATGGACACAATATGTTTCCAATTCTTGTCTAAGCTTATAGAAATCACTTGACGATGAAGTCTTCGAACATATTAGACAAAGCAAATGCATACTCATTAATTGCAGATCTCGACACTGTAATTTTAAAATTTCAATTGAAGATTGCTATCATTATATAAAACTTAAATACTTATCAAACTACAACATCTAAGATGTAGGTGAAGGGTTAAAATTTTTGACAAAGTTTCTGATCTGCTTGCCTCAGGGAATCTTCTATAGATATCCAAACGAAACAACTTTGAACAAGAGTGTCCGTCAAAAGCATCTTACTGACGAGTACAAATTGCCTTCGCAATCAAAGACTAGATATTTTTGTCAATGGATTGTTCGTGGAGCTAGACATTATCCAAAATGTATAATTATAACTTTTGTTCTGTGCAGTATCAAAGAGTTCACATAACACACAAATTCATGTCTTTGAATGACAATAATATGAAAGTAATTAACTTCACACCCGATGGGCACACTGCCAAAAGACCATAGAAGTTGAGCAGGCACACACAGATGGGCTAAATTTGGATTCTAAAAAATGGGGTTCCCATCAGATGGCCGTCATCAGTATACACACATTCAACCTAACCCAACCATGAGGGAGACAAAGAAGCAAAGAAAACAGAAAGAGTACTCACCTTCGCCGCGACAGACTCACCTTTGGCGATCAGTCGGCCCACAACTTTGCAAAAAACAGACCACAGCAGCACAACCTTCCTGAGAAAACGGGCGGCGGGGGACGAGCAGTGGGAGAGGCCAATCGCCCGCTACGAAGCGGAGGAGGAAGAAGGCGATGGGGTCGGCAGGAGACGCCCGGCGGCGTGGACGACATGCGGAGGAATAGGGGAAGGAGGAATGGGTGGCCGGAGTGTCCTTCCCCTGTTATCACCGCAAGTTCGCCGCCTGCTTCCACTACAAATGTGAGGCACGGGCCGTTGCTTGCCCTAAACCGCTGACGGCGCTTCTTGCTACCGCCTTCTCCGCAAGTTCTGCTGCGCTGCCTGCCTGCTACCGCCTTCGCAAGTTCGGCAGGAGAGGCCACTGCTTGCCCTTTCGCCGCTGTTGCCCTAGCCTATCGCCACTGCTGCCCTTTTTCGCTAAGAGTAGAGTGGAGGCAAGGGGTCGAAAGGGGTTTTTTTTCCCTTCAATCGGGGCGCGGGAGGCCAAAGTTGAATGGGCGCCCAATTAAAACTCCGTAGGTAAATGAAATAGTTATGTACTTACGACATTACACCATAGGGGTAGGCATATCTTAAAAGTTTAAGAACAAAGTTTGTCTGATATACTTACGACATGTACAGTCCATAAGTATAGATATGTCTATCCATACGAATAGCTAACGAATATACTGAACCATAAGAAACTTTTGTAGGCAGAGCGAGGATTTCTTGTAGTGTGTAGGATCGAAAAAGGTTGGACCAGATCTAGAAGGGGGGGGGGGGTGGTTGAATAGATCTAGGCCAAAAACTGCGGAAGCTTATCCAATTTAAATCAACGCTTTGAATCAGAGGCAATTTGAAAGAGCATTTTACAGATCTGATGAGTGATTGTGTGAATTATATGATTAGAGTGTGAGATCAAGTTGATTAGAAGTAAATTCGAAAAACCTATGCATACATCTAGCGCAAAGTGAATTTGAATCACAAAAAAACCACTGCACATAGATTTTTAGGTGGTTCGGAAATCACACCACTTGATTCCTACATCCACCCCTCACACTGTGAGGATCCACTACACAACTTGGATACACCACACACTGGAGCCTGACAACTCCAACACACTGAGTTCTACACTCAACAACCTCTAGAGCAAGACTACTCTAGACACTTGAGCACAACTGCTCAACCACAACTGAGTACAACGACTCACACTGAGCACACAGGCTCACAAACAACTTGCTAGAACAAAAGCACAAAGATCCAGATCCTCTAGCAATGATCTTATCTATAAAAGTTCATTCAAGAAGATTGATGCAATAGTTCATGCACAATCTCAAGAATGACTTAGAAGAAACAAGGGGAAATGAGGAATTGAGTGTAAGATCCTTGTTCTTCAAGTATACTCCCTTGTAGAGTCTGAATTGTGAAGAAGCTTGATCCCTTGAAGTCCCCGGTCAATGCTCTGCAACTTGTGCTTTGGGATCTTCATTGAAATCTTCACAATTGGCTGCTTCTACTTGATCTGCACCCTTGGAAGTGATCTCACTGCTTCATCTTGGATCAGTCTTCACTTCTTGTGCTTGGAGAAGTGGAATTGGGTGAAGAAGCACACGGGGAGCAAGATCGGGGAGGAGAACAGTTCTTTCGCCAAACCGACTTCTGGAAGGCTCTTGGAGGTTCTCTTGTTTGTTGGATCGCCAATTGGAGGGTATTTATAGCCCAATGTGTCCAAAAGTACCTTGGGGGTCGTGGGCACATGATCCAAGGCCGATCACATGATCCCTAGAGTGCCACGTGTCCAGATGTGACTTAAGGTTAAAAATATTTTGGAGTGTGTTGACCTGCCCATGGGGTGTGTCGACACACTGTCCCAAACTGGCACAAAAGGTTCTCTGGGAAGGGTCTCTAGTGTCGACACTACTTCAGGCTGTGTCGACACACTGTCCAGAACTGACAAATAGGTCTTTTGGGAACTGGATCTAGTGTTGACACCACTTGAGCCTGTGTCGACACACTGTCCAGACCTGTTGAATGGGTTCTCTGGGAGCTGGGTTTAGTGTCGACACTACTTGATCCTGTATCGACACCACTTGACCATTTCTTCATCATTTTGCCTTGGGTTTGAAGCATTGTGTCGACACCACTAGGGGGTGTGTCGACACTACCCTTGCAAGAATTGTATGTCCCTGACAAATAAACACATAAATCATTAGTCCAATCTATTATCATGAATATAAATGATAAATGTGTTTGGAAACATACTTTTTGAATATTGTTATTACATGTGTGATGTATTTAACATGTTCCACTTATTTGTGCATTAAAATCACAACTTGTCATCATCAAAATTATGAGGGGAAATGTATAAAGTTCACACTCAACCCAACACAGGGGACGCTGGGGGGGGGGGGAGGAGGAGCCCCCCCCCCCCCACAGTCACCATGAGGAAACACCAGGAGAGAGAAAGAGCGGGAAACACCAGGAGAGAGAAAGAGTGTGATATAATTCGATAAATTTGTGTGGTATAATTCAATAAATTTGTTTAGGAGATATTAAAAGATTTTGTCATATCAAAAACACAATGATAAAGCATTTCTAGAGGATAACTATACAATAATTTTCATAAACAGTTTTGTTTAACAATTCTTAAGATAGTTTCTCAACACTCTTCATATGCCAATCCAAATACACCATCATTGTAACGTCGCGCATTTTTCAGATCCTCACGGATCCCTGCTTAGCTTGTTTGGTGGCCATTGTGTCGCCCATTAGCATGTGTTTCAGGTGTTTACGCAGGTTTTCGGGGCTTAGTGGGCCAGTATTTTGGGCCCGTAGCACCCATTGGTTCACTAGTTTTGAATGCGACGGGGGTGTGCGTCGCGTTAAGCTCGCGACGGCCCTGGTGGTCGCGTTCACGTTGCCGCTGTTTTGGGTTGTCGTCTGCATGTGCACCGCGTGTCGCACGCTGGGCGGCCATGCTGATGTCAACAATGGGAAGGCGACGCCCTAGTCCGTCGTGACAAGGTCACGACGGGGAGGTACGTCGTGATCCCAACCGCTGGGAGTTTTTAAAGAAGGTTGGCCGGACAGAGCTGAGGCAAGCTCTACTCGGCCAGGAGGGGCTGCTGCGGCGACTGTCTCTAGCGATTCGACATTTTGGTGCAGTTTTCGGCGTGCTCTCGCCACAAGGACATCGTGCGGAGCCGGGGAAACACCGAGAGTTCGTGTTCTTCGTGGAGGTAGGGAGTTCCTACCCATTTTACATTTGAAATTGCATGAAATGCATGTGTAGATGGTCTCTGGCTTTGGGAACAGTAGATCCATGTTAGGGTATCCATTAAAGCATGGGAAATGAGAATTAACAGTGGTTTGCATAGCTTGGGGTTGTAATCCGCAGAAGGGTCTCCGGATTAGAGTTCCTGCCTGCGAAGGCGATGGAACTCCCTATCGCGACAAGGTCGCGACAGGACGACCCGTCACGTTAAGGTTGCCATCGCAACATGTCGAGGGGTCGCGATCAGAAGGCGGCCAATCCTTCTATCGCGACATGCTGATTTGTCGCATTAGGGTTTTCTAATGCGACACATCGGGGCGTCGCGTTCTGAAGGCGACACTACCCCACTACGCGACCTCAGCCGAGAGGTCCTTTGTGCATGGTTTAAATGATATGATTATCCAGTAATTGGTCTTTTACGTGCATGGTTAGCGTGAGGGGTGCATTGGCACCTGTAACGCTCTTTAAGCTCGCTTGTGGCCTGCTGTTTTTATAATGGACATGTGGTTTACGTTGTTCATGTATAGTGTGCATGGTTTTCATGGATTGAATAATATTATGATGGTTGGTTTGTGTTAGCTGGGCGGTGAGGTTCCACGTGAACCTAGCCCTGGTTTTCTAATGTCTATTATAGGTTAAGTAAAGTAGTTAATTAGTAATGTATAAGTATGGTCACCAAATGATTATCGTATATTGAGTTTCATGTGGCATAGAGGTCATGGTATGACCAATGACAGGCCGAGTTGTTGGTGTTTAATGTGACGTATGGATATATCTGTGCAGGGTAGCTTGTGGGTCACGGAGTGACCATGTCAAGCTAATCCTCACACTCGCACCGGGGTTTGTAATAAAGGTTGTATATGTAAGTATCGTGGTTTGTGTGTTAGTCGAGTGTGGTGGTCCGGCGCCTATTCTGAAATACCTCTCTAGTTGGGTACCCCAGGTTCTGTGTGAGCCAGGCACGTGTGTTTTTTGTGCTCGATGTTTGTCCCAGTACTTGTGTTGTACCGTCGAGGTCTGTGTCGTCTGTCCTGGACACCCTCACTCCTGTGTTTGAGTTGTACGTCTGGCTGAGGGAAAGAGGACAGAGGGCAGCGACTTGTGTTTGTGGGTGTGCAGTCACTTGTAGCGCGCTTGTAGTTGGGGGTACGGACACCAGTAGTCAACACTGGTCCCCAGCTAGTCCTGTTTTCCAGTGCCTCACTTTAAGGAGCGTGGACCAGAGTCCCTAAAGGTGCCAGGTATGGGCCTGCAGTTGTGTGTGGTCTACAGGTGTGGTGTTGGTTGGTCTCCACTCTTCTTTGGCTTGTGTTTGTGGAGCGGCAGTTGGACCTTTCATCCGTGACTGTGAGACTGAGAGGTAGTGCTTGTGTTTTGTTGTCCATGTTGGATTCTGGCATCATGAACCAGTAGTCTGTTCCCATGTGGTGGCGTCGTTCCTTCTCGACTTGTGGTTTGCCACTAGTGGTGGCTTGTGTGTGACTCATTGGTTGTGGTTTTACTCGTTGAGGTGTGCCCTGGTGTTGGCACGGTTGTAGTTGTGGTTAGTGAGCAGAGACTCACTGGTTGTGGTTTACTCTATGTGGTGTGCCCGTTGTTGGCACATGTGTTAAAGTTTTGCCCGTGGTGGCATGCCTTGTGCTGGCACAGTCGTGTTTGTGGTTTCTGTGGTGGTACCTCATGGTGGTAGGTACCTGTACCCTACGTGGGTACCTGTTTCTCGTGGTACGCTGAGTACTAGTCTTTTCAGGTGTTGAAGTGTAGCTGTGCTCCGTGGAGGTCATATTGTAGGACCTTCCACTTGCTATTATGTACCCTTGTAAGGGTAGCTTTCTGTTGTATTGTGATTTCGGGGTATGGTGGACTACCTTCTGGTTAGCAGTCATGTTACCCTTGCGCTTGAGTTTTTAGTTTTGGTACCTAGCGATAGTAGGTACCTGTACCCCTTGGGGATTGGCTTGTGTTAGGGTACGTTGTGTACTAGCCTTTTAAATATTGTTATAAACTGATATTTTTGTGGAGGTCGTGAGGTGTGACCTTCCACACGTATTGTGTACTCCATTTGGAGTACGTTTCTGATTGTGGTTCCAATGTGTGTAGGAGTTGGCATGTTGATGCCAATTCAGATACCCTTTGTAGGTAGTTTGTCTATGAGGCTTGTAGCCGAGGCAATGGTTTGCCTGGTAGACTTGGAGCCTGGGCAGTGGTCTGCCAGTGAGGCTTGAGGTTGAGGTACTCCCAGTGATTGGGCGGACTAATGGTGTTGCGTTAGTCCTGTTGTTACCTCTTACTTTCTGAGGTTTATGTTAATTAATATGTTTATGTTAATTGTTGATTTATTATGGTTTAAGTAAGTAGGATGTGGTTTAGCTATTTGTGTGGCCAGTGAGACCCTTTGTGGTTGAGGTCCCTTCTGTTTAGTTGTTTGTGGTTGTTTTTGGGTGGTCCGTACTGAGCCTGTGACTTGTTGAGGCTCACTCCCCTACAGTTTCTTTCAGGGCTTGCCATGTGTTTGGCTTGCAGTGGTGTTGTGGTAGACTTGTACCACCAGTAGTTGAGTCGTAGTTGTGTTGTATGAGCTTGTGCTCCCTCCAGGTATGCCCCAGGTAGTTGTACTTTTTAATTGGACATGTAATAATGTAATGGGACAGTTGTACAAATATGAGAGCAGATATGAGCACATGTACTTTCTTGTGTCTTATACTGTTGTGGTTTGTCTTTTATATTCTTACTGGACACGAATGTGAGATATCCCTTGCGAGGCTTTGGTCCGTTCGCAGGAGACGGATCTAGATATGGACCCTTATCGGGCATAAATATCCAGGGCCATTACAGTTGGTATCAGAGCAATGGTCCAGCTAGAATATAAAAAGACATTGAAAGTACAATGTCCCAATACATGGATTAATGTCCACTATTGGTAGTAAGTCTGCAGTTTTGTGTTGGTTAAAGTGGTATTTATTTGAGTTTTTGTTCTGTAAAATGCGTTTATGTGTTAAGAATTTGGTAGTCATTATTAGTTGTTGGCAGATGTCGAGAGTTGTTGTGAATAGAAGTGGTATAATCTGTGCGATTATACCAGTGTGCTAGTTTGTGATAGAAGGGTATGGTTGTTAAAGATTCATAGTTAAAGAAATTGAGGAGATTAATAAGTTTACATATGGAATTCAGTAAATGAGTTTTAGTGAGATACAGAGTTAGCAAAGATAGGTATATGGTGATGAGGTGATGAGGAACAAATCAGTGTGTGTGTCAGAAATGATTAAATGTGCAGATTATAGTTGAGAACCTCATTAGAGGTATTATGGTATTAGAGATCTGAGTCAGATGATATCAAGAAACAATATGAATGATAATGTGATTAGTGTTATGAAGAGCTTGGCATGATTATGTAAGGCAGATCAGCTTTAAAAGAGGTGATGGTACATAGAAGAGCAGTGATTTATGGCAGATAGATTAAGTATGCCTAAGATTAGAAATTTGAGAAAAGTGTTGTCATGAATAATGATGGTAATAGGAAGATTGATATGAGAATTCATATAAATATGTATAGAAAGGATCAGTTGAATGAAGAGAGAGAGAAAAGAAGAATTAGTGTGCAGTTAGATTTTTTTGAGAATTGCACAAGAAAAATATTTAGTTGATGAATGGCAGAATATGAAAAATTCTTCAGAAATAGTTATTAAAGATTGCTGTGCTAAAGACAAGATCAGTGAAAGTTAGTAATTATGAGCAGTTTGAAAAAACAATCAAAGTTAAAGTTAAATATATTGAAATGAGTTTAAGCTAAGTGAAAAAGAATGGAAAGAGGTGTATTGTAGCACGCCAGAAATTTTAACTATATAAAAAAAATCGAATAAATGGAAATAAATAATTTCCATAATATTAGAGTATTTAAAACATACGTATCATTATCGTATGTGCTAAAACACATCGGAAAATTCCGTAAAAATTATAAATCAACCCCAAACATTATTGCTAAAGGGTTCAAAAAGAAATTTGTGCCAAGAAAAATAATATTAGTCAAGTTTAAAGTGTTTTGCGACTTATTATCGTAAATCATGAATAAGTCGGAAAATCATTATCACATGTACTTAGATGAGTCAGAAAATTAAATAAAAATCATATACGGACTTCAAATAATATCCTCTAATGACCCATCAAGAAATTTGGGTTAATAAAAATCATTTGGATTTGATGGTATCTGGGTTATAGTCCACCGCTTAACTAAGTCGGCTCACTTCTTGCCAGTGAAGAATAAGTGGTCAGTAGATGTTCTAGCCGCATTGTATGTGAAGGAAATAGTCAGATTACATGGAGTACCGGTGTCTATCGTGTCTGATAGAGACCCTAGGTTCACATCCCACTTTTGGAAAGGACTATATTACTCCTTGGGATCTAAACTAAACTTTAGCACGGCTTTCCATCCACAGACAGATGGTCAGACGGAGAGAACCAACCAGGTGATTGAAGATATGCTTAGAGCATGTGTCCTAGATTATGGTGGTAGCTGGCATGAACACTTACCTCTGGTGGAGTTCGCTTACAATAATAGCTATCAAGCTAGCATTCAAATGGCACCATTTGAAGCACTCTATGGCAGGAGTTGCCGATCTCCAATATGCTGGTATGATGTTGGCGAAAAACAAATGTTAGGACCAGAGATGAGAAGGGAAACCACAGAGAAGGTAAAGCTTATTAAAGAAAGAATGGCAGTGGCGCAGCAAAGACAAAAGGCACATGAAGATAACAGAAGGAGAGACCTGGAGTTTCAGGTGGGTGAACATGTATTCTTAAAGGTGTCTCCAGGATGTGGGATCAGACGTTTTGGCATTAAAGGCAAGTTGTCACCAAGGTTTGTCGGGCCTTTCGAAATCCTTGAAAGAGGCGGCGAGGTGGCATATCGTCTCGCTTTGCCACCACAAATGGATGGAATACACAATGTGTTCCACATATCCATGTTGAAAAAGTATGTACGGGATCCATGGCATGTCATAGAATACGAGCTTCTGGAATTCAACAAAGACGAAACATATCAAGAGAAGCCAATTAAGATCGTGGATCGGGAACTGCGCCAACTAAGGAACAAGGTTATTCCACTGGTAAGGGTTAGATGGAATCAACGCACGGATGAGGACGACACGTGGGAAACCGAGGAAGCAATGCGCAAAAGATACGCAGAGCTATTCACAAGTAAGTACACCTCACTTGTACAATAATTTTCTATACATGAATTTGGGGACAAAATTCTCTTAAGTGGGGGAGGGTGTAGCACCCCGGAAATTTTAACTATATAAAAAAATTTGAATAAATGGAAATAAATAATTTCCATAATATCAGAGTATTTAAAACATACGTATCATTATCATATATGCTAAAACACATCAAAAAATTCCGTAAAAATTATAAATCAACCCCAAACATTATTACTAAAGGGTTCACAAAGAAATTTGAGCCAAGAAAAATCATATTAGTCAGTTTAAAGTGTTTTGCGACTTATTATCGTAAATCATGAATAAGTCAGAAAATTATTATCACACGTACTTGGATGAGTCAAAAAATTATATACGGACTTCAAATAATATCCTCTGATGACACATCAAGAAATTTGGGTTAATAAAAATCATTTCGACTAGGTTTAAGAGTTATTGCGACCAATTATCTAAATAAGGAAACAAGTCGGAAAACCGTTAACACGGAAATACGACGCAATCAAAAATTAAATAAAAGTGTTGGAGAGACTTCCAACATTATATATTAATGACCCAATATCTTAATTGGGCCAATAGACCACATAGGACCCAAAAATCCAATAAAACAAGAAAATGCATGGAAATTCGTGGCTTAAATAGGCTGAAATTAGAAAGGGGTAATTAGAGTTGGATTGGGGAAGAGATCTTGCAATCTTAGCAACCCAAATTCGTGCCTACCCACCCATGGAGATTGCTTGATGGCCAAGACTCTCTAATGGAGGAAGAGATCCTCAAATTATGGAAAGACACAAACCAATCCCGCAACCCTTCTTTCCTAGTTACAATAGGACTCCTAAACACCACGGTTACTTAAATACTCTTCACGAAACCCTAGGGACGAGTCTTAGAACTTGCTGGGGTCGTGTGGAGGAGTTCTTGGTGGCTAGGGAGCTGTGGATCGACCACAAGAAGCTCATCTTCTTCCCCGTTCGTCTGCTGCAACCTGCACAAACCATCGTCTTGGAGTCAAGCTAAGGTAGGCCAAACCTAAATCCCATCATGTAAGGCTTATACCCCTGGAAAGAGGGTCGAGTCTACTTCCTAACCCAAGTGGAATGCCCAAATTCCATGTAGTGTACACGGTGTATTAAGTGTTCTACAAATAGTGGTCTGAACACGGGATTTTTGAAGAATGAGACTTCATCAACCCAAAAGGTAGGTTTTCTCGGGCCAAACCTTAACATATCCTATACCAATGTGTAGAGCATCATGTTAACTTTCGTTTCCACTGGTTTCATCGAATTCCAATAAGTAGATTTTGGATTATAAGCGTTTTTCCAAAGTCGTGCACTGTTAGGGTTTTTCCCGTTCATTGTATGTTGCATATGATTCAACACCGAATTAGAGTAAACTCATAATATGAAAGTTATTCTTCCAGTTGTCCTCGTCAGGTTTTGTGTTGAACGCTTTGACTAAATATCATTAGTTAGAGAGTTATAAGCATGGTAAGAGGGTTGCTGCATGAAACTATGTCTTCAAGTTACACTTGTCTTCTACATTGAGTTTGACTTGATTAAAGCCTATCAAAACCCTCATTATTTTCTAATTTTGATTTACTGGAAGCACCTTTGCATGTCTAGGATAGTTTAAAACTAGTTTCGTTATTTTTCATATCCGGTACAAATTGTTCTCTATTTTGAAGCACCTTGTGTCAATAAAAGGTAGTTCTGGACCGCAATCCAAGAACATGTCCTTTCTCTGTCGATGTCAGGTGCAGACCTTATGAAGGCGATGGCCAGGTAGGCCGCATTCTGAGGTCTTGTCGCAACAACACCCATCGTCGCGTTCTGAAAGCGACGAAGCACTCCGTCGCGACCGTGCTGTCTGATCTGACCGCCCCGTCGCATTCTTCACATCACCCTGTCGCGTTCTGGTCCAGCCCCGTCGCGACCCTTACTGGGGTCTGTCGCGACCTGACCCTGGGCCTGACAGCCCTGTCACTTTCCTTATATCTATCTGTCGCGATCTCAGGATTTTGCATTAAACCCCTATTTTCTTTCTTGCAAACCTAACTGCTATACCTGAGGTCTGGTTAATGTGATATTTAGTGTGTAATTCACATGTTTGGGTCTGATCAATACATGGTGGTTATTTAATGGCTTAAAAGTGTTAAACCCATTTAAAAAGCTTTAAGTACATGAATATTATTCCAATTGCTTTCTTAATGACGTGACTATTCAGGTGACTTTTGATTAACTCTTCGAACTGTTCTAGCTTCTTAAATGATGAATTGTTATCTTAAAAATCTTGCAATCCATGTTTAGTTAAGTGTATAGTTTCATTTCATGCTATCATTTTTCCACGAGTTTGAGACCGATGTTTTGTGAATTGAGACATGTGTACCGCACTACACACTCGCACTGTTAGGCAGCCATTTCTTGGGAAATTGGAAACTCTCTACCGGTTATTCTGAATCGGTAGACTAGCGACCTTTTCACCAAGGCCTCCGTAAATCTCCTCTGACCATGGATTCCCACTTGGCCGACGAGTTGGTTGTACCATTGAAGTTCCCTGGAGATAGCTTGCACTTCCTTTCTCTTCTTGTTCTCGTGAGTGTGAATTACAATCTAGACTAAAGCCATTAATGTAAGATTGAACTAAAGTACAAATCGTACCGTTACGCTACCAAATTTATCTCTTGACCATTGATCTCATGAAATCATGTTCATGTGCTCATGAACCTGACATTACACATGCTTATTTATTGAAACTCTCATTGGCCATTATTAATGATTGTGGGTATCTACATTTAAAAGTTTACGTGAGATGCTGACAGGGCACAGCGTGTGTCCAAGGGCTCCAATCTAGCCCCAATGACGAAGAGTCATAAATATACTGTTAACCATGGGGTATAATGATTATTGGCGTTGCATCTGCGCTGGGAGTCGTGCGTGTTGTGTTGAATGATAGATACAAAAATCACATACACGTGTCCTGGTGTACATTCTTGATGGATCTTTTCTTGGTGTACATTAGTGTCTACGTGCCGGATTAGTGTTACATGATCGTGCTCTTGCGTGCTTGCTTGCTTGCGTGATATGGCCATCCTGCATTTAATGCAACTTGAGATATCTTGCATTCTTGACATCAAGTGAAATCATGCGTGCTGGTACAAAGTGATCTATTGCTCGTTCTATTTTGTCATCCTGTTCAAAAATCTTGTTCTATCGTGATCACTCTATCTAGCCTGTTTCATGTATCATGTTTTAATGAGTTTTATTCGTACATATATCCTGACATTCATCGTGCTTACCTAGTTCTAAAATGTTAAACATTTATATCATTGCCCGCACATTGAGATATAAATCCTGGGCTAGTTTGCTCATCCCCTACTTTTACCCAATCTAGGTGACTATGAAGATCAAGAGGAAGAGCAAGTCGAGGATGGGAATGCGTCCGAGTGATGAACGTTCCAACTATGAGTCTAGTTATAGTAGTTTACTTCGAGTGTTAGTACCATGTAGTAGGAAGTGAGGAATAAGTGTAATTTTCCCTTTTATTGAGTCTAGTCCTGTACTAGTTTCCATTTTCAATACCATTCAATACAATTTATATTGAGTTCAACATTTGGGCCCTATTATGATATTGTGTTGATACACATTTAGTGCGTGCTAGCTAGAGGCTTATTTTCCGACTGTTCACATCTCGGAATATCGACTCGAATTATTCGAACTAACATCCGTTGCGTAATTCTCGGGACGTGACCGTTTAGTGGTACCAGAGCCTAGGAATACCAAATAGGATATCTGTCTCAGGAATAAGAGATACCTATGGAACCTAGGTCATGGAAATTAAATATAGTACTTGGTGAGAATGGGTAGAGACTGGGAATATGATACAATGAACAAAACACTCCTACCCATTGACTCTTATAATGTATCTAGAGACATTAATTAGTTTCCATCCTCTTCTCAGGAACCCTCATAACACTCTCACTCAACTGCAATGGCTCGCAACCAGTGGTAAGCTATGCAAGACACTGTGGCTGGACTTACTCAGGCCTGCAAAATGTAGTTCAGGATGGAAATTAGGCTGCAGCTGCAAGGAATGGAGCCGATGATCTGCACCAGAATTTTAGGAGTTTAAACCCTCCTCGTTTCTCTGGGTCCCCTGACCCAAATGAGGCAGAGAATTGGCAAGAAGAGATAGAAAGGATTTTCTAAGTAATGCAATGCACCAATAGAGAGAAAGTGGTACTGGCCACTTTCTAATTTACTAAAGATGCTCGACCATGGTGGAAGGCCACCTCGGCCCACCTTGTCACGCCCCAACGCGGATATCAGAGCGCGAAGGCAGTTGCAAGAAACGGGTATAGAGCGAGTACTAGACATCAAACCATTGCACATTGAATATTACTAAAACAAATCTTTCTCATTGATAACTTTTCAAATGTCTAGTTACAACCACTAATATCAGAGCCATTCTATAGGGCCCATTTACATTGCAATAAAAGGAAAATGACTAACTACACAACTCTAAGATAACATAACGACTCGAGGGCACTCCTGGCTTCACTCTTGGTCATTCCCTTCTCTTGAGTGTAGGTGTCATCCTCGGTCTCACCTGAGAACACAACATCAATAACATAGGGTGAGCGATAACGCCCAGTAGGACTTAAATCTCAAGCTCAAGCAGGCTTTAAATAATTAATGCATTTAATGGCAGAGTGTCTAAAGATAGCAGGTACAAGAGAGTCAAAATATAGTAAGAGATAGCACAACAGGTAACAAGATAGCACAATAGCACGAGATTGATGATAGTTTCCAAAAATAGCACAAGTATCGAATATAACACGAATAGCAGGATGGCCATAGCACAACTAGCACAAGCACGACGAGTATAGCACTTGTTTGTCATTCTAGACATCGAGAGAGTATAGCACGTTTTGTGTTTTGATTGTCATATAGATAGTCTAGATAGATAGCACTTGAGTGTAATGCCAAACACTCTGATCATTTAACTCCCATGGGCACTAGCACTTTCGGGCGCACATCCCAGGACCAGATCGGCCCTTTATATATTGCCAGGCATTGGTTATATTGTTTATCTTTAGACAATTAGTCAATAGCCAATATAGAGTACCAAGAAGTAGATGAGAGCACTAGATGAATAGACGAGAAAGTAGAGTGAACGTGAATAGACGAGCGAGTAGAGTACATATGAGAGCTAGTGGTCATTGCACGTAATACGTCGAGTATCAGGCGATAGTAACAGTTGCACAACACGCGCACTTGGTGTTGGCAGTCAGGTGGAACTCACGACCCTACCACTGGCCTTGTTATGCACAGGTCCAGAGGTCCGGTGTGATTTAAGACGAGAGTGAATCTCTATTAGTCGTTTGGATCATATAGATCCCTAAAGGGTATCATAGGTATTAGGGTACAACCGGCTCGTCGACCATGTGGGAATCCATGAACAGAGGAGACTTACGGAGGCCTTGTGCAAGAGTTCACTAGTCCGGCGAAAGGAATATCCGACGGAGAGTTCACCACAAGCCAAGAAAAAGTGTGTATATAAAACAGGTGCTCGACGTTCTAGAGGAATTCTAGGACAGTGGAGCGTCGATATCGGTATTATAAACAATGCAAGAAACGAATACAAGTCCTCAAAATAGGGCAATTAATGTACTTTATTTCAATAAATTACCAAGCACATTATGAGATATTTTCTGCAATATTTCGGCCATAATTGGATGGTCAAGTGTGTGCAAGTGCAAGAGAAATCATAGATAGAAATAAGTCGTGAACATGTATTTTAAATCATTCAATATAGCACCATGTTTAAGTAGGGTTTTTACTGGGGGTATAACGGTAAGAAGGCGTATAGCCCAATGATGATTGCGACATGGTAGGCAGATCGCGACATGGGTACTGTCGCGACAGCCTGGTGAACGCGACAGGGTCTTGTAAGGGTCGCGACAGGGCTTGCAAATTGGGTACTAATAACGCAACGGCTCACCTGTCGCCTTCTTGGTCGCGACAGGGAGGCTGTCGCAATCCGGCCCCAGAAAACGACATATCGAGGTGTCGCCTTCTGGTTGTCTGCGCCTGGCTCTGACAGAAGTCAGACCAGACATTGGATTGCGGACCAGGGATTTAAATTTTTGATAGAGGGTTGTTCAGAAATCCATAACTAATTATATACGTGATGAAAAATCATGAAATCAGTTGCAAATTAAACTAGACATGTAAGGGTACTTCCAGTAAATCGGAATTAGAGAGAGAGCATGGTTTGAACATGGTTTAAGAACAAACAAGGACGAGTAACATAGAACATGACATACAGAGCAAGACTGATTTAATTCGAGCCACATGCTCAATGAAATTTAGGCTTTTTGGGGGCAAATGATCCCTAACAACATGAAGTATCTACAATAAAACTTTCGTAGCATGGGATCAAGTATACATAGAGATTTGAATTAAACATGACACCTCGGGGTTATCATGTTTGCAGTTCTTCAAAAATTATGAACAAAAGATAGGATGGATGGAAAAATATGAACTTGGGGGTTTCGTTCAAGAGGATAGGAAGAACCTACAGAAAAGTTTCAGGGTTTATGCTTGTGAGAATGCCTACCTTGACTTGATTTGTCTTCTAGGGCTAGAACTTGAAGAACAAGGGAAGAAGCTTCAATCTCTTCTTCTCACCACGGAATCCTCTCCTCCTTAGCCTCCTCTCCACGTCCAGCAACTCTTGGCAACGAGGTAGGGTTGCCCAAGGGAGTTTAGGAGGTGTATTTATGCAAGTATGTATTTTTCTATTCCTACTACTACTCTAATTCCTCTTAAATTACGAATTTCCTTACTCTAACCTTCCTTCCTTGCTTTCCAATCTCTATTTAGACTTGGAAAAGATCCAAATTCGTGCTACCCCATAGGGTAAATTAGGAATCTAATTCTTCAACTCTAACTTCCTATTTAATACATTAAATACCCATTTTCTATTTAGGTAATAATTTAGTTACGAATTTAGGGTATTTTCCTATTATTCTCACTTTGTAAATTCATATTTTTGACCCAATAAATTTTATAAGATCCAATAAGCAAAGCCCATTACTCTTTTCCATTTAATGGTTTTATTTAATGCTCTATTCAAATATTCATTTAGCTAGGTTTTAAATTATTATTTAAATTTTTATTTTTCACAAAAATTCAGGTTGCTACACACCTGCCAAATTAGCTGAACTAGAGTGGGCCGATTCCTGGAAATATTCCGAGGAAAGTATTTCTCTGAGAGAGTCAAGTAGAATGCAGCAGAGTTTGCCGCACTAAGATAGAAAGGAATGACCGTGGCTGAGTATGAGGCTCAGTTCACGCATCTTGCTGTGTATGCCACACACCTGGTGGGAACTGAAAGGCTAAAGGCTAACTGTTTCATGTATGGGCTCAGACCCATGTTCATTGAAAGGCTCGGACCACACAATAATCAAACTTACACTGAGATGGTCTAAAGAGCTCAGCTGGTAGAAGACACCATGGCCAAAGTGGAGGGCATGAGGGGAAAGGACAACTCCAAGCTGGTCTTCGTCAAGAAGGGAGCACCTAATATTGCTCCAACCTTTCGTAACAACAACGTCAACAACAACAACAAGAGGTCGAATGCCGGAAGAGATGCTCCGGGAGACAAAAGAGTCAAAATTGAAGGTAGGCAGTTGGCTGAGAACTGCAAATTCTGTGATAAACCAGGACACCGAGCTGAGGAATGTTGGAAGAAGCTCGGGGCGTGCTTGAAATGCGGAGGCCGTGACCACCATATTCCTGATTGTCCTATGCTGAAGGACCAGCCAGGTAGAGCTCAGAATGTACCACAGCGTCAGGGATGCCTTAATGCTGTCATAGAAGCTGACCTACCTGAGGAAGGGGGTATGGTGGAAGGTACCATTTCCATACACTCTCAACCTGCATTTGTGCTTATTGATACTGGAGCTGCTTATTCATTTATTTCCACCACATTTGCTGCAACTCTACCTGTTAAACTTGTACCCTTGAAATCCAAGATCACTGTAGCCTCTCCACTAGGCTCAGAATCTGAACTCACTCACTACTTTCCGAAATGTGAAACTATAATTGGAGGGCACAATCTCCCTGCCGACCTTATCTGTTTAGACATGAAGGGTTATGATGCCATTTTGGGTGTCGATTAGCTAATTGAATATGATGCTGATGTAAACTGCCGCCATAGGAGGGTCACTTTTAAAAGACCAAACCTTCCAACTCTATCACTACTTGGCACCCGTTATCACAAACACCCTATCTTGATATCCTCCTTAAAAGCTTCTAAGTTGATCAACCAGGGTTGCGATGCTTTCCTAGTTTCCGTTTTGGCAACTGAAAAGAAGAAACCGACCCTAGAGGACATTCCAATAGCTAGGGACTATCCTGATGTATTTCCAGAGGAATTACCTTGTATACCACTTGAGCGAGAGGTAAACTTCACTATTGAGTTACTCCCTGGGGCAGCCCTTGTTTCAAAGGCTCTGTATCGCATGTCCCTTGTTGAATTGTAGGAGTTGAAAAAACAGATCAAAGAATTTCTAGATCAGGGTTTTATCAGGCCTAGCACATCCCCGTGGGGAGCGCCAGTGCTATTTGTCAGGAAGAAGGACGGGACAATGAGGCTATGCATTGATTACCGTCAGTTGAACCAGTTGACAATAATGAATAAGTATCCACTGCCCCGCATCGACGAGCTATTTGACCAGATCTCCGGTGCACAATATTCTCTAAGATAGATCTAAGATCGGGCTACCATCAACTAAGAATAAAGGAAGAGGATATTCACAAGTCTGCATTCCGAGTAGGTATGGTCACTATGAGTTCGTTGTCATGCCGTTTGTTTAACCAACGCTCCAGCAATTTCATGCAACTTATAAATAGTATTTATAGGCCATACTTAGACCAGTTTATAGTGGTGTCATTGATGACATCTTATTTACTCCAAATCTAAAGAAGAACATGAGGAACTCTTGAAGGTTGCTCTGCAAGTGCTCAGAGATAATCAACTCTATGCTAAACTTAGTAAGTGTGAATTCTGGATGGAGGAAGTGTCTTTCCTTGGTCACATCATATCCAAGGAGGGAATCTCTGTGGATCCATCTAAGGTGGAGGCAGTAAAGAACTGGGAAAGGCCGACAACTGTGTCGGAGATTAGGAGCTTTCTAGGGTTAGCCGGTTATTATCGTCGCTTCATTAAACATTTCTCAAAGATAGCTATACCATTGACCAGGCTTACCAGGAAAGAGAATCCATTCGCATGGACTGATGAATGCGAGGAAAGTTTCAGGGCATTTAAAGAGCATCTTACCTCAGCACCTGTACTGACCCTGCCAGTTGCTGGGGGTAGTTTTGAAGTATACACCGATGCATCCGAGATCGGCCTTGGCTGTGTGCGAATGCAAAATGGGAAAGTTATATGCTACGCGTCCAGACAATTGAAGAAGCACGAGGACAATTATCCTGTACATGATCTGGAGCTAGATGTTGTAGTCTTCGCCTTGAAGATATGGCGTCATTATCTATATGGTGAGAAATTTATTGTGTTTTCTGACCACAAAAGCTTGAAGTATCTATTTTCTCAGTAGGACTTGAATATGAGACAGCGGAGGTGGTTGGAGTATCTCAAAGACTTCGACTTCACGATCCAATATCATCCAAAAAAAGAAAATGTTGTGGCAGAAGCTCTAAGTCGAAAGCCAATGATCACATTATCAAGTTTAATGGTAGACGAATGGAAGTTATTTGAAGACCTCACCAAGTTAAATATTGATGCTGACATCAAAGAGAAAAGATGCTTTATTACTAGTGTTAGAGCACAACCTACACTATTGGAGGACATTACAACACTCCAAGACATTGACCCTGTACTTGTGGAGATTAAGGCTAATCTGGACCAGAGGCCGGATTTCTCATTAACTGAAGATGGAAGGCTATTGTTCCGGGATCGATTCTGCGTACCCGACCATGCGGAGACTAAGAAAATGATTATGGATGAGGCTCACAAGACCAGATATACTATTCATCCTGGAACTACCAAAATGTATCAAGATTTGAAAAGAAGCTTCTGGTGGCAGAATATGTCGCCCATTGTTAACATGTCAAGGGTCAAGGCGGAACACTTGCGACCCGCAGGTAAACTCAAACCCCTAGAAATTCCGGTATGGAAATGGGAAGGTATAGGGATGGACTTTATTTTTGGACTACCCAAATCTAGGGGTGGATTCAATGGTATCTGGGTTATAGTCGACCGCTTAACTAAGTCGGCTCACTTCTTGCCAGTGAAGAATAAGTGGTTAGTAGATGTTCTAGCCACATTGTATGTGAAGGAAATAGTCAGATTACATGGAGTACCGGTGTCTATCATGTCTGATAGAGACCCTAGGTTCACATCCCACTTTTGGAAAGGACTGCATTACTCCTTGGGATCTAAACTAAACTTTAGCACGACTTTCCATCCACAGACAGATGGTCAGATGGAGAGAACCAACCAGGTGATTGAAGATATGCTTAGAGCATGTGTCCTAGATTTTGGTGGTAGCTGGCACGAACACTTACCTCTGGTGGAGTTCGCTTACAATAATAGCTATCAAGCTAGCATTCAAATGGCACCATTTGAAGCACTCTATGGCAGGAGTTTCCGATCTCCAATATGCTGGTATGAAGTTGGCGAAAAACAAATGTTAGGACCAGAGATGATAAGGGAAACCATAGAGAAGGTAAATCTTATTAAAGAAAGAATGGCAGTGGCGCAGCAAAGACAAAAGGCATATGCAGATAACAGAAGGAGAGACCTGAAGTTTCTGGTGGGTGAACATGTATTCTTAAAGGTGTCTCCAGGACGTGGGATCAGGCATTTTGGGATTAAAGGCAAGTTGTCACCAAGGTTTGTCGGGCCTTTTGAAATCCTTGAAAGAGTCGGCGAGGTGGCATATCGTCTCGCTTTGCCACCACAAATGGACGGAATACACAATGTGTTCCACATATCCATGTTGAAAAAGTATGTACGGGATCCATGGCATGTCATAGAATACGCGCTTCTGGAATTCAACAAAGACGGAACATATCAAGAGAAGCCAATTAAGATCATGGATCGGGAACTGCGCCAACTAAGGAACAAGGTTATTCCACTGGTAAGGGTTAGATGGAATCAACGCACGGATGAGGACGACACGCGGGAAACCGAGGAAGCAATGCGCAAAAGATACGTGGAGCTATTCACAAGTAACTACACCTCACTTGTATAATAATTTTCTATACATGAATTTGGGGACAAAATTCTCTTAAGTGGGGGAGGGTGTAGCACCCGGATATTTAACTATATAAAAAAATCAAATAAATGGAAATAAATAATTTCCATAATATCAGAGTATTTAAAATATATGTATCATTATCGTATGTGCTAAAACACATTGGAAAATTTCGTAAAAATTATAAATCAACCCCAAACATTATTACTAAAGGGTTCACAAAGAAATTTGTGCCAAGAAAAATCAGATTAGTCAAGTTTAAAGTGTTTTGCGACTTATTATCGTAAATCATGAATAAGTCGGAAATTCATTATCACACGTACTTGGATGAGTCAGAAAATTAAATAAAAATCATATACGGACTTCAAATAATATCCTCTAATTACCCATCAAGAAATTTGGGTTAATAAAAATCATTTGGACTAGGTTTTAGAGTTATTACGACCAATTATCTAAATAAGGAAACAAGTTGGAAAACCGTTAACACGGAAATATGACGCAATCAAAAATTAAATAAAAGTGTTGGAGAGACTTCCAACATTATATATTAATGACCCAATATCTTAATTGGGCCAATAGACCACATAGGACCCAAAAATCCAATAAAACAAGAAAATGCATGGAAATTCGTGGCTTAAATAGGCTGAAATTAGAAACGGATAATTAGAGTTGGATTGGGGAAGAGATCTTGCAATCTTAGCAACCCAAATTCGTGCCTACCCACCCATGGAGATTGCTTGATGGCCAAGACTATCTAATGGAGGAAGAGATCCTCAAATTATGGAAAGACACAAACCAATCCCGCAACCCTTCTTTCCTACTTACAATAGGACTCCTAAACACTAAGGTTACTTAAATACTCTTCACCAAACCCTAGGGACGAGTCTTAGAACTTCCTGGGGTCGTGTGGAGAAGTTCTTGGTGGCTAGGGAGCTGTGGATCGACCACAAGAAGCTCATCTTCTTCCCTGTTCGTCTGCTGCAACCTGCACAAACCATCGTCACGGAGTCGAGCTATGGTAGGCCAAACCTAAATCCCATCGTGTAAGGCTTATACCCCTGGAAAGAGGGTCGAGTCTACTTCCTAACCCAAGTGGAATGCCCAAATTCCATGCAGTGTACACGGTGTATTAAGCGTTCTACAAACAATGGTTTGAACACGGGATTTCTATAGAATGAGACTTCATCAACCCAAAAGGTAGGTTTTCTTGGGCCAAACTTTAACATATCATATACCAATGTGTAGAGCATCATGTTAACTTTCGTTTCCCACTGGTTTCATCGAATTCTAATGAGTAGATTTTTGATTATAAGCGTTTTGCCAAAGTTGTGCACTGTTAGGGCTTTTCCCGTTCTTTGTATGTTGCATATGATTCAACACCGAATTAGAGTAAACTCATAATATGAAAGTTATTCTACCAGTTGTCCTCGTCAGGTTTTGTGTTGAACACTTTGACTAAATATCATTAGTTAGAGAGTTATAAGCATGGTAAGAGGGTTGCTGCATGAAACTACGTCTTCAGGTTACACTTGTCTTCTACGTTGAGTTTGACTTGATTAAAGCCTATAAAAACCCTCATTATTTTCTAATTCCGATTTACTGGAAGCACCTTTGCATGTCTAGGATAGTTTAAAACTAGTTTCGTTTTTTTTCATACCTGGTACAAATTGTTCTCTATTTTTGAAGCACATTGTGTCAATATAAGGCAGTTCTGGACCGTAATCCAAGAACATGTCCTTTCTCTGTCGATGTCAGGTGCAGACCCTGTGAAGGTGACGGCCCGATAGGCCGCGTTCTAAGGTCTTGTCGCGACAGCACCCACCGTCGTGTTCTGAAAGCGACGAAGCGCTCCGTCATGACCGTGCTGCCTGATCTGACCCCCCCGTCGCGTTCTTCACATCACCTTGTCGCGTTCTGGTCCAGACCCGTCACGACCCTTACTGGAGTCTGTCGGGACCTAACCCCGGGCCTGACAGCCCTGTCTCTTTCCTTATATCTATCTGTCGTGATCTCAGGATTTTGCATTAAACCCCTATTTTCTTTCTTGCAAACCTAACCGCTATACCCGAGGTCTGGTTAATGTGATATTTAGTGTGTAATTCACATGTTTTGGGTCTGATCAATACATGGTGGTTATTTAATTGCTTAAAAGTGTTAAACCCATTTAAAAAGCTTTAAGTACACGAACATTATTCCAATTGCTTTCTTAATGACGTGACTATTCAGGTGACTTTTGATTAACTCTTCGAACTATTCTAGCTTCTTAAATAATGAATTGTTATCTTAAAAATCTTGCAATCCATGTTTAGTTAAGTGTTTAGTTTCATTTCATGCTATCATTTTTCCGCGAGTTTGACACTGATGGTTTGTGAATTGAGACATGCGTACTGCACTACACACTCGCACTGTTAGGTAGCCCTTTCTTGGGAAATTGGAAACTCTCTACCGGTCATTCTGAATCGGTAGACTAGCGACCTTTTCACCAAGGCCTCCGTAACTCTCCTCTGACCATGGATTCCCACATGGCCGATGAGTTGGTTGTACCATTGAAGTTCCCTAGAGATAGCTTGCACTTCCTTTCTCTTCTTGTTCTCGTGAGTGTGAATTACAATCTAGACTAAATCCATTAATGTAAAGATTGAACTAAAGTACAAATCGTACCGTTATGCTGCCAAATTTATCTCTTGACCATTGATCTCATGAAATCATGTTCATGTGCTCATGAACCTGACATTACACATGCTTATTTATTGAAACTCTCATTGGCCATTATTAATGACTGTGGGTATCTACATTTAAAAGTTTACGTGAGATGCTGACAGGGCACGGCGTGTGTCCAAGGGCTCCAATGTAGCCCCAATGACGGAGAGTCATAAATATACTATTAACCATGGGGTATAATGATTACTGGCGTTGCATCTGCGCTGGGAGTCGTGCGTGTCGTGTTGAATGATAGATACAAAAACCACATACACGTGTCCTGGTGTACATTCTTGATGGATCTTTTCTTGGTGTACATTAGTGTCTACGTGCCGAATTAGTGTTACATGATCATTCTCGTGCGTGCTTGCTTGCTTGCGTGATATGGCCATCCTGCATTAATGCAACTAGGGATATCTTGCGTTCTTGACATCAAGTGAAATCATGCGTGCTTGTACAAAGTGATCTATTGCTAGTTCTATCTTGTCATCCTGTTCAAAAATCTTGTTCTATCGTGATTACTCTATCTAGCCTGTTTCATGTATCATGTTTTAATGAGTTTTATTCGTACATGTATATCCTGACATTCATCGTGCTTACCTAGTTCTAAAATGTTAATCACTTATGTCATTTCCTACACATTGAGATATAAATCCTACTGGGTTAGTTTGCTCATCCCCTACTTTTACCCAATCTAGGTGACTATGAAGATCAAGAGGAAGAGCAAGTCGAGGATGGGAATGCGTCCGAGTGATGAGCGTTCCAACTATGAGTCTAGTTATAGTAGATTACTTCGAGTGTTAGTACCATGTAGTAGGAAGTGAGGAATAAGTGTAATTTTCCCTTTTATTGAGTCTAGTCCTGTACTAGTTTCCATTTTGAATACAATTCAATACAATTTATATTGAGTTCAACATTTGGGCCCTATTATGATATTGTGTTGATACACATTTAGTGCGTGCTAGCTAGAGGCTTATTTACCGACTGTTCATGTCTCGGAATATCGACTCGAATTATTCGAACTAACATCCGCTGCGTAATTCTCGGGACGAGACATGTATTAATGGAAAAGCAGTTAAGAAATATTGAGTTGAGTGGAACAGTAAGGCAGATTGTGATATTTATGATATTTAAGAAAAGAGCAGTTAATGGAGTAAAGAAAGGTGATTAGATACCAGATTGATTTATGGTATGAATAGTATAGTAAGATTAGTTAGATGGCAGAATAAATAAGAGAAATATTTTGCAGAAAAGATGTTATGATTAAAATGATTGGTAGTTTAGATAAAGAAGAGATATGGATCAAGAAAGGATGAATTTAGCGAATGATGAAGTGAATAAGATCAGATGAGTCAGGATATGTTTAGCTAGAGTTTACCTATCGGTGCAAAGAAATGATTCAATTGAGCAAAAATAGATTGTTAATAGCGATTTAGAAGATCAGAAATTGTAGTAAATTTCTTCAGCACAAATTAATTGAATAAAATGATTTGAGAAGCAGTTAATGTTAGAAATGAATTAGTTAAAGTGAGAAGAATGTAATTGGAAGTAATAATGAGAATAGAAATTGTGGAATATCTTGTAAAGTGTTCAACGTGATCAGAGTAGCGCAGCGGAAACAAAGCAGATTTAATATTCACAGATTGTTCAAGATTTGTTTGGATAAGGAAAAAGTGTAGAGTTTTGTGCAGTGGAATAACGGAATGGAAGTTATTGTGGTTTTGCGTCAGAAATGACCTAAAGCAGTATGAGTAGAATAATACGAAAAAGGCAAGAAATTCAAAGATAGTGATTGGTTTTCTTCAAGAGTTGGCAGTTGCGAATATAAATGCAGATGAGGCAGGGTAACAGTAAACAGTGAAAAATAGAATAAGAAAATGGCACCGAAAAAAAACCAAGAATTTGAAAGATTATGGTATAGTAAAGTATCACAGTGCAAGATATTTGGGAAAGGTGAAGCGATCCCGAAAGAAATGTTGCAAACACAGCCCATAAGTGGTGGCAGTAGGTTGAGTCAAAGGAGATAAAGCGCCATCGGTAAGGTAGAATCGGTTAATGGTAAGGAATGGTAGTTGTGAAATGAATTGAGGGAAAGTAAAAGCAGAACAAACGTGAAACTGAACAGATGGATCAGTTACCACAAATGGTTTGAAAGAAAAATGCAAAGGAAGTGTACCCTACTTGTTCTGTATATGGCTTTCTTTCTTTTTAGGTAATAGTCCGGCTTTCTATGGTTTGTTGTGAATGTCGAGGACGACATTTCTTTTTAGCCAATAGTAATGTAACATCGCACATTTTTCGGTGTAACGTCGCGCATTTTTCGGATCCTCGCGGATCCTTGCTTAACGGGTTTGGTGGCTAGTGTGTGGCCTATTAGCATGTGTTTTAGGTGTTTACACAGGTTTTCGGGGCTTAGTGGGCCAGCAGTTTGGGCTCGTAGCACCCGTTGGTTCACTGGTTGTGAACGCGATGGGGGTGTGCGTCGCGTTAAGGTTGTGACGGCCTCGGTAGTCACGTTCACGTTGTCGCTATTTTGGGCCGTCGTCTGCATATGCGCCGAGTGCCGCACGCTGGGCGGCCATGGTGACGTCAACAGTGGGAAGGCAATGCCCTAGTCCGTCACGACAAGGTCACGACGGGGAGGTACGTCACGATCCCAACCGCTGGATGTTTTTAAAGAAGGTTGGCCGGACAGAGGTGGGGCAAGCTCTGCTCAGCCAGGAGGGGCTGTTGCGGCGACTGTCTCGGGTGATTCGGCATTTTGGTGCGGTTTTCAACATGTTCTCACCGCGAGGACGTCGTGCAGAGAGGGAGAAACGCCCGGAGTTCGTGTTCTTCACGGAGGTAGGGAGTTCCTAACCATTTTACGTTTGAAATTGCATGAAATGCATGCGTGGATGGTTTCTGGCGTTGAGAACAGTAGATACCATGTTAGGGTATCCATTAAAGCATGGAAAATGAGAATTAACCGTGGTTTGCATAGCTTGGGGTGGTAATCCAGAGAAGGGTTTCCGGATTAGGGTTCCTACCTGCGAAGGTGACGGAACTCCTTGTCGCGAAAAGGTCGTGACAGGCCGACCCGTCGCAATAAGGTTGCCATCGCGACATGTCGAGGGGTAGTGATCAGAAGGCGGCCAATCCTTCTGTCACGATAGTGTGTCATGACAGGCCGATTTGTCGCATTAGGGTTTTCTAATGCGACACATCGGGGCGTCGCGTTCTGAAGGCGACACAACCCCACGTCTCGACCTCAGCCGAGAGGTCCTTTGTGCATGGTTTAAATGATACGATTATCCAGTTATTGGTGTTTTATGTGCATGGTTAGCGTGAGGGGTGCATTGGCACCTGTAACGCTCTTTAAGCTCGCTTGTGGCGTGTTGTTTATATAATGGACGTGTGGTTAACGTGGTTAATGTAGAGTGTGAATGGTTTGCATGGCTTGAATAATATTATAAAGGTTGGTTTGTGGTAGCCGGGCGGTGAGGTTCCACGTGAACCTAGCCCTGGTTTTCTAATGTCTATTATAGGTTAAGTAAAGTGGTTAATTAGTAAAGTATAAGTATGGTCACAAATGATTATTGTATATGAGTTTCATGTGGCATAGAGGTCATGGTATGACCAATGACAAGCCGAGTTGTTGGTGTTTAATGTGACGTATGGATATATCTGTGTAGGGTAGCTTGTGGGTCACGGAGTGACCAGGTCAAGCTAATCCTCACACTCGCACCAGGGTTTGTAATAAAGGTTGTATATGTAAGTATCGTGGTTTGTGTGTTAGCCGAGTGTGGTGGTCCGGCGCCTATTCCAGAATCCCTCTCTAGTTGGGTACCCCAGGTTCTGTGTGAGCCAGGCACGTGTGTTTGTTGTGCTAGATGTTGGTCCGTTAAACCACTAACGAACTTGATCCGAGTCCACCTCCCGTGAACGGGCCGGAGCCTTGCAAGGGATACCATACATATGTCCGTGATAACACAAAGGAACACACCTTATCACATATATGATTCACCAACTCGTATATAATGTACAAGATTTACATAGCCTAATTTCAACAAAAGTACAAGACAGTACAGGAGCCTGGGGCATACCCCGAGGTAAACTAGTACAACTAAGAAAAGAAACTACACTGCTGGAGGAGCTGGTCCAACACCACTGCGACGTGGCTCCGAACTGGACGACGGTAACGAAACATCCTCCTCGCCCTCACCTGTGGGGGTAGGGGTAAGCCTCTCTAGTCACTTGCTCAGTAGGGAACTCCCCCAACACCGAGCAAACCGAAACATAGGTACGAAAGCAGTAACTACGCTAGTAATTTATAAAACAACTAAGCAGGATATTAAAGCTGTAAATGTACTCACCGTTTTCTGACTACATAAGCATCTTTAATAAATAAACAAAAAACCCAAACAGGTGTACGAGCTACAGTAGAGACAGGCACACACGAGCCATGTGAACTGGTTTGCGACACCAGTGACTGACTCGACAAAGTAACACAGGTCTACCTCCCAGTCTTGTAGCCACGGACGAAAGGTCCAGTTGCTACTCCACGTGGAAAAGTCAAACAACTGTGGAGACTAACTAAACACCACTCCTGCGGACACACAACAGCAGGCCCATGCCTGGCATCTCTAGGGTCTCTGGCCGGAGCACTCTAGAGTGAGGCACTGGAAAGGACTAGTCGGGGACCAGTGTCGACAACCGGTGTCCGTACCCCCAACTAAGAGCGTGCTACAAGTGACTAAAAGCAAACTCAAGAGTCATTGTCCCACTGTCGTCTTTCCCTCAGCCGGACGTACAACTCAAACAAAGGAGTGAGGGTGTCCAGGACAGACGACACAGACCTCGACGGTACAGCACAAGTACCGGGACAAAGCGCCAAGCTAACAGCCTGGCTCACAGAGAACCTGGGGCACCCAACTAGAGAGGTAACCACAGTAGGTGTCGTACTACTTTCCACGCACACAGAACCACGTGCACGTCACACACAAACCACGTGAAACGTCACGTAAACATCAAGTAATGACTGTCCACAACATGTGAATATAGTGCAACTCGCGTGCATACCACGCCAAACACACAAACCACTAGCTAGCTACGTAACCAACATACTAGCCTCGAAAACATGCGCTCCCAGAATGCCACGGGTGCCAATGCACCACATAGTATTACAAAATAGATCAAATAATAACAACCGGATAATTATATCACATAAATCATGCACATTCAGATCACTCAGTTGTGGTCGCGACATGGGCTTGTGTCACCTTCAACACATTAACGCGACATGCAAACAAGTTGCGTTCACAACTTAAACGCGACGGGTCGGCCCGTCGCCACCTGATCGCGACAGGGTGATCCGTCGCCTTAACAGATGGAAACCCTAATTCAGGATCCCCTCGATGGATTACCAACCCACACCATGCAAACTACCCTTAATTAGTGTTTTCCATGCTTTAATGGATTCCTAGACATGATATCTATTGTGTAGAAAGCATTAAACTAATCAAACCCTGCATTCCATGCAATTCTCGCTCTAGAAACGGGAGGAGTCACCCTACATCGCGAAGAACACGCGATACGACGCTCCCTCGGCGTTTCTCTCGCTCCACGTGAGCTTCCCACGGCACGATCACGCCGAAATCACGAATTCCCACGAAAATCACCGCAGCTCCCCTTCCCCTGGCCGAGCAGAACTTGCTGCAGTTCTGTCCGGCTGGGGTTTCTTAAAAACACCCAGCGGTTAAGAACGGGACCTATCGTCGCGTCGCGACCTACTCGCGACGGACCTAGGTGTCGCCTCCCTAAGTCTAACGTCCGCAGGTCGCCCAGCTCTCGACACATGGCTCACATGCAGACGATCAAAGCGGCAACAACGACACGACGGCCACTTCTGTCGCGTTCAGAACGCGACACTCCTTCCTGTCGTGATGGCAGGTTGAGGACACTGGGGTGCTACAGGTCTGGACTATCGGCCCAATAAGCCCTTGACACACGCACACGTACCACACACAAACCACATTGGCCTCACGATAGCCATCACAACCACTAAACACAGGATCCACGAGGATCCGAAAAACACGCGACGTTACATTACTATCATCTAAAAAGAAATTTTGACCTCGAAATTCATAACTCAAATACAAGGTGTTTCATCACATTTACAAGTACTATCATCTAAAAAGAAATACAAAATCTTACTCAAATAAGTAAGGATAACCTTTAGCCATCTCCTCGGCTAACTCCTAGGTATCTTCACCTCCCAACCTATTCTCCCATCTCACCTTAACTAAATCAATTTCTTTATTTCTCACCTTCTTTGTCTTACGACCAGTAATCTGCACTGGATACTCTAGCATAGTCATATCTGGCCTTAAGTCATCACTTTGGTAACTGATTATTTGCGCTGGATCTTCAATGCACTTTCTTAACATAGAAACATGGAAAATATCATGAACATCTGCAAAATCAGCTGACAAATCAAGTCTATAAGTTGTTTCTCCAATTCTTTCTAACACTTGAAAGGGTCCCACATATCTCGGGCTCAACTTTCCGGTCTTGCCAAACCTCATAATACCCTTACTAGGAGAAACACTTAGAAAAACAAAGTCTCCCACTTCAAACTGAAGTGGCCTTCTCTGATTATCGGCATAACTTTTCTGCCTGCTTTGAGCTACCTACAATTTTTCTTTAATGAGCTTCACTATTTCTGTGGTTTGCTGAATTAATTCAGGACCCACCATCTGCCTTTCTCCCACTTCATGCCAGTTCAATGGGGTTCTACATGGCCTCCCATATAGAGCTTCATATGGTGCCATCCCAAGACTGGTATGATAACTATTGTTATAGGAAAACTCAACCATTCCAAGATGTTGCTCCCAACTACCACCCCAAACTAAACAACATGCTCGCAACATATCTTCAATTGTTTGGATAGTCCTTTCTGTCTGACCATCTGTCTGAGGGTGGTAAGCTGAACTATATCTCAATTTAGTGCCAACTACACTCTGTAAGCTCCTCCAATAACCAGAAGTAAACCTTGGATCCCTATCAGATACAATAGGCATTGGAATACCATGCAGTGGAACAATTCTATCAACATAAATCTTCGCTAATCTGTCCACTATCCAAGACATACTTACTGCTACCAACCTGCATACTTTGGTTAATCTGTCAACATATACCATATTCTATTATGTCCTGAGGCTGTTCTTGGCAAACCTGCTACAAAGTCCATAGCAATATCAACCCATTTCCATTGCGGAATAGGCAATGGTTGCAATAGATCTCCAGACTTCTGATGCTCTGCCTTAATCTGTTAACAGATAGCACATCTTGCGACAAATTCTGCTATTTCTTTTTTCATATGAGGCCACCAAAAATGCTTCTTCAGATCTTGGTACATTTTAGTACTACCGGGGTGAATAGTGTACCGAGATTTATGGGCCTCTTCTAATACTTTCTACTTTATTTCTCTTTCTGCTGGCACAAATAACCTGCCTCTGAGCCTGACCACACAATTATCATCAATAGCAACCCCTTCCATTTTCACAATTTCGGCTAAATTCACATCTGCTTTTTGGGCCTCAACAATTTGCCAATACAGAGATGGTTCCACAACACTACTAGCTAATATTGCCCGTCGTTGATTGCTTGGCACATACAAGGAATTTTCCATTATTTCCTCGTACAACTTCCATTCCTTGATCATCATTTGGCTTAAGTAGGCTTTTCTACTTAGGGCATTAGCCACCACATTGGCCTTACCCAGATGGTAAGCCAAACTAAAATCTTAATCTTTTAAATACTCCACCCATCTACGCTGATAGAGATTCAAGTCTTTCTGGGAAAAGATATACTTTAAACTATTATGATCTGTAAAAATTTCAAATCTTTCACCATAAAGATAATGCCTCCATATCTTTAAGGCAAACACAACTGCTGCTAGCTCTAAATCATGAGTGGGGTAATTCTCTTCTGCTGGTTTCAATTGTCTGGACGCATAGGCTATTACATTGCCATACTGCATTAGCACTGCACCAAGACCTCTTCTAGATGCATCTGTGTATACAACAAAACCACCATTACCTGTTGGTAATGTCAACACAGGTGCCGCTGTAAGCCTCTTCTTTAATTTCATGAAACTTCTTTGACATTCACCAGACCATACAAATGGTACACCCTTTCTAGTCAATCTAGTCATGGGTGTCGCAATCCTGGAAAAATCTTGAATGAAACGCCTATAATAGCCTGCTAACCCCAAAAAGCTTCTGATTTTAGTAATTGTCTTAGGCACTTCGCATCTCATCACTGCTTCCACTTTACTTGGGTCAACTGCCACTCCCTCAGCTGATATGACATGGCCCAAGAACTAAATTTCTTTAACCAAAATTCACATTTACTGAATTTGGCAAACAATTGATTATCTCTTAATAACTGCAAGGCAAATCTCAAATGTACTGCATGCTCCACTTTAGATGCTGAGTAAATCAGAATATCATCTATAAAGACCACAATAAATTGGTCTAAATACGGATGATAAATTCTATTCATCAGATCCATAAAAGTTGCAGGAGCATTGGTTAGCCCAAATGGCATAACCACAAACTCATAGTGACCATATCTAGTTCTAAATGTTGTTTTATCTATATCTTTCTCCTTAATCCTTAACTGATGGTACCCAGATCTCAAATCAATTTTAGAAAATACTTTTGCTGACTGCAATTGATCAAATAGATCATCTATTCTCGATAATGGGTACTTATTCTTAATGGTCACATCATTCAACTTCTTGTAATCTATACACATACGAAAACTGTCATCATTCTTTTTCACGAACAACACCGGTGCTCCCCATGCGGAATGACTCGGTCTAATAAACCCATTATGCAATAACTCCTCTAATTGCTTTTTCAACTCTTTAAGCTCTACTGATGCCATCCAATATGGTGCTTTAGAGATCGGCATGGTTCCTGGCAGCAACTCAATAGTAAAGTCGACCTCTCTGTGTGGAGCTAAACCAGGCAAATCTTCTGGAAAAACATCAACAAATTCCCTAACCACAGGAACTACCTCCACTGACTAACTACCCTCTATCAGACTCACTGAAGCTAAATAAGCCACACATCCTGCATTTATCAACTTTCTAGCTCTAGTTGCATAAATTATAAACTTAGGAGTACAAAAAGGCATACTTTGATATTCAAACATTGCACCATTAGGTTGACAAAACCTGATCTTTTTCTTTCTGCAATCTAACATTGCTCCATAGGTCTCAAGCCAATCCATTCCCAAGATAATATCATAATCTATCAATTGCAGGGCATATAACCGAGCCGGCATCTGGTTCCCTCCAATCACAACTGGAGCTTCATCTATGTAGCTCTAAGTGAACATAAACTCACCAGAAGGAACCTCCACTACCAACTCACAAGACTTTTCTTCTAAAGGATGAGTCATACAATTCAGGAATTCTTCGAAAATAAAAGAATAAGAGGCACCCGAATCAAATAAAACTCTTACTGAATAATCATAAATGGGTATAATACCTTCTATCATATTTGATGCCTCCGCCTGGGCACGGGTGATAGCCATAACCCAGCCTCTACCTCTCTGTTGCGGTACACCTCCACCACGACCTGCTAAAGGCTGTTGGGGCTGCTGCTGCTGCTGAACACCTCTACCATACCCATATTCTCTTGGATAAGGGCAATTGCGGATCAAATACCCTGGCTGATTGCAATTATAACATCTATAACCTGGTGGAATAGTGGGTTGCCTAGCAGTACTCTCTTGCGATTCTTCTACCTCTGGCGTATAACCACGCCCCTGCTGAAACTGTTGACGACCCCCTCTTCCTCTTCCTTTGCCCTTGAATACTTGCTTTAATTTCTGACCTCACTTACCAAAACCTGAAGAAGAAGGTCCTGCTAGAGCCTTTCCCCTACTAACTCCTGTTGCCTGCTGAGGTAGCCGAAAACTACTCGAACCTGACCCACTTGCCTGACGGGCCCGAATAGACGTCTCAAGAGTAGCTGCTCTCTGGGCTGCTTCCTCAACTGATCTACACATTAAAGGTATTACCGCATTCTGCAACTCTTCTCTCATACCCCGAATAAAATATTCAACCATCATAGCATTACCGATACTACATAAGGTGCATATCAGCTAAGTGCCATAACTCATCTGATATTCTAAAACTGAGGTATTACCTTGCTGAAGTGTCCGGAATTGCTCTCTTTTCGCCTGCTGCACTTGAAGTGGAAAGAATGTCATTAAATGCCTCGAGAAATTCCAGCCAGGTAATAACCTCCTCTGGCTGCCTGCAAAGGTGGTCTGCATCTTAAGATGCCACCACCGCTACGCAAAACCTCTCAACTGGTATGTGGCTAGCACAACTTTATCACTACTGGACACCTCATGGTCGTAAAGACCCTTTCAACCTCATGAATCCAGTGCTCTGCTGTATCTAGATTCGGCCCTCCTGTATAAGTGGGCGGCTGCAACCTCAGAAACTTTTCAACTTGCATCACTGGCTCTTCTGCTGCCATTACTGGTGGTGGTACAGGTGCCACATAAGGTACCTCCACCCTTGGCGGTGGTGCAACAAGGGCCACGGGTATTCCAGCATCTGGTAGTATTACAGCTGGAGGTACTGGTGCCTGCTGATCCATCCTTACTCGAATATCAGTGAGGCTTTCCCAAATCCTCTCAATCATACACTGAGTGGACACTTCAGGGTTCTCTCCTCCACCACCCCAATCTCTTCTATCAGCCATCTCAAACTACTGCACAAACAGAACAGCATCCACAAACATAACAACAAATCATTAGAAACCAGGGCCAACTACTAGCAGTGTACAAATGTAGA
Organism: Colocasia esculenta; assembly: GCA_014218235.1. NCBI lineage: Eukaryota > Viridiplantae > Streptophyta > Magnoliopsida > Alismatales > Araceae > Colocasia > Colocasia esculenta. The sequence continues at coordinate 133,190,108 of CM024754.1, forward strand.
AATATGGCTATATAATTTCCCAGTTCCTTTATATTTACACGGACCTCGCTCTGATACCAACTGTGATGGAAAGCCTCGTTCAAGTCTGTTAAACCACTAAGAACTTGATCTGAGTCTGCCTCCCACGAACGGGTCGGAGCCTCGCAAGGGATACCATGCACATGTCCGTGAAAACACAAAGGAACACACCTGATCATATATATGATTCACCAACTCGTATATAATGTACAAGACTTACATAGCCAAATTTTAACAAAAGTACAAGAAAGTACAGGAGCCTGGGGCATACCCCGAGGTAAACTAGTACAACTGAGAAAATAAACTACACTGCTGGAGGCGCTGGTCCAACACCGCTGCGACGTGGCTCTGAACTGGACGACGGTAACAAAACGTCCTCCTCGCCCTCACCTATGGCGGTAGGGGTGATCCTCTCTAGTCACTGGCTCAGTAGGGAACTCCCCCAACACCGAGCAAACCGAAACACAGGTACGAAAGCAGTAAACTGCGCTAGCAATTTATAAAACAACTAAGCAGGATATTAAAGCTGTAAATGTACTCACCGTTTTCCGACTACGTAAGCATCTGTAATAAATAAATGGCAAACCCAAAAAGGTGTACGAGCTACAGTAGACACCACCACACATGAGCCACGTGAACTGGTTCGCGACACCTGTGACTGACTCGCACAAACTAACACAGGTCTACCTCCCAGTCTCACAGCTACGGACGAAAGGTCCAACTGCCGCTCCACGTGGAAAAGTCAAACAACTATGGAGACCAACTAAACACCACTCTTGCGGACACACAACTGCAGGCCCATGCCTGGCACCTCTAGGGTCTCTGGCCGGAGCACTCTAGAGAGAGGCACTGGAAAGGACTAGTCGGGGACCAGTGTCGACAACTAGTGTCCGTACCCCCAACTAAGAGCGCGCTACAAGTGACTAAAAACAAACTCAAGAGTCATTGTCCCACTGTCGTCTTTCCCTCAGCTGGACGTACAACTCAAACAAAGGAGTGAGGGTGGCCAGGACAGACGACACAGACCTCGACGGTACAACACAAGTATCGGGACAAAGCCCCGAGCTAACAGCCTGGCTCACAGAGAACCTGGGGCACCCAACTAGAGAGGTAACCACGAGGGCGTCGTAATACTTGCCACGCACACAGAACCACGTGCACGTCACACACAAACCATGTGAAACGTCACATAAACCTCAAGTAACGACTGTCCACAACACGTGAATATAGTGCAACTCGCGTACATACCACGCCAAACACACAACCACTACCTAGCTATGTAACCAACATACTAGCGTCGAAAACATGCGCTCTCAGAACGCCACGGGTGCCAATGCACCACACGGTATTACCAAATACATTAAATAATAACAACCAAATAATTATATCACATAAATCATGCACATTTAGATCACTCGGCTGTGGTCGCGACATGGGCTTGTGTCGCCTTCAACACATTAACGCGACATACACACAAGTCACATTCAAAACTTAAACGCGATGGGTCGGCCCGTCGCCACCTGATCGCGATAGGGGGATCCGTCGCCTTAACAGAAGGAAACCCTAATCCGGGATCCCCTCCACCGATTACAAACCCACACCATGCAAACCACCCTTAATTAGTGTTTTCCATGCTTTAATGGATTCCTAGACATGATATATATTGTGTAGAAAACATTAAACTGATCAAACCCTGCATTCCATGCAATTCTCGCTCCGGAAACGCGAGGAGTCACCCTACCTCATGAAGAACACGCGATACGACGCTCCCTCGACATTTCTCTCGCTCCATGTGAGCTTCCCATGGCAAGATCACGCCGAAATCATGAATTCCCACGAAAATCTCCGCAGCTCCCCTTCCCCTGGCTGAGCAGAACTCGCTGCAGTTTTTTCCGGCTGGGGTTTCTTAAAAACAACCAGTGGTTAAGAATGCGACCTATCGTCGCATCGTGACCTAATTGTGACGGACCTTGGCGTCACCTCCCCAAGGCTGACGTCCGCAGGTCGCCTAGCTCTCGACACATGGCGCACATGCAGACAATCAGCGCCACAAAGCGGCAACAAGGACGTGACGACCACCTCTGTCACGTTCAGAACGCGACACTCCTTCCTGTCGCGATGATAGGCTGAGGACACTGGGAGCTGCAGGCCCGGACTATCGGCCCAATAAGCCCTTGACACACGCACACGTACCACACACAAACCACATTGGCCTTACGATAGCCATCACAACCACTAAACACAGGATCCACGAGGATCCGAAAAACACACAACGTTACACGGTACTTGTGTTGTACCGTCAAGGTCTGTGTCGTCTATCCTGAACACCCTCACTCCTGTGTTTGAGTTGTACGTCTGGCTAAGGGAAAGAGGACAGAGGGCAACGACTTGTGTTTGGGGGTGTACAGTCACTTGTAGCGCACTCGTAGTTGGGGGTACGGACACCAATAGTCAATATTGGTCCCCATCTAGTCCTCTTTTCCAGTGCCTCACTTTAGAGAGCTTAGGCCAGAGTCCCTAAAGGTGCCAGGCATGGGCCTACAGTTGTGTGTGGTCTGCAGGTGTGGTGTTGGTTGGTCTCCCCTGTTCTTTGGCTTGTGTTTGTGGAGCGGCAGTTGGACCTTTCATCCGTGACTACAAGACTGAGAGGTAGTTCTTGTGTTGTGTTGTCCAGGTTGGATTCTGGCGTTATGAACCAGTAGTCCGTTCCCGTGTGGTGGCGTCGTTCCTTCCCGACTCGTGCTTTACCACTAGTGGTGGCTTGTGTGTGACTCGTTGGTTGTGGTTTTACTCGTTGAGGTGTGCCCTGGTGTTGGCACGGTGGTAGTTGTGGTTAGTGAGCAGAGACTCACTGGTTGTGGTTTACTCTGTGTGGTGTGCCCGTTGTTGGCACATGTGTTAAAGTTTTGCCCATGGTGGCGTGCCTTATGCTGGCACAGTCGTGTTTGTGGTTTCCGTGGTGGTAGGTACCTCTACCCTACGTGGGTACCTATTTCTCGTGGTACGCTGAGTACCAATCTTTTCAGGTGTTGAAGTGGAGTTGTGCTCCGTGAAGGTCGCATTGTAGGACCTTCCACTTGCTATTATGTACCCTTGTAAGGGTAGCTTTCTGTTGTATTGTGATTTCGGGGTATGGTGGACTAGCTTCTGGTTAGCAGTCCTATTACCCATGCACTTGAGTTTTCAGTGTTGGTACCTAGTGATAGTAGGTACCTGTACCCCTTGGGGATTGGCTTGTGTTATGGTACGTTGTGTACCAGCCTTTTAAATATTGTGATAAATCGGTGTTTTTGTGGAGGTCGTGAGGTGTGACCTTCCACACGTGTTGTGTACTCCATTTAGAGTACATTTCCGATTGTGGTTTCAATGTGTGCAGTACTTGGCATGTTGATGCCAGTTCAGATACCCTGTGTCGGTAGTTTGCCTATGAGGCTTGTAGCCGAGGCAATGGTTTGCCTGTGAGACTTGGAGCCTGGGCAGTGGTCTGCCAGTGAGGCTTGAGGTTGAGGTACTCCCAGTGATTGGGCAGACTAATGGTGTTGCATTAGTCATGTTGTTACCTCTTACTTTCTGAGGTTTATGTTAATTAATTACTTTATGTTGATTGTTGATTAATTATGGTTTAAGTAAGTAAAATGTGGTTTAGCTATTTGTGTGGCAAGTGAGACCCTTTGAGGTTGAGGTCTCTTTTGTTTAGTTGTTTGTGGTTGTTTTAGGGTGGTCCCTACTGACCCTGTGACTTGTTGAGGCTCACTCCCCTATAGTTTCTTTTAGGGCATGCCGTGTGTTTGGCTTGCAGCGGCGTTGTGGCAGACTTGTACCACCAACAGTTGAGTCGTAGTTGTGTTGTGTGAGCTTGTTCTCCCTCGGGGTATGCCCCAGGATCTGGATATGGACCCTTATCCGGCATAAATATCCAGGGCCGTTACAATCAGGCTACTCAAGAAGTCCGGGTTTCAAAATTCCAAATCGCTTACTACCCCCATGTCATCCTCAATTAAAATGTAAAGTGATGATAAAGGTAACTCGTGGATCCTACCCTTTATAGAGGCATGATTGGATCGTTATTATATCTTGCTGCTTCTAGATAGGACATCCAATTCAGCATAGGTCTTTGTGCCCATTTTCAATTGTGTCCTAAAGAGTCTCATTTAATGGTTGTTACATAGATTTTTTTCTACCTTGAGGGCACAATAGACTTAGGACTATGGTATCCCATCAGTTACTCTTTTGAATTAATTGCTTATACTGATGCAGATTATGCTAGATGTAAATTTGACCATAAAAGCACGAGTGGCATGTGTTAGTTTCTTGGAGGTTGCTTGGTAACTTGGGCTTCCAGGAAGCAACATTCAGTGGCACTCTCAATCGCAGAGGTAGAATATGTTGCTGCTGGTAGTTGTGATGCTTAGGTGCTTTAGATCGAACAACAATTGCTTGATTATAACATTTCATTGAATTGTGTTTCTATCATGTGTGATAATACAAGTACAATTAACTTATATAAAAATACAATTCAACACACAAGAACCAAGCATAAAGAGGTCTGACATCACTTCTTGAGAGATTATGTTGGGAAACGTGACTTTGAATTAAAATTCATTGAAACAAATGCACAAATTATTGTTATTTTCACAAAACCCCTGAGTGAGGACAGATTCACCACTCTAAAAAGAGAGTTAGGGTTGTGCAAGTTGTAGATGTGCATTTAATAAGGGGGAGATGCATGTGAGAATACTTCCATGCTTATATGTTTAATTTCTGCATGTTCTAAAAAAAAGTTCTTCTTGCATGCCTGTGTGTATATTGTATAAATCCATAAATTCCTTCAATTTTTCTATGACTATACTCCTTGTTAAATAAAGCAAGAATCCAGGCACTTGGGTATATATGGTAATCATCAAGTTGGAATTGACTACATAGGGAAGTTGGAGGACCCATAGATAGTCTCTTTCCTTAACTTCTTTGTGTCTCCATTAAACATAGTATTAGAAAATCTTATAGGGCTCAAACCATGGCACATATATGCTGTTGATTAACAAAATACATTTGATTCATCAATCCTAGAGCCGTTCATGCCAATTCAATGCTGGTTGTACCGAAATCCCTTGAAATCAAGGAAATTGGTCGACCGGTTCATCAAGATCGGATGATCGATTCATTCCGATCACAACTGATTTGGTCTGGGGCGACCGAACTCGACTCCTATAAGACTTGGGGTTTAGTGGGAACCCTCCCACACTACTTATATTCATCTATTCATCCCCCAAAATCTTCCTACTTTCCTTAGAGCTCTTCTCTCCTTGTCTAAGAGCTCCTAGCCCTAGACATTTAGGTGATCCAACATTTGACGTCTTTCTCACCCATATTCTCTATCTTGCATACTGCAAGTCTTGTCGATGAAGCTTTAATTCTTGTAGAGGGTTTCTCATTGCCCAGACTCAAGAGCCATCCCAACCTCTTGCAATCCATCTTCCTCGAAAACTATACGATGGTTGCACAAGTCCACGATAGGTGTTTGAACCAGAGGGGAACTCGGGAGGTCGGCGTAGGATCCAGGTCTACTGAGTACATTCCCGTGGCTTTGGGTGAGTATTTGTTTCGGCGGCATAGGAAAATCCTATCTCCTTTCTCTGTGGATTTTGAGGATTTGGAGGGCACGGAGCCAATGCTGCATCTTTTGTTTCAAATGAAAGGTTGATTCAGTTTATGTCACAGCATAGGGTCTTTTATCTACAATTAGTGCTGCAGTATTATGCCAATCTCTATACAAGCAATAATCGATTGTTTACTATTTTGAATGGAGTGGAAATTCTGGTAAATGCCTCAACTATTGATCGTGCTTTGCATATTCCCAATGCTGGTTATCTAGGTCAGCATGCTCCTAGCTCCGATGAATAAAATGAAGAAGAGGGAGATGTAGATAGTGAAGAAGGAAATTAAGAAGACAAATATAAAGAACAACATGATAAGTCTAGAAAAGTGGAAGAAGAACTTCCAGCTCTAATGGACCATGATTTGCCTCCTCCCGGTCCCAGAGATTGTGGTTCCAAGCGGGCTTGATCAGGCTGGAAGGGGAGATGGAATCCTTTAGAGGGGAAGTCCGCCAAGTGGATGACTCAGTGGGGACCCTTTGTAGAGATATAGCTAAGATGAGAGTTAGCCAACAGGGCCACATGGACTCCAAAACTCTAATGTAAGGGTAATCATGGGTTACCTTCGTCCCTCTCAGGATCAGCCTCCTCCTCAGTGATATCTCAGTAGCCCGGTGCCATGGATGTTTTGCTATTTCATATCCCATTCCCTCCTTTTTTGCATTAACAAAAGGGGGAGAAGTGTATAGCTATATGTTATATGTTATGTGTTTTTTCAAATTTTTTCACTTTTTCAGTTTTTCATGTATGACTGGGTGAATGCTTGATTCACTTTGGCTATGTGAGGTTAGAAATGTCTGAGTGTGCATGAAGCCAATCCAATGTAAACAAAAAAAGAAAATTCAAAAACCACAAAATTGTGTTTTTTGTATCTCTATGTGCAATTGATGCTTCATCATGTATGCTAAATGCTATATACTTTGTCAACGACAAAAAGGGGGAGATTCCATGGGCATGTATAATGTTTTGAAGTTGACAAAATGAGTTTTTGTTGAAGCATGTGGGGATTTGTATTTTATGCATTTTATGAAGATTTATTGTATATTTTCATTTACAAATGACCTTGGCAAAAATTTCATGTGCAAACAAGCTCTACAGGGTTTACATGAAGTGTAGAGTCCACAAACAAGAGACCAAGGTAAGTGGTTAAGTATTTCATAATTGAGTTTTTGGATTGACTTCCATTTCTGCACTTTTACAAGAAATCAGATGACCGACCCAGTGGAATCGGTTAACCGATTATCCCAAGAACTTTAGTTCTGGGATAGTCAAGTGGTCGATCAACCAAAATAGAGATATCAGACGATCGATTCTACCAGTAAGGTTGGCGTTGGGATAGCGTAGCTTTTCAATCGGTCGATTTGGAAAAATTAGATGACCTAGTTTCCAGTAAGTTCAGACCTAGGACAATTTAAGAATCAAATGACCGAGTCTAGGAATCAGACAATTGATTTAGAGCAGGGTGTAGATGCAGAAGAAGAAGCAGGCTGGCACCAAGGCTAAGGCAAAAATTGGACGACCAATTGGGGCAAATCGATCGATGGACTACGGAAACACAGTTTCCATATTTGGATTGGACTCTTCCCTAGTTTGGATTTCTACGAGGTTCCTTAAGATCCACTACCATGATCAGTTCTTTGGCAAGTGGGTATATTAAGAATGGTCTTTCTAAGTGTATGGATCAACACACCATTTGGAGAAGGAGTTCTTGCACCCGGCTAGGTCAATGGCGAACCAGCGTACCAGATCTTTGTATAGGCAACTTCTTCGAGGTTTTTTGGGTACATTCAAGACCTTGGATGCTCAGGAGTACGTGCTGCTGTAGTACCACGTCTAGGGAGGCTTGTGCAAGAGTCTACACTTGTCTCCATCGCTTCTCAACCACTTCAAAAAAGGAGTTTTCTGAACTACGAATCTGTCTTCTTTTCCATTTGTTCTTCTATTGGGAATTGGACTTCAAACATAACTTTACATAGTCTCTGTGTGTGAGTGTGTTGTTCTCGTGTCGTGTGAGCGCATGTAGCTGTTTGACAGTGAGTTCGGCATTGTCTTGTGTGTGTGTGTTGCTGAGGGGTAGGTTTGTACTCTGTACCTCAAGTCATTTTAGAGTAGTGTGTTGCCTCCTCACGAAAGTGAGGAGTGGACATAGGTGCACATCCTTGTGTGGCCGAACCACCTAAACCTCTGTGCACAGTTTATGGTATGTCTCCATATCTTCTACCTCTTTCTCTATGCACAGTTTGCTTTATGGTAACTTGTTCATGCGGTTAATTTTATTATTTGATGGTCAACCAATTCACCCCTCCCCTCTTGGTTGTTCATTACACACATTCACTTCACAGATACGGGAATTTTTTGTGCTTACTATCTTAGTACTTTTCCCACTATCACAGAACTTATTGGGTTTATTCTCTACACTTCAATCTGAATGCTAATTGTGCGTGTGCTCGTGTTGAGAGCATGTGGTGGGTTTTTCGTCTTGTACCTAGGAAACAAGGTTTGTGTAGGGTTAGTGTTGGCCCCGGGAACAATTGAGATGTGGGGCTAGTGTTGTCCTTGAGAAACAATTGTGATGAGGGTTTATCAGCATGTACCCGGCAAAAAAGTTAGGAAGAAATCCTCATGGAGGTATGAGGTAGTGGATGTAGGTGCACACATGGTGTTTCCAAACCTCTCAAATTCTGTGTGTCTTCTAGTTTGATCCATCTTTTCTACCTCAATTCTACACATGATAGGATAGTCGATTTCGTTGACATCGTCTATAAACTTGTTATATTCTACTCTGCACCTCACATGTTAGATTTGCTTATTTCAGTTTAAATTTGCAACTTGAAAGGTTTTAAATTTGGCAACAATTAATTCATCCCTCCCCTCTTGGTTGACTATCGTACTCGATTACATCATTACTTTGGTAGCACTTCAGTCAAATCATATTTAATGAGTTTAATAATTACATCTGAACTAGCATATCCTAGTCTTCTATACTATAGTTTGTTGGATTATGAAAATTATATCACTTTTAACATTTTGAAAATCACTCGACTAAAATATCCATCTTGCAAGTGTGAGCATCAAAATGCTTCCATGGAACGGTCACTTACCTAGGAGGATTTGTCGTGAGATTGAGCAAACAATATTTGTAATTATGAGAAATATTAAGCAACTTATCTAAAATTTGTGGATAAAAAAGGAAGTTTAATGTAATACGAATACTTATCGGTCTAGAAAATTTATCCGACTCACATTTAACTAATATGCATGGATTTTATTACTTCTCATGATGATATGATTTGAGGAGCACGATCAAGCTTTGGTAGTGAGAGGAGGCCGACTACTGGGAGGGGCTCCACTCTCCAGTAGGTATGATCATTTGTAGGTTTTTGTGTGTTAATTATATATGTGTTATTTATGTGTTTCAATTCTTACAGGCTCGACTCTCGATGCGCCAGCTCCTCCTCCCTATGGTATGCATATTTAAATTGTTAGATTTTTTGTGTATTGATTATATGTATTATTTATGTGGTTTAAATTTTTATAGGCTTAGCTCCCACTACGAAAGCTTCTCCTCCTTATGGTATGCATATTTAAATTTCTAGAATTTGTGTGTATTGATTATATGCATTATTTATGTGGTTTAAATTCTTACAGGCTCAGCTCTCCCGGCGCCAGCTCCTCCTCCCTATGGTATGCATATTTTAACTTCTAGAATTTTTGTGTATTGATTATATACATTATTTATGTGGTTTGAATTCTTGCAAGCTCCGATTGCACTAGCTCCTCCTCTCTATGGTATGCATATTTAAATTTGTAGAAAATTTGTGTCTTGATTATATGCATTATTATTGTGGTTTCAATTCTTATAGGCTGGGCTCCTACTACGCCAGCTCCTCCTCCCTATGGTATGCATATTTATGTCATTTAAATTCCTTTTTATAGGCTCTACTTTCTATGTCTCGACTCCCTTTGCCTCTCCTCCTTTTGCAACAGGTATGTATATTTAAAATTATACATGTTTGTGTATTGATTAATTTATATTGCTTCTTCCTCTCAAATTTGTATATGACCGAGTGCCTCTGCACCTCCAATTATGGTGGCAGGTGTCTCTATAGTGCCATAGATAGGGAATGCAATTAGTCAGTAGGAGGAGAGGGTAGTTATATAGATGACACCCTATGAGAGGTGTGGATAAATGGGTATGTAATAAATGCATTGTACTCTATATTAGGAACCTGTATTTCATCCATCAACACATTTTAACATTTATAATTGTAGGGATAAATTAGAGCCCGCTTAGGTGTTGCAATTTATTACAAAGATAATTCAAGCACACTTTCCTGGGCCTGTTCATTGATTCAATAATTTCCCGATGGAGGTCAAAGAGTTGTTGTATTAGATGTTCATGGTATGTAATTCACTATTTTAAATTAATTCTTTTCATTTTAATACATTCAATAAAATAACTTATAATACAATAAACTCTTTTTTGTACAGATCATCAATTCACACGACCCTTGGATGAGGCACAGTCTCGATTAGCTTAGACGGCCACAGCACAACAATTGTTCAAACATATAATGTACAATGCGAGGAAAAGTGCACAGAATATTTCTCAAAGTGCAGATCCGACCCTTTGGAGGGAGCACGACCCTACTTGGATGAGAAGGGAGTATTAGCGAGATTTGGGTGTGACATGGGCGGAGGAGAGGTGGCAAGAAACATCCACCATAATGAAAGCCAATTATGCCACAAATCTTGAGGATAACAAACATACGAGTTGGTTCGTCTCTTTTGCGACCCATCGAGCAGGATTGGTAAGTCATGTGTTCGATTGTGATATATTTTATTTATATAAGTACTCATTTGTGACATGTGATTTGTAAGACACGAAAAAGGTTTTAAAGTGTGCATTGACATTTCAGGAGGTCTTTGATGAGACCCATAAAAAGAAGGGGACATACCAGTATATTAGTGAGATAGCCCGGAAGGTTGTTGTAAGTTTTTATAGGTTTATAAAGTTTTATGTTTTATCATTAATGATTGATATAAATTAACAATTTTTTTATTCAATTTGCATGAGTCATATAATAGGCAGATGAGTGACATGTACGCGGGCGAGGATCACTAGCGGCAATTAAATCCTAATGTTTGGGTTGCGACATCTGGCACGCCAAAAAAAGGCCATGTATATGGTTTTGGGCACAGCTTGGACACGAGCAGGGTACTATCTGGCTCTTCGAGTTCAAGATCACTGACAACCATTTATTTCACAATGCCCACACCCCCTGGTACTGCTCCTGTTGACGTCATGGGCTTTATTCAAGATCAGATATCCAGCGTGGAGACAAGACTTGTTCATACTATGCGTATGGAGGTCTCTGATGTCGTCTAGGCCCATCTCTCCCATGCCTTCATCTGGATAGGGATTCCTCCTCACAGAGCACCCTCGGTAGCAGCATAGGCCGCTCATGTGAGTTTTTTTATTTTATTTTACTTTAAATTTACATTAAGTAAGTTAGTTTAGTTTAAAAATAAAGAACCTGGGTTTGGGATCCAAAATTAGAAATATTAATCTGGTCGGCCTCCAGTTTGTTCCAGCATGGTCTGGACAATGAGTGTGACTCGAGGAAACTGACGGAGTTAAAATCAGACTCCCAGTTTGAGATCGACGCTCAAATTCACATTAACCAAGTTAGTTTCGTTAAAAAATAAAAAACTTCAATTTTTGGGTCAAAAATTAGAAAGACTACTCTGATCAGCCTTTGGTTGGTTCTAGCATGGCCAGGGTGATGAGTATGACTCTTGGAAAACTAACGAAGTTTACATCGGACTCCTAATTTGAGGTCGGCGCTCAAATTTACATTAAGTAAGTTAGTTTAGTTTAAAAATCAAGAAATTAGGTTTGAGGATCCAAAATTAGGAATACTAATCTGATCGGCCTCTAGTTTATTGCAGCATGACCGAGGCGATGAGCTTGACTCATGGAAAGTGACGAAGTTTAAATCAGACTCCAAGTTTGAGCTCGATGCTCAAATTCACGTTGGCAAGTTAGTTTAGTTAAAAAAAACATAAAACTTGAGTTTGTCGGTCCAAAATTAGAAATACTAATCTGATCAACCTTTGGTTGGTTCCAACACGGCCATGGCAATAAATGTGACTTGTGAAATTTATTAGAGCTCAAATCAGACTCCCTGTTTTATTTCAGAGTTTCAATTTATATTCATCAAATTAGTTTAGTTTAAAAGGTAGTAAATTATATAGAAAAATAAACTCTAAAAATTAAATAAATTCTTTTTTATAGTATTTAATTTTAATTTGTTAATTTTATATGTCTATTGTAGTTTCTTCATCGAGTGGCATTGGAGGAGACGAGGACGAGGAGGATGTAGGGGATCCATGATTTTCTTTTCATTGTTATGGACATTTTATGTATTCTTCCGGCATTTTATATATGGACATTTTATGTATTATTATTGTGAACATTTTATGGATATTTTATATATTATTGTGGATATTTTATGTATTATTATGGATAGTTTTTATTTTTATTATTTGTAAATTGCTTATTTAAAAAAAATATTTATATATTTTAAAAAAATTAATTAAAAGATAGAGACCGATTAACGACCGATTTTTTCGGTCACAAATTCGATAACAATATAGTGACCGAATTTTTGACTGAAAAAATCTATGGCTAAGTGAGAATATAGCGATCGAAAGCTTTTGGTCACAGTATAGGGATCAAATTTGTGACCGAAAAAGTCAGTTGCTGATAGTGACCAAAATTTTTGTTCACGAAGTAGTGACCAAAAGCTTTCATTCTCTGTGTTATCGCTTTATAGACCAAATAGTTACGGTATCTAATCTGCGACTGACTAGCGACTAAAAAGGTTCGGAGAGAATAATGTGACCAATAATTTTTCATCGACATTTTTTGTTACTATTCGGTCGCAATTCGATCACTATTTCAGTTAGTGACCGAATTGTAACCCCGAATTTGTCGGTCTTTATAGGCATTTTTCTTGTGGTGCTAGCTCCTAAGAGTCCAAATCCAAATATTGGAAACCTCTTGTGATGCACTGCATTTTATACTTTATTAATTTTCTTATTGTTCTTCCTTTTTGTCTATTTGGTTGTTCTAGTTAGAAGTACTTAATGGCATTTTTTACTTCTGTTATGAACCTTCTAATAGCATGAAGATAATCATTAAGATATTCCTAACTACAATGTTTATTGTTGTCTATTTCTCTTCTGATGATTGTTGTGCAATTATCATTTACAAATGCTTGCTTATTACTTTTACTTATGACAAAATGTTTTTAGTTTAACAAATTCATTTTATTATAACACACTTTACTTTATATTGTAAATAATATTTAAAGCGAAGGTATGCATGTATTATATTGTATAAACATTAGTCAATTGGTGTCGACACACTAAGCCTAAGTGTTGACATAATAAACCTTATTAGTTAGTTGGTCTCGACACACTAAGCCTAAGTGTCGACACACCATCAACACTCGTTAAGAAAATTTTCTAAGTACAAAATGTATACGTATATCATACTGACTCTGACTCTAGAAAAGTCGAAGTGTGCTACCGATTGTTGAACAACTGGCCTCACTCTGACTCCGAAAAGTCGAAGTGTGCTACCAATTGTTGAACAACTGGTCCCACTTCGACTTCTGAAAAGTCAAAGTATGATATCGATTGATGAACAAACTTGTACTACTCCAACTCTGAAGAAGTCAAAGTGAGATACTGATTAATGAAGGAAAATCATAAGTCGGGCCTCATTACGACTCTCAAGAAGTTGAAGTTAGGTACCGATTGACGTATAAAGACCATCAATCGATGTCTCATTGCGACTTCTCTACAGTCGAAGTATGTCTATCGATTACCTTTGAACCTATTGATTGTTGATCATCTCTATATCGATTGATTGTATCGACTGTTGATCATACTCCGACCTTTCTACAGGCAAAGTCTACAGTCGAAGTTGCATACTGTTGTGTCCCTTGGTATAATGATGTCATGAACCAAGTATAACTATGATAAGTGTCTAAGAATCCTCTAACACATGTTTACTCGTGACAGGAAAAATCACAAAGTCAAAAGATCATTTGTGTGTCGACACACATTGCTTCGAAGGTCTACACACATGGCTTAGTCAGTGACTTACTTGTGTGCAGTGAACCACTTGCGTCGACACTAGCCAAAGGTCAGGTCGATGTATACTATCCTTCCAATAAGTGTTGAAGAGAAAAGAACCACTTGAGTTGACACTAGTCAATGTTTAGGTTGACACGTTAATCTTCAAGTCAGCGCTAAATGGAAAGGATCACAAGAGGTTGACTCTAGTGAAGCTCAGGTCGACACAAGTTCTACAGAAAGTCAACACATATTGAAGGTAAGGTCGACTCTACTACTCCAAGAGGTTACACTTGATAGCGAACAGGTCAACACAAAGTATATTAATAGTCAGTATCCTTTGAAGTCTAATGAATAAGGTGGACGCATGAAGTCATGAGGTCGACACTACTGAAGGATCTACATTGAGTATAACCAGCTTTATTGTGTGTCGACACAATGCACAAGAGGTGTCTACACACTAATCATTTTCTCCCACCAGGGAAAAGAGATTGCATGCATGTTCCTTTCTAGGTGCGTGATCCGAGGCCCGATCATTCGGGATTCTCGGCACACCTTATGAGTTTCTGGAAGAGAACTTTTTGGCGGAAAATATCTCCTAATGAATTGGGGATTCAAATGGGGACCACCTGATGATTCTGATATGCCAATCAAAAGGTGTGCGACATCCTCTTCGTATGCGATATAAAGAAGAAACACAGAGAACGGGAGAAATAGTGTAGAGAGAGAGAGAGCTGAGGAGAAGTGAAGCCGGTACAGATTTCACAATGGAAAGAAGAGTTGCTGCATCGATGCTTTGTCTTGTTTGAAGCCCTATTGTAGTCCTATTGATGCGGAGCATCGGAATTTATGATCAATCAGAGGCATTTGATTGTTAAGCTGATGCCTGAAGAAAAGCTTGATGATTTTGAGTCTGAAGTACAAGCAACTTGGATCGCAAGTGTTCAATTGATCAGATCTCGATGCAATTCCCATCTATAGCTAGAGTGTTTGATAAAATCTCCTTCACTTTTAGTGAATTCTCTTGTGCAATCTTTTCTCTTTCCTTCAAACAATACATTGTTTGGTTGTCTGCTCCAGTTGGAGTAGATGAATAGATCCTACAACTCTGAGTGTTAGGATTGTGAGATTGTGTAGATCTTGAAGTTGTGAATCAGTAGTGTTGTTGTGTATCAACGGATTGTATGAAGCTGTGAATTAGCATTTGTGTGAGAGTCTCACATGGTTGGCTTGGTGATTGAAGCCTCACTTAGTCTAGTAAGGGGTGGATGCAGGTCTCCACATAGGAGCCGAACCATGTTAAAAATCATGTTTGCATTGTGTGGTTTGCATTCTATTTGGTTTGTGATATTGAAATTGCTAGCTCTCTAACCTTAAGGTCTGCTTTGTTATTTCAAACTTTTAATTAGGCATATATCTATTCACCTCCCCCCCTAGATATTCATTCCATAACCAACACATACTGATTGCCTTAGATATCGATTGCTTATATGATTCATATTGATTGTTGGTTATATCGATTGTTGACCTAATCCAAGTCCTAGAATGTCAAAGTAAGGTTTTGACTTCTGTCAACTATACTTGATTTATTAATGACTATTGTTATATTTACAAAACTGATAATGTATTATTATTCCAATTAATATTCTTATGTAATCATTTAATGAACAACAGATTAACACATGATCTACACTATGATATTCCCTTTGTTATCTGTACAATAATCTATCTAATGAGCATTACACTTCTCTATTCTTTTTGTTTAATATTTTCTGTCATAAATATTTCTAAAGATCAGTTTCATAGTTTATTTTTCAAGACAGCTACATGTTTTACAAAGACATCTGTTGTCCTTCAGAATGTCAAATTTCTAGATTTTAAGGAAAAGCTCTTTTGTAGTTGTCCTGTGAGCCAAACAGGTGTCCATTCCTTTTAATGTTCACCTAAGTAATATTGTTCAAAAGATAGACTTTTCTCTAGAACTGATAGACATCTCTTACAACGACTTGTCTCTTACTTTCTATTATTATTATTTTAACTCTCACAAATCTAACCCTGAGATAGAGAAAAGACATGGTATGGTGCTTACAAATATCTATTAGAGTTGTCTAAATAGAACCATGCAGCTACCCATGTAGCTTCGAAGCCGCTGAAACTGAAAGAAACTCAAACATCTTCTGATGGACCTCTTAAGCTGTCCTCTAGTCACAATGTTCAAATTCAAACGGCTACATTCAAGCGACAAGTTGAAGACACTGAAGGTTATAGAAGGAGCTAAAGTTTGAAACAATAAAAGGAACACACATACACATAGATAGAGAGACATACAAATGTGAGTGCATAGAGAAGAGAAGTCTCCACACTCACAAAAAAAAAAAAGCGAAGAGCACACAAGATCTCAAGAGAGCCTTCTGTTCAAGTTGTGACTTCCTGCTCTCTTACATTCAGAAGCTTTTGTGTGGTGTTCACTTGTTATAGATATTCTCAATCCACCCTTAGTTAGAAAGAGTTAGAGCATTCATTCTTTTTGTATATCTCTTTCTGATCTTCTATGTGTGCTCATTTTTTGAGCAAACACTCTGTGTACACCACTTTTAGTGTTGTAACCAACAGATGGTTTGTTCTCCGTAGTGCCCCTCTGTGAAGGAAAGACCTACGATGGTAGGTGGTTGTAATACCCCTCTATGAAGGGAAGACGTGTGGGAGCAAGTGGGTGTAATACCTCTCAAGTGAGAGAAGGCCAAGTGTTCTTGGCAGTTAGTGAAAATCCCAAGGGGTGATTGAGGACTGGACGTAGGACTTTCATTTAGAATGGCAGGATAAATCTCTGTGCACTTTGTGTGAATGTTTTCGCCAAGTTCTCACTTGTTTCACACACACCACACTAAGTACTAACGATACTCTCTAGTGTTATCTTATTTTCAGATAAGTTTTTAACAGTGCAAGATGTCCTATTCACCCCCCTCTAGGACATCTAAAGCTCCATCTCGATCCAACAAGTGGTATCAGAGTAAGGTCTTCATTGAAAAATCAAAAGAGTTGAGAAGAGATAGCAGCAAAAGCTCACAACTATGAAGGACAGTTCGTAACAAGTGCACCATTTTTTGATTTCTTTGATGGTGAAGATTATCAGTACTGGAAGATGCGAATGAAATGCTTTTCGAGGCACAAACTTTAATATTTGGCAGGTAATAGAACAAGGTGACTATGCTATACTTGTTGATGGTACTTCTGCATTATCTATAGCTGATAAAAGAAATATGTCCATAAACTATAAAGCTAAAAACTATTTATGTTGTGCATTATCTAAGAGAGAGTTGAATAGGTTATCCGCATGTAGAACTGCTAAAGAAATGTGGGACAACTTACAAGTAACATATGAAGGAATGGATAAGGTTAAACAAACTAGAATAGATATTCTTATGTCTCAGTATGAATAGTTCAAAATGCTACCTAATGAAAATATCACTCAAATGTATAATAGATTCACCAATATAACAGTTGGTTTAAGTTCACAGGATAAGAACCTTACTAATGAAGAAACAATTAGCAAAATTCTTAGATCATTAACTATTCTTGGACTCCCAAAGTTACTGCTAATGAAGAAGCACATGATCTTACAGAACTTTCTATAGATAAATTAATTGGTTCTCTACTGGCTCATGAAATTAATATGGAAAGATTTTTTGAAAGCTCCTCGAAAAAGAAAATGCCAACTACTTTGAAGGTTGCAGATTTTTCTTCTTCATCTTCTAATGACTTCAAAGAAAATTCTGAGGACAGTGATGATAAAGCTATGCTATCAAGAAGACTTCAATGAATCCTTGCTAAGAAGAAGAAGTTCGGCTTGAAAAGGTATTTCAAAAAGGAAAAGAAGAAAGAGCCAACATGCTATGAATGCAATCAACCAGGATACCACAAATTAGAATGTCCTAAACTCAAAAAGAAAGATCCAGTTGAAAAATATGAGAAAAAAGAAGGCAAAGAAAGAAAGTTCAGAAAACACAAAAAGAAGGCAATGGCAGCTACATGGGACAACGAAGAAGCAACAAGTTCGGACACATCAAACATAGAATCAGAAGAGGAGCACGTAAATCTAGCTCTCATGGCAGGACTAGATTAGGTAACCTCTGAAACCTTGTTTACTTCATGTTTCGAGTCTAATTCTGATAGTGTAGAAGATACATTTAATGAATTATATGATAAATATAAAATTATAGTTAAATAAATGAAAATGGTTAAGTTAAATCTGATAAACCAAGAAAAATCTAATACTTTTCTAAAACTGAAATGGAAAGATTAGGACAACATCTAGCTGAAATTAAAAGAACAAATGAACTGTTGTGTGGATATTTAAGAACTAAAAATGCTAAAATTATGGAACTTGAAACTAATCTTAATGAATTAAAATATGACAAAAATTTGAGAGAAGAAAATGATATTTAAGAGCTTCCCTAAACAAAATAACAAACTACAAAACATCTTTAGTGGTAAAATTAAAAGGTGCTAGAACAGACAAAACGAAGTATGGAGTATGATACAAACCACCAATAAATGAAGAAGAAATTATTTATCCTGAACAATATCCAACTCCTAAGTTTGTGAAAGAAAAATTAATAAAAAATCCTAAAAAGGTTAATCAATATGTTTACAAATAGAAACTTAAGACTAACAACACTACTAAGTCAAAGCATGCCTATGATTTATGTTGCAGTCATTGCAATTAATTAGGATACACTGTTAGGAAATGCACCACTAGACATTTGCATTGGATTCTGAATACTAACCATCAAGGACCCAAGAAAGTTTGGGTACCAAAAGTCTCAACTTAATTTTGTTTGCAGGGGTGCCTGAAAGCATACAAATGGTACATAGTGGATGCACAAGGTACATGATTGGTGGTAGAAAACTATTCACATGTTTCAGAAGTGAAATCAGTCAAGTTACATATGGTGAAAATGGAAAAGGAAAAGTGATAGGATGTGGAACAATAGGAACAAAACGAAAAGATCTAATTGAAGATGTTATGTGTGTTGAAAGAATAAAACACAATCTCATTAGTATCAGTCAACTATGTCATAAAGGTCACTTAGTAAAATTTCAAAATGACAAGTGTGTTAATATGAAGGATGGACAAACAGTCTTCGAAACACTTAGAGTTAAGAATCTGTAAACTCTTCAGTTGGCCGAATTAAAAGAAGTCAACTTGTGCCTTGCAACTACAAAGAGTGAAGTGACTAATTTCTGGCATAGAAGAGTAGGACATGCTAGCACCTCAATGATCAAGAAATTAATCAAGCATGATCTAGTTGAAGGTCTTCCAAAGCTAAAATGGAGAAATCTGGAATCTATATAGCTTGTGTAAAAGGAAAGTAGACCAAGACATCTTCCCAATCCAAAATAATGGTAACTACTTCTAAACCTTTGGAACTCATTCATATGAATTTATTTAGACCAATAAGAACAACAAGTCCTCCTGAAAAGGTCCATGACTATGTAATTGTGGATGATTATTCAAGATACACGTGTATCATTTTTGGAAGCCAAATTAGAAATCTTCTCAACTTTTCTAATGTTCAGTAGACTAGTACAGAAGACTCGGAAACATCAAGTAATCAACATCAGATTTGATCATGGTGGGGAATTCAAAATTGAAGAATTTGCCAGATTCTGTGAAGAAAATGGCATCGAACATAACTTTTCCACACCAAGAGCACCTCAATAAAATGGAGTAGTAGAAAGAAAGAACAGAACACTACTGGACATGGCCAGAACAATGCTTACAGAATATAATCTACCAAGATACTTCGAGGCAGAAGCAGTCAACACAGCTTGCTACATTATCAATAGATGCATGATAAGACCAATACTGAAGAAGACTCCACATGAACTCTACAAGGAGAAAAACCCAAACATTAGTCATCTTTGACCTTTTGGTTGTAAGTGTTTCATTTTGAATAATGGTAAAGATAATCTTGGAAAATTAGATGCTAAAAGTGATGAAGGTTTTCTATTAAGATATATTTCAAAACCTAGAGGATATAAGGTGTTTAATAGAAAATTTTTAACAATTGAGCAAATTGTTCATGTTTTATTTGATGAAACTAATTGTTATATTAAGAGAATAGAATAAGAAGAAGATGTGTTGAAGACTTGTGTAGGGATCTTGAGCAAGCCTCTCTAGAAGAAAAAGATGAAGTCAAGGAAGATCCTCCAATAGAAGAACTTCAACAATAGGAAGAAACACATGAAGGACTTCCTAGAGAATTGAGGTATCACAGAGATCATTCAAGAGAAAACATAATAGGTGATCCTCAAGATAGGGTAAGCACAAGAGATATGACCATTCTATGTGATTGCACTGCGTTTGCATCTGAAATTGAGCATAGGACAAATCTTGGATCATTTGGTTATTGGGACCAGATGGGTCTTCAGAAACAAAATGAATGAATTACGGGTGATCACAAAAAACAAGGTCAGACTGGTAGCTCAGGGATATTCTCAAGAGGAAGATATTGATTTTGATGAAACATATACTTCAGCTGCCAGATTAGAGGCAATTCGAATTCTATTAGCATATGCATGTTCATTAAATATCCGTTTGCATCAAATGGATGTAAAGTGTAAGGCCCTCGAACTTTGTTCATTTTACTTGAACTTTTTTCATGTTATGTTTGTATATGTATATATATGCATATGATATTTGTTGTAAGTAGCATATTATTTATTTACTTATTTACATACATGTTTAATTCTGTACATGTTATTTTATTTAATTATATACATATTATATTTAAATAATATTGTATATAATGTATGTACTTAATATGTGAATGCATGTTTATGGATTTTTTTCTATGTTCTGGCCGAAATGCCAGTTAATGTTAATATCCCTTGACGTTGAGGGCAGGTTGACGGCAACCATTGTGCCGTTGATCAATGGATGTTTATTTCCTATAAACGGCAGCAACGTGGCCGTCTACTTCTCCATTTTTGTTGCGATTTCAGGTCTGAAAATGACTGCATTTTCCAGGGTTCTGGATTTGGAAACTACCCTCCAATGGTAGGATTCCAACCTACGCATTACCCTAACCCATTGGCCCTATAAAACACTAAGCTTGCACTCAGATTAGGTCTTTTGGACTCTTGAGAAAACGAGGGCTTTTTGTGAGAAAAACCCAAACTTTGGAGTGATTAATCTTGCGATTCTGTGCATCTTCCGGCGATCTTCATCGACCGGGAGGTGCACCTAGAATTGAGGAAGCTTCCCCGACCCCGGTGATCGATCTACATCGATAGAAAGACCGGATCTGGGAGGAGAATTGGGCATCTTCTTGGCTTTTCCGAGGAGAGCTTCAGCAACAAAATTAAACCATTCGACATTTTTTCAAAGCAAGTAATCGAGGGATTTCATCCCTGCATGTCCTTTAGGTCCTAGGATTTTTATGGATTTTTCCTCATGTCCTAGAACCCCCAATTCGTCAAGTTATGTGTAGTCTGTATGTGTTTCTGCAGACAGGAACTTGACAACAAGCTTGCTACCGTCAAGATCATGAGTTGGCGGCAACATCGTTGCCGTTAACCCCGGTTGGCGGCAACCCCTTTGCCGCCAAGTTCTTCAGGTTTTTCAAATAATTGTTTTGATCTCTGTGTGATGATTTTTGATCTTCTGATTGTCTGTTCATGCTGTAAATTTTATTGTTGGTCAAGTACAGTCAGTAGGTCATATCATGAGGATTTGTCAATTTTCCGAGCATGATAGAAATTAGGGCAATTTTTGTAATCAGAAAATAAGCATGATCTACCTGTGTTAATTCTAAACAAATTGATTCGTTACAAGTTAGGGTTCAGAAATTTTCTGTCCCTATGATGACTGTTCTCAGGATTTAGAACTGTTAAAACTGACTATGTTGTTGTGAACCATGTTTAAATGAAATTATTGATAAATCTTCATGCAATTTGTTTTAATTGTTAAAATTTGTTTTACTGTTCTAAAAAATCTGAAAATTTAAGTATGTGATATATACCTGTGTGATACTTGTGATAAAAATTTCATGCTGTTTTGACAACAGTAGGTACTGTTATTAGTTTAATAAGGGTAATTGACCATGATGAGCATGTTTAACTTTGATCATGTGAAATTTAGTGTTTAGCAGCATGATTAGGGATTTGTTGTGATTAATTATCATTGTGAAATAGCATGGTTATGTTCTGTAACTGATCTATGAATGTATGTTAAGTGCATGTAAATGAGTTAAAGGGTGTATGTAAGTGAATGAAGCATGTGATAAAATGTGATAATGTGTGAAATTGTGCCGATATTTGCATTGCTACCATAGAGGGCTGTGGAGCCATACTGTAGTAAAGTCCCTATGGGAAGGCTCAATGTGTGTGATATCCTACGGGCATTAGGATGAAATCCTGGAGGTGGACAAGTACCACTGGTTAGGGTGGAGAGGGCTTCTCTCGATTCTGCAAAGTTAACCATGATTCATCACTGTGTTGTCTAGGTGACGGGTATGTATATGTGATGTGTGTCCTTCTTATGGTTGTTCGGACTATGCGTCACGGCAAATTAATTATGAAATGTGAAAATGTGACAATGTGAATATGTGAATGTGAAAATGTGCAAATGTGGAAAGTGAACATGTGAAAGTGTAATGTGAGTATGTTAGCATGTGAAAAGGTGTGAATTCATGTAAATGTGATTTATTTGTATTAAAACAGCAAGCTAAACATGTGAATAAATGTTAGATTAACATGTGAAAATGATTAGACATCATGCTAAGTGTGTTATTTACCTTGTACATAGTTCTATGTTCTAAATTGGTAGAATTGTGTAATGATATGAATAGAGTTTGAACTACGAATCATGTTACATGTATGTGTAGAAAGCATGTGTAAGTTGTTTATGATTATTGTAAATTGTTATAAGCATATACCAAGTATTCTTCCTCATTGCTAAAAAATAGCATGTGTATGTGATATGTGTAAGGGTGAATCTTTGGATTGCTTGCTAGGTCTTTTAGAAGACTCATACTTGCTTTGGCATACATGTGAGGCAGGTGTCCCCGTTCTTGAGGAGGACATAGCTAGGAGCGACTCTGAGTGCGAGGAGTAGCTCTACTTGTGGACTTGCTACACATTTGCTTTTCTTTCATTAGTATGTAAACAATGCGATTGTATATTTCATATGGACAATGTATTTCTTTTAGACATGTAATAAGGTGAACTTTATTATTTCTTTTATTACTATATAGACTGTGGATTATGTGATGATGATGGAATGAGAACAAGGATAATTACTTATTTCCGCTGTACTCTTTTGATATTTGTGTACATCTCAATCTATTATTAGTGTTGGGTGAATGTCCCACTGTGATGACGCCCTTTGTACCGACGTGGATTGGTATAATCGTACCAGTATAAGGAGGGTTGTAACGACCCTCTTCATACCGGTACGATTATACCAATCCCCATCGGTATAAAGGGCGTCGTCACAGTGGGACATGTACCCAACACTAGTCGATAGGTTGATATGTACCTGGATAGCAATAGAGTACATCGGAATAAAATAATCAACTCAACTCTTACCCATCACTAACACACATTCCACAATCTAATAGCGAAATTGAAAGACAATGTCCACCTTAATACAAGATAAAAGAACTACATTGTCCAAATATTGTCCATACAATAATCCTTTTCGTGCTAGAAAAAAAAAGGTACAACTGGTAATAGCTCCACAAAATAGTCTTCTAATGACGATCCTCACCAAGCTTCCTTCTAGAAAAAGATACATGTCAACCTGTACGCCGAAGCAAGAGTGAGTCCAAAGACTCAGCAAGCAAACCAAAGTCTTAAACTTAAACATGTCACACTCACAATATGGCATTAACATTTAAGAGATGCACACTATCATCAAATCACGAAGGTACTCATGGTCCTTACTCTCAACTAGCAAGACATATTATCTTCACAGGAGCATGCTTTAGTCTACCATAATTCTATTCTAAATCATGAGCATTACATCATACACATGCACTTATTAGTTACACTTAACATGTAGCATGATTCATCCACACATTCTTTTAACCCATGGATATTTCTACTACTAGAGCATACAATTGAGCGTAAAGAAAAGAACAAGCTAGCATGATGACTACTTGCTTTTACATGACCTTTTTGTATTTATTTATACAATTTGCTTGCTGTTTTAACATAATAAAATCACATGCACATGGTTCACATTTGTAGCATGACTTGAAGGTTAAAACATGGTGAAACCATTTAGCAATCCATGAGCACTTAAGTATAAAACTTTTATACTAATTGAGCCTTCCAACTAGCATGGAATCCAATATTTTTCATGCAATTGCCATATTCATAATCAACCTTTGCAAACGTGAAAATCCTATTACATGCTCACTACCATTTCATTCACGTGAGAGCTATATATATACAATTCAATCACAACATGATAGCAATTAACGTGAGATTATCATATGTTGAAAGGGAAGTTCCTAATATGGATTCTACTCATTCTTACACAAGTGAAACATCGTTTTCATACATTTAGGTTGCTGTTTGGATATGCATTTAACACTTTCATGACATATATCATAAGTTCACAATCTAACACATTTATCCCACATGATTGCACACTTACTCATTCACATTGTTCACTTTTACACATTTGACATGTACACATGTTCACACTTACACAATTTACACGTTCCCACATCATTTACTCTACCACTTTCACTTATCATGTATCACATCGATTGCACTTACCACGTGCCATGTTCACATATTTCACACTTTGTTCATTTTTCATTGCTTACCAATTTGCCATGACACATAGTCCTAACCACCAGTAGAGGACACTAAAAAATATCTCATAGCTCATGCTCATTCCTTAGCACAGCTCTCAACACAACTCATAACACAACTCATAACACAACGCATGACAAACTCATACACATACTCACCACCTAGGCAATACAGCGGTGAATCTTGGTAACTGCGCAGACCGGGAGAAGCCCTCTCCACCCTATCCAGTGGTACTTGTCACCTCCGGGGTTTTCCCAATGCTTGGGACAAACTTATATCACATGGAGCCTTCTATAGGGACTTTTCTATATACGGCTCCCGATGCCTCTAGGGTAGCAGTGTCACATAGGCACAACTTTTACACTTTACTCATGCCGGTTTTAAAACGTATTTACACATAACTCTCACTCTCCCTCATTTTCTCATGCACAATGTGACTCTGTTTTTCTCCTAACCATGCTACTACAGATGACCATAATTAACATTCCAGAAGTTTCATTAATCAGGTTGGTTTAGCAATAACTAACCACATTACGATAACATACGTAGATTATTACATTTCACATGAAAAACACAAATTTATATACTGGTCCAAATGACCTGAAATTTTAACCACATGCTATTTTGGGTTCAAGATCATACCCTCATTGTTCAGATTTTTCTGAGCTAAATAAAATTTACAGAAAATCAAACATCTATTTTACATGCTATTTGAAATCCCTATTAGCATGGAAACCTAGCATAAGCATTTGATTTAACATGCCTCAGCCCTGACCTGACATGCCTGTATTTACGACATTCTACCCGTATTATTGCACAAAGCACGATTTACTAGAGAATTTAATAGTCCTATACATATTCTCTATTTTCCAAAACATAAACTCTAACAAATCATATAAACATGGGAAAAATCATAGAAATTGCAGGGGATGACTGATGCATGCTTACATGGCTCACAACATTTAGCACTTTCCGACCCTCTCTAAATCATCCAAACAGTGAATCAAGAAGGTATTATCTTAACATACATGCATTTTCACAAAACAATTAATTGCATTACTCATACCATGCTCAATAACCCATCCACACACCACAATAGATATCTTACATAACGTATAGGGTTTACAGTATACTCATCGCGAGAAACCCATCGAAAATAGTCATTTAGAGGAGAGAAAACAGTTAACGGTTCTGTCCTGACGAACTCAACGTCAATGTCTAGCCGTTTACAGGGGTTGACGGCATTATCGCATGCCGTTAACAGATGCACTGACGGCAAGGTCTCTTGCCGTCAAGTTCCTGTCTGTGTAAGAACACAGACCGAGCTTGGAAAAAGATTCAGAATAGGGGCTCCAGGACACGAATTAAAATCCACAAAAACTCTGAGACTTAGGGGACATATCTAGGCTCAAGACCTAGGGTTTACTTGCCTGAAGAAAAACCTCTAAACAGATCAAAATAGCCGATGAAGCTCTCCTTGGCTCTTGCCAAGAAGCCTCCAGAAATCCTTTGCTCCGGGTTCCAGGGGGTTGCAAGCCGCAGTCCAACGCCGGGGAAGCCTTCTCCTATGCTTGGATTCCTCCTTGTCGAAGAAGATCGCCAGATCCAAGCCTCGAACGCGGATCTGAGCTCTCAAGGTCAGTCCTCATCTCTTCTCTCAGCTTGGGTTCCTTTAGAAAATGCCAAGGGAGACCTCTAGGTTGCAAAGAGAGGTGTTTTAAAGAATAAGGGGGCAGAGGGGCTCGTGCAGGGGCTGAAGGGACAAGAGAGATGTGGGAAGACATCTCCCCAATCAGAGGCCTGCCCAATGAGTGTCTCTGCGCTCTGCAGAGCACAGAAAATTAGGGATATTGACGTCCACATCCCTGGACGGCTACATAGGGTTGGCGTCCGTCGATATGGACGCTGACATAACATGGGCGTCCATGTATGTTGACGCCAATACACTCTTCTGCCAGAACTAAAAATCATGCAGAAACCATGCTTAAACCACTCATACATGCACATGAAATCTATGTAGTATAGTGTATACACCTACACCGCGTAAATATCCAATAATTACTACTTATCCTACATACATACATAGGTACATTTAAGATAACAACACGCACATGAATATCTTCATACGCATACAAAGTATAAGGTATAACATGTATATTACTACACGGGCAATCAATAGCATTTATACCTAGGCATACACAAGCATACATGAATACACTAGAGAGATGTACGTAGATATCTACCTTGCATACACACTTGATTGGCATATATATAGTATACACACACGGGTGTAGCACACTTGTGTACATTATGCTTGAAATAGATGGATACAACATGCGAACGATAATTAGATTAACTTGCACAACTTTACCTAACATTGCTTAAGTACTATATGAATAATTTAGCAAATTGACTATCCTCACCTAATTATCATAAAAATACATGCATGTTATTCATGAGGAGTATATAATCCCAATATAAACTACTAAATACACCTACCATGCTTGAACTTTATGTACATGCAATGTACGAAGTACATGTACGCATAACTAAACCATGCAATGAACCATGTTTACAATTAAACATACACATGCATACATAAGTACACCAAGGTGTATGCATGTAGAATTAGGTATACAATTGTCACACGCACAAGATAACATACATACCTACATACACATATGTACTCATATACTCTCTTATACAAAATTCCATGAAATAGGTAGTATAGGGGTATTCTTCAATATTTAGAAAATACATACATAATATACTCAATAATTCTAAGTCTAAGATTTTGGAAAAGAAAAGAGAACATTCATATTACTTTTATTTAGCTAATTGCTCACTTCTACGCGAATACGTATATATATATTATATATATATATATATATATATATACGTATATGCTCATGCTCAAGAGAAGTATAAAACTTATAGTAGGCACAATGAACTACGCAGCTATGCACACAACAAGCGAACTCCCAACACACATTCATATACATACATATATATAAAAGAGAATAAAATTTCGGGGTCTAACAAGGGGTCGTTACATAATGAGTGATTTTTAGGAAGGGTTTTATAAACGGAAGGAAGTTGTTTGAGGACAAACCACAAGTTGAAGATACTAAAGATCCAAATCATTGTTTATATTTAAAGTTAGACACTATATGGTTGAAACAAGCTCAAGAGCTGGTTGAAAGATAAGTATGTATCTTCATCACTAAGTTTTCAAGAGGTAAAATAGATAGCACTTTATTATTAAAAAAATCAGAAGGGATCTTTGATGTACAAATATATGTTGATGATATATTTTAGTTCTGCAAATGAATCACTTTGAAAATTTCTTGAAAATCTCATGCTTTTAAAGTGAGTTGAAAGAGCATAATGGGTGACTTAATTATTTTCTTGTCTTGCAAATCAAGCACACCAAGGAAGGTATTCACATTTGTCAAACCGAGTATATTTCAGATTTACTTTCTAAGTACGGTTTTGACAAGTGTAAGATTTTAGGTACACCTATGAGCTCATGAAAAAAGTTAAACAGTGATCCAATTGGTAAGAAAGTAGATCAAAAGATCTATAGAGACATAATTGGGTCATTACTCTATCTCACTACTAGTAGACCTGATATAAAGTTCAATGTATGTTTGTGTGCCAGATTTCAGGTTGATCCAAAAGAATCTCAAATTAATGCTGTTAAAAAAAATAGATATCTTATTAATACAAGTAAATGGGGTTTATGGTATCCCATATGTTCTGAATTCAAACTGCTTGGATATAGTGATGCTGACTATGCTGGATACAAAATAGATAGGAAAAGCACCAGTGGTACGTGTCAATTTCTTACATGATGCTTAATCTCTTGGTTTTCTAGAAAACAAAACTCAAAAGCATTGTCCACAACAGAACTACAATACATTGCAACTAAAAGTTGTTGCACCCAATTGCTATGGATCAAACATCAACTGGAAGACTATGGTCACAAATTGCATGAAATTCCAATGAGGTGGGACAACACAAGGGTAATCAACCTGACCAAAAATCTTATCCAGCACTCAAGAACTAAGCACATTGAGGTCAGACATCATTTCATCAGGGACCATGTAAGTAATGGTGTTATTTTACTAGAA
Source organism: Colocasia esculenta (assembly GCA_014218235.1). Classification (NCBI taxonomy): domain Eukaryota; kingdom Viridiplantae; phylum Streptophyta; class Magnoliopsida; order Alismatales; family Araceae; genus Colocasia; species Colocasia esculenta. The sequence continues at coordinate 133,218,894 of CM024754.1, forward strand.
TTTGTGGCTACATATCATCAATTAGCTAATATTCTTACTAAACCACTTCTTGAGAATAGGTTTACTTTAATCAAGAGAGAAATAGGAATGTGCAATCTTAAACAAATGCTTAAACTCTATGATACATTGTATGATCAAGTAAATGACAATTTTTTTTAACTCCTTAGGACTCGACTTCTCACAAGTCGAAGTTCATGAAGTCGAAGTTACTAGTATTTTAAATTCAAATTCTATTCATTTAGGGGAAAGAGTTAGTTAAATACTAAATGTTTATTCACTCAATCCCAACCGTTAATCTCCCAATCTGTGGTCCTTTATAGATTTCCTTTCTTTATATAAACTCTTCCTCATTCTCTTTCCAAATTACCTATTTGCAATCACTCTGACTCCTTCGTCTTCTTCCTGGTTCCCGCGTCCATTTTCAACGCAACGAAACCCTTGCTATGAATCTGTCAATTTCTTCAATCCTTGTGAAGAAGGATAGGATTTTTGACCCTATTGGGATCATCTCACATCTCCTTTACAATCTTTCCTAGATTTTTCCAATGTATTTTTCTAGATGGACTCATCTAGGGCACTGGATGCTTCCTTTTTCACTCCGGAGTAGTTCTAGATGATAAACTCCACCAAAGCTTCGATTTATCCTAGAAAAGTTGTAGATTTCTCTCAATTGACAGGCCGCTTAGGTTCAGTAGTAGAATCTTTGGAAGCTATAGGCTGGAGAAGACTATGTGAGATCTAGGAACCAACCTATGAAGACGTAGTAAAGGCTTTTTATGTGACTCTTCAAGTTTTTGCAGATAGATCTCCAGAAGGATATGTGAAAGGTACTAAGATTTCCATTTCTAAAGATTGGCTACTAGAAATTTTGGATTGCCCTACCTCTGGGCACAAATCATTGATGTTGTGTCTATGGAAAAACATAAATTAGGGATTATTAGAAGCCTAGACACTGTCTCTAAGAAAGGGCTTCTCATCAACGAGCTCTCAACAAAGAAGAGGCTCCTCCATGCCATCTCATTACCATAGTGACGCCAAGAGCAAAGACACATTCGTCCATCATAGCCAAAGATGGCAGTTGCTATTTTGGGCCATTTAGAGGCATGAAGTGAATTTTGCCTCTCTTATCATGGAAAGAATGGCAGGGTCCAGATTTCTCCAAGAATCACTTCCTTATAGACCTCTACTAACAGTCATCTTTAGAAGAAGAACTCTTAATGCCAGTTAAAGAAAAGATTGGGATATCCACTCTTCGCAGAAGCCACTAAATATTAGAGGATAAAGACAAGAATTTTTGGACAAAGGATTCTGTATCAGACTGTACTTATGGCATTTTTCCTGATGAGCTGTAGGATACTTCTACTACTCCTCCAATTCAATCAACAGTAGATAGAAGAGAGGCAGTCAGAGAAGAAGTTGTTGGTCCTATAGATGCTGATCAAGCAGACCCTTCCTTTCAACAAGATCCCCCTGAGGAAACCATTGATCTAGTACATAGGGATCTCAAGGGCAAAGCAGTTGCTCATGAAGAAGATCCTCCTACATCCTATGAGCCTGCTATGGAGGTAGACTTTCATCATGTCTCTCCACCTCCAGGTGAGACCCAGCCAAGGTCTCAGGGGGAGACAAGTAGGACCATTGATGAGGTGTTGAATTTGGTCCTCAGACAATAAGATATGCTTGGTGTACTTCAGATGCAGATAAATCAGATTGATGCTAAAATTGATTTCTTGTCGGATGAAGTTCATTAGATGAAGGATTTCTATATCAATTTATTTATCAGTAGAATAAGGGTAGCTCTCTAGATCCACCCACAGAAGCTTAGCCAGAAGCACAGTAGCCAGAGTAGCAGTCAGTGAAGCAGCCAGATCAATTACCAAAGCAACCATTAGAACAACAAGAGCAGCCTGTTGAGCTGATAGAACAGAAATCAGTTGAACCAATAGCAGAAGTAGAAGAGCAGTCTACTTAGCCAGTAGAGCAGTCATCCCAAGCATAAGTCTCTCAACCTAATGTTCAGACCTTCAAGAGGAGAGTCAATAGGAAATTGGTCAAGTTAGGGTCCATTGTCTTTCCTTCCTCTCAACCTATAGCCTCCTCTGATCCTACTCCCCCATCTGCTCTCACTTCTTATGCCTCCTTTCATCAAGTGTATACCTACACTCCACCACCTGTAAACACCCAAACTCTTCACACCTTAGCACCACATTTTTTCTCATCTTTTCCTACCTCATCTACTCCCTCTGCTGATCCTCACTCACAACCTCTTGCTCAGGCAGTACCCAGTGGGGTCCTTCCATCTCAAGTTGGTAGAAGAGTAAACATAGACTTAGCTTAACTTTTACTCCTTTTTGGTATGCTTTCATCTATCATTCTGAGCACCATTTTGCTCTTTTTGAATAATTTTTTAAAATCAAAGTCTTTCTAGAAGTCCATGGGTTGCCTGGTTATAAATTTGAAGATTGGCTACCCATATTGATCAGGACTAAGGAAGTTCCTCTAGATGTCCTCAATCTTATCACTCAGAAGAGTCATAGTCTTTCAACTGAAGAATTCTTGTCTGTCTACCATGAAGAAGTAGTCAATTTAGAGTAACCAAGCTAGAAGTAGTGGCCTGCTGGATGTTTCCACTCATTTGGGTCTAAGATTTTTGATTTCCTGGGAATCTACTAAAAGACTAGCAAGTCAGCTATAGCAAAATGAAGAAATTCAATGAAGAGAGATTTAAATTAAATCTAGATGATGTCAGTAGAGGTAAGTGGGCCAGCTACTTAAAAGGGAGAGAGCTATAACTCTATCCATGACTGTTGGAATACCCTCAAGTTTGTACCCCTGCCGATAGGTGAAGTTTCCTTCAGAAAGGACTTTGCTCAAGTAGTCTTCAGTAGGCACATCAGCTAGCTGTACAGTTTTAGATCAAGTATGGAAAAGATCTATCTTTTCATAGGCATGTCCTACTACATGCTGCAAAGACTACAGATTATCTCAAGGAATTTCAGCATAGCTTTGCAGAGTCGAGAGATTATCAGAAGAACAATGGGCACTATGTTATCCTGAAGAGGCTCAAGAGTGGCACAAGAAGAAAATTCACCCCTCTTCTTATTTGACTAAGAGTTATGATGCCCTTTGGAAGTCTCTATCTCTCAAATGGGAAGACAGATACAGAATTTACTACAAGGCCTAGGCAGCAGCTCAATCACAATGACTTCAGTGGAATACAACCATCCATGAGATTTTGCACAAGGGTGCTATTAGGAAATTGACTCCATTAAGGCAGACTCTAAGCAGTGATGCATTTCATAGGAAACGTCTTTGGTACAATTGCAAGCATCTTAAGTCCTTTAGGAGAATTTCCTCAGTAGGACCTTCCTATAACTTGGATAGCTCTGTCTTTATTCATGTATTTTCTTAAAATGAGAAGAAGTTGTGGGATATTCTCCAACCCTTCTTTGATCAAATTCCACCTTCTCCTTATCTCCAAAAATCCTCCGAATGTATGTACATATGCTTTTAAAGTTATTAGTATATACTGTTCCCACTAATCTCTATGCATTTCTTCCTCTTTCTCTCTATTTTATCCTTTCTATTAATGTCACAAAGGGGGAGAAAAGATATAGAGAAACGATATATAGGGAGCAATATATATAGTGTGAAATTATTTTTCGTAGAAAATATTTGGACAAACTTGTTTACATTGTCTATATAAAAGATTGTTTTTGTCATTAGCAAAAAAGGGGTGAATTGTTGTGCAATTATCTTTACAAATGCTTGTTTATTGCTTTTACTGATGAAAAAATCTTTTTAGTTAAATAAATTCATTTTATTATAACACACTTTACTTTATATTATAACTAATGTTTAAAGCAAAGGTATGCATGAATTGTACTATATAAACATTAGTCAGTTGGTGTCGACACACTAAACCTTATTATTCAATTGGCGTCGACACAATAAGCCTAAGTATCGACACACTGTCAATAAGAATTTTTTCTAAGTACACAACGTATACATATATCATACTAACTCTGAAAAAGGAATTTTTTCCCCATTGTTTTCCATTTATTTCTCCAAAAAATTCGAAGTGTGTTACCGATTGTTGAACAACTGATCTCACTTCGACTCCAGAAAGGTCGAAGTGTACTACCGATTGTTGAACACCTAGTCCCACTCAAACTCCTTAAAAGTTGAAGTATGATATCGATTGATGAACAAACCTGTACTACTTTGACTCTCAAGAAGTCGAAGTGCGATATCGATTGATGAGAAGAAAATCATAAGTCGGAGTCTCACTGTGACAATCAAGAAGTTGAAGTTAGGTGCTGATTAAGGTATAAAGACCATCAATCGATGTCTCACTGTGACTTCTCTACAGTCGAGGTCTACCTATCGATTGCCTTTGAACCTATCAATTGTTGATCATTTCTATATCGATTGATTGTATCGACTATTGATCTTATTCTGACTTTTCTACAGTCGAAGTCTATAGTCGAAGTTTCACACCGATTGCCTTAGATATCGATTGTTTATATGATTCATATTGATTGTTGGTTATATCTATTGTTGACCTAATCCGACTCCTTGAATGTCGAAGTAAGGTTTCAACTTTTGTCAACTGTACTTGATTTATTAATGACTATGTTATATTTGTAAAACTATTAATGTATTATTATTTCTATTAATGTTCTTATGGAATCATTTAATGAACAACATATTAACAATGATCTACACTAGGATATTCTCTTTGTTATCTGTACAATAATCTATCTAATGAGCATTGCACTTCTCTATTCCTTTTGTTTAATATTTCCTGTCATAAATATTTCTGAAGATCAATTTATGGTTTAATTTTCAAGCCAACTACGTGTCTTACAAAGACATCTGTAAGTGTCCTTCAGAATGTCAAGCTTCTATATTTTAAGGAAAAGCTCTTTTCTAGTTGTACTGTGCGCCAAGCTGGTGTCCATTCCTCTTTTAATATTCACCTGCCTAGTACTGTTCATAAGATAGACTTTTCTCTGGAACTGATAGACATCTCTTACAAATGACTTGTCTCTTACTTTCTATTATTATTATTTTAACTCTCACAAGTCTAACCTCGAGATAGAGAAAAGACACGGCATGGTGCTTGCAGATATCTATTAGAGCTGTCTAAATAGAACCACATAGCTACCCATGTAGCTTTAAGGCCGTTGAAACTCAAAGATCTTCTGATGAATCTCTCAAGCTATCCTCTAGTCACAATGTTCAAATTCAAACGACTACATTCAAATGGAAAGCTGAGGACACTGAAGGTTATATAAGGAGCTGAAGTTTAAAACAATAAAAAGGAACTCACATACACACAGATAGAACGACATACATACGTGAGTGCATACAGAAGAGACGTCTCCACACTCACAAAACAAAACGAAGAGAACACCATATCTCAAGAGAGCCTTCTGTTCAAGCTGCGACTTTCTACTCTCTTACATTCAGAAGCTTTTTGTAGACATGCCATTTTGACAATATATCGAGTACATTTCATGTTATACCACAATGCCTTAAAGTGGCTCTCTTCAATAACCTCTTGAGTAATTTCCTATTTTTTTGGATTTTCTAAGATTTTAGGAATTTTTCTAGGGGTCTTTAGGGGTTCAGTGTGTACAACTGATTCGCGACGGACATAGTGGTCACAGTTTCAGGGGTTTGATCTGCGACGGGTCAAACCGTCGTGTATTACACTTCCTTTTCTGGCGCCTGCTATGTTTTAAATCGCGTCCAGCCAAGTCGTTGCGTTTAAGAGTTTCCAATTTCAAATTATAGCAAATTCCAAAAAAAAAATTGGAAAGATTTTCTTGCTAATTAGAATCGCGTCCACATGGTCCGTCGTGTTTCTAACCTTCCATCGATTACGAAGATTGACTCCCTATCAGAAGATCGATTATGAAGATCAACTCCCTATCAGAAGATCGATTCATTCAAATACACGACCACTTATGTTGTCGTGATTCAACATTTCCATTTATTAAATTCGGAAAGAATCAATTGGTATTGGAAGTGTTTGAAACACGATGGTCTATGTCGTCGCAATTCTAAAACCTGCTATAATCGATGTTTGGAAAGGCTTAATCGGAGTAAGTGGATCTTGTTAAACGTGATGCTTTTATGGGTAGAGATTTACATCAGTAGGGGACCACTGTGTCCATCGCGATTTACGAAATTTATCCCTATAAGAAGGCCCCTGAGGCCATTGTTTTAAAACAATCCCAAGCACTACGGTGAAGCCCTGCCACACTGAAGAGTCAAACCCAAGCTTTGAAGAGAAGAGTCATTTCCTCAAGCCATTCCAAGTCCTTATCCATTGGAGCATTGGTTCTTCTTCGCCTCAAGTGCGTTGGAGTGAGGAGCGGAAAGCTTCTTCCACTTCGCCCATTCACAGCAGTGGGCTCTTGTGCATCAAATTTTTCATTCTTCTCTTTATTCCATTGCTTTAGTTCATTCATTCACACATTATTCACACACACATTTCATTTCCATCACACCCATTCCTTTAGGGGTTTAACACCACCTCCACAAGGTGTGCTCAAGCACATGCAAATGTATTTTGCTTATATTTATTTGAATTTCATACTACACAACCTAGTCTAATCATTTCTTCATTTGTTTGCTTGTTTCTCCATTTTGCAAGGTAACCATCGATCTAAGATCTTCTCTGCTGGCCGGTCGGTTGGAGGAGTAGAAGTCAACCCACCAACAATTCCATCTCCCGCGATCTTTGGGTGAAGGTAAGTAAACCCGTCCTTCGCTCACTCGTTCGGTACCCTCATGTACCTGGCGATCACACTCCATCTTCGTGCACACACGGACTCTCTCCCTCTTATTCTTCTACGCCATTTTATCACATTTCTTTCCTTAAAATTTTCCTTTTTTTAATATTACTCTTTGTGGAGTGTTTGATTGAAAAAACACATTCACACTTTTGTGTGGTGTTTACTTGTTCTAGATTTTCTCAATCCACCCTTAGTTAGAAAGAGTCATTCATTCTTTTTTGTATATCTCTTTCTGATCTTATGAGTTTGCTCATTTTTTGAGCAAACACTCTGTGTACATCACTTTTAGAGATGTAACCCGCAGAGTGTTTGTTCTCTGTAGTGCCCCTCTGTGAAAGGAAGACCTACAATGGTAGATGGTTGTAATACCCCTCTGTGAAGGGAAGACGTCTGGGAGAAAGTGGGTGTAATACCTCTTAGGTGAGAGAAGGCCAAGTGTTCTTAGCAGTTAGTGAAAATCCCAAGAGGTGCTAGGGGACTAGACGTAGGACTTTCATTTGGAGGGTCAAACAAGGATAAATCTCTCTGCACTTTGTGTGATTGGTTTCCGCCAAGTTCTCACTTATTTCACACACACCACACTAAGTACTAAGGATACCATCTAGTGTTATCTTATTTTCAGATAAGTTTTAACAGTGCAAGAAATCCTATTCACCCCCCTCTAGGACGTCTAAAGCTCGATCTAGATCCAACAACGACAACCTGTGTTGCCGTCAAAGAAAATGTGATCCAAGTAGGAACCTTACCCTGTAGCTACGTTAGCCCCTATAAATAGATGGGTTCAAGCCATAGGATTTATAGAGAGCTCCTTGGAGGAGGAGATCATCATCATCAGCTAAGTTTATGGTGATTGAAGTTACAAGGACTTCTCTTCTTTGACCTAGGAAGGTGTTGACGTGCGGAGGAATCGACTAGAGGAGCATTAGTGGAGGCATTTTTGTAAAGAGATCACCTAGGGTTTGAAGTAGCTTCTCTGATTTAATTATTTGTGGTTTGAGCATAATCCAGGCAAGTAATTGGAAGTTTAGAGCCATGATCATACACTTTAGACTGTGCATTTTTTCTTTATTTTCTTATGGCTTAAGTTAAACAAAATTTTGGATTTTAATTGTCAGTTGAAAGATTAGATTTTCTATGTGCTGGAAGTTGATGGCAAGAATTACTACCATTAAAGTTCCTTGATGCCACTAGACTATGTCATTAAGATCAACTTGACAGCACAGGTTGGTGCCGCCAACCTCCCCTTAATGGCAGTCAATATTGTCCTTAAGTTTTTATTTCCATAGTCTATTTTATTCTAGTTAATGTAGATTTGGAGTTTCTACAAAAAGATAAGTGTGTGGATTGTCCTAGCATACACTTAGGTTATTCTAATACTACTCTATCATCATGTGATGTGTGGATACGTTTCTGGATATTATAGTCATATTTTATTTTACTTGGTTTATGAGAAATTAGATAAGAAAATATAGATAGTTATTGTATGTTTTTTTTCCAATGGAGAGAAATACTTATTTTATGTAGTTAACGTTGATTGCATTGTTATCATATAGTTCTGTCTAGAGAATTTTTTGCACTTCTGAGGTAATTTTATATGTATGAGAATATTATGTAAATTATAGTACATTATAAGTTTGTCAGAAAATTATGAAAAATTTATGGTTTGATTTACTATATGAGTTTTATGTTGTTTTAAATTTTTAAAATTTTCTTAGTACTGTAAATGTTTCTGTTCTATTTGTGATAATTATAAGCTGTGTTAAATTAAATTAAAGTCTATGTAATTACAGTAATTAACTACATGATTTAAGTTACTAAAACCTCTATATACTACTAATCTAAATAGTGTGACTCATGAATAAGTTTGTACTTGCATGTAAAGTATGTATATGATCACATACTTGCATGTTATTAATGCCAAAAAGACACTGCCACCATAAGTGGAGACTAGAGTTGTATTGTAGTGATGTCCCTATAAAAAAAACCCATATAATTTACTGACCTCGTGGGCAACGGGGTTGAAATCTTAGAGATGGACACACTTGCACATCTCATTGGTGACGGTGGAGAGGACTTCTCCATATTTTACGCAATAATTAAGACTCATGAATGTCTCTCCTAGGTGATTGCTTTGGGATTGACTGTACTGATTGTCTAGTGGTCATTTGTACACTGTTTGACTACTATAACTACTTACTGTTTACTGTTTACCATTATTGCTACTACCTATCGATTATGCTTTTGTTTACTATCTTATAATTGTACATGTTACTAATACTATTAATGCATCTTATGTTAAATAGTGTTCACCATCATTAGATTGACTATACCATATTACATGTGTAAGTGTTAAATGATATATTAACCATAGGCATTATTTTTTAAGATTGATAGTATTTTTGAATTGTACTTAATTGGCTATGTATTTAAAAACTTTATGTATATGATATTATGTGTATGATATGTGATCTATGATTTATCATGTTTTTCGAAGAATAGTATATTGTAGATTTCCTTTTACTTGTTGAGTCTATTACATGGACTCACACTTGCTGACATTTTAGAAGTTAAAAATCTAAAAGCCGAGTAGTTAGTGAGATCTGACGTGGTGCGTGAAGAGTAGACTTATAGTTTAGCACTTAGTATGTGAAATAAGTGCAGTTGAACTATTAGTTAATTTGCTATTATGGACTGATCATTGTACTTGTACTTGTATTTAAACTATATAGATTGTGATATGTGGATTATGAAGTTGATAGAATAATAGTTATTTATTTTTGCTACAAAATTTTTTCTCTATTTGTGTAAATCTCAATATAAACACCTATTGTTGGGGTATTTTCCCTTATAGCATCTCCCTCTTGTTAGAATGTTGGTCAACGAGACCGTAGAGCATTACACCTCTCAACTCTGTTGGGCCCCTCTCTTTTATAAACTCTGGGTTGTCTAAACGCACCGCTACACGGTGTGTTTCCAAATGTAGCACTCCCCCAGGCGCACTTAAGAAGTTGAGCGCCATGCGTCTCTTGGGCACGTCGTACGTCCAAACGGGTATCAAATTAATACAGACACGTGATAAAAATAACAAAACCTAAACGCGCCAAACATGGATGGCGCGAACATAAATGCACCAAAAATCTCTGGCTTGGCTCTGCATCCTAAATGCACCCCTCACTACAGGCGTGTTCTCAATGCATTGCCCAAGCCAGGCGTGTTTCTAAATTACGCTGGCTGTGTTGTGTGTGACAACAAAAATGTCATTCAGAGAGTAAAAACTTCATCTAGACTAATACTCTCACACTGACCACACCTTGTCCAGAACACCTGGACAGGCCATACGATGATCACAACACCTACTTAATCGATAAAATGGAATCCGAAAACATCAGACGCTATACTTAATAACTAGACTCTCTATGGCCCCTTATCTATCAATTGGACTTTCGGCTTCAGCAATTGGATATTACAGAGTGGGCCAAATTAAAGAACTAAAATTCCCCCTCTCCAATGCCCAACTGACTCCACCATCTAAGCGTTAATCTCATATACCATCCATGGGGAAATGGAGTACTCAAACTGTGTATAAGAAGATTAATTAGAAGATGCAATGTCCGACTGTTTTAGACGCACGATAGCGATAAAATGATTCCTCTCACTTTACACATCATTTCACTCAATTCCGAATTTGGGGGTGCGGTGGTAATGGTGGTGGAGGTTAAGAAGCTCCCAGGAACAGGAATCAAGTGCACGCGTCGCATGCAGACGTCTAGTTAGGTTATATATGTGCTTGAGCTAATTAGGTTTAGAGATAAGGTGACGTTGCATCATCACCAGGCTCTTGTTACATTATGTATATGCAATCTGGATCACACCCATCACTTGTTAATTCAGCAGTGGATTCGCATCGATTGACGCAACCAATTATAGAAGAGAAATGGCGGAAGAAGATTATATACGATTGATCGAAGTGACTGTTATAAAGCACTGCATGGCCCCAGTCAGGAACTGCCTCATCTTTCTTCCATGCCAATCACTTCATGAGGAAAAGAGTGTTAGGAATATGTCTGGCTTCAGGTGATTAATAGAGCTGTACATATCCATATATATATGTTTGCTTTAAGGAGATGGTTTACATTACATCATTTTCTGCGTAGAAAAAGAAGCAGCCCATGCATGTACCAATTATATCCGTTGGTCTCCAACCTACATAATAAACCAAGATTAGGTATTTGTCACATGAGGGCTTATTCTTTTTCTTTGGAGTGCTGAGGCCTTGGTCGGCTGCCGCACTATTATAAAAATAATGTGGAATTGGACACAATCATGGCAAATATCAGATACACACATGTGCATGCAGAACCATAGTAAGCAGGTATATAAAAATAGTCTAAATAACAACAACAAAAAGATAAAATACATGAGATGAATTACAATAAAGAACATGATGAAATGAGGTAGAAACGAATATAGTAGAAGCGCCTCTAAGGAGACTCCCCTTAGAAAAGATATCGCCCCCACAAGAATAGTATGTCGGGTAAGACGATCTCCTCTCAGGATACGACTACCATCACGAGATTAAAAATCGCACTTATCCTAATCTCGTAAACAATGCTACATGAAACCTAAACCTCTTCTATAAGTAAGGGAAAACGGGAACAGAGGATGTGCACTGGTCACCGGCGGAATGCGACGCAGTGGCAAAAACTGGAGACGCTGTCGGGGACACTGGGGCGGAGCAACACAATCATCGGCAGGGGAACGAGAGAGGGAGCGACAGGGTGGCGAGCGGTTCCTCCTTACGAGAGTCGAGAAGATGCTGCGGTTATCTAGATTAACCGTGATTAGGAGACCTAATCACCATATGAAGTGTCTAACGCCCGCGCAGACCAAAACAATGGGCCCGCTATGAGAACTGGCCCAAAATAGTTCCAATGTCTCCAAGAAAGGCCCAAACAAAAAATGAAGAAGTAAAATGATGTCAAGTCAAGCCAGCTGGACCGCACTATCACACGCGCGCACCCGTCCGACCCAGTCCGGCGGCGCGCGTGTGTGATATGGTCTAGCATAACCACACCATTGTCTATAAGACATAGTCTCATAGACTCTTGGGGTTATGAAGTCCCTAACCCCTTAAGGGTATCCCATGTGAGACTAAAAACCTCACACATAAAGACAAACTAGCACAACTTTTGATGCACCTTTTACTTTATCAACCTTGAGTTTTACCTTTCTTTTATATTGCCCCTTAACACCCCATTTACCCAACATTCTCCCAAAAACTCAAGATTTGATAACATGGAATAAACAGAAGAGGATAAACATATATAACATGCTTTCAGTAAAAGGTACTTTTCGTGTTTGAACATTCACCTAAGTATTTTCAACATTTATCCCCACAGAACTGAAGTGAATTAATCTTAAACTTGATTCTTTGAAGTGAGGATTACTTGTCAAAAAACAAAATGATATATGACTTTTGATAGCAATTTATAAACTTGACACTTTAAAGGCCATGCGCCCTATCCTGAATCATAAGTACATTTAGGAACAATCCAATTCCCTTAATTGCAGCCTCACAATAGTACTCATTTAGGTGGGCTTCCCCAAGAATATACTGCTAATATCCTGCCTTACTAGGCTTGAACCCATTCAGAGTAATAAGAACTCTTCATATACAGCAGTATCAGGCACTTGGTCAGGATATCAGGGAACAGACACAGATACAATGTATCAAAGTAGTAAGTGCCTCCAAATTCTCTCAGCAGATTGTTGTTACCACATTGAACCTTTATTGTGGGATCTCCACTCAGGTAGTTTGGGTTGTCTCTGCAGGAGAATAAATGATGGGTTTCAGTCTCATCCCCGACCTAAATTTCTAGACTTTCTTTTTCTCAAGTCCTTTAGTCAGAGGAGCAACTAAATTGTCATTGGTATCAATAAAATCTACAACGATCACTCCTTGAGACACTAAATCCCTTACAGATCTTAATCTGATTTGGATATGTGTCTCCTATCCTTTTTTTATTGTACTTTGAACTCTTGAAATTCGCAATTGTGGTCATGTTATCACAATGCACAGAGATCACAAGAGTACGCTTACTCATTAGGAGAAGTACTGACAGAAGACCCCTAATCTACTCAACTTCCAACCCAGTGATATCGAAAGCACACAACTCAGCCTTCAAAGTAGAAGGAAAAGTAACCTATGCATGTACCAATTATATCCGTTGGTCTCTAACCTACATAATAAACCAAGATTAGGTATTTGTCACATGAGGGCTTATTCTTTTTCTTTGGAGTGCTGATGCCATGGTCGGCTTCCGCCCACCACTTAATTAAGGAACTAGTGGTCGTATTATAAGAGCTTAATCTCAGACAATTTGGATTGGCTTCTCCACCATGAAAGGTCATGGAACCCAACTGATCAATCCCTCTTTATCAGTTTGACTTCCCCAACTAAAGTGACAAGGCATGCCCAATGCTGAGTACTGTTGGGGCCACCACCACCCCATATATATGGCTCCTTAGACTGTTGATCTTCTAAACAACCTTGACCACCTATACATTGGAAGCGATTGTGAGACCTGAACCCTCCGGCCAACTTGATGTTGGAATGAAAAATTTCCACAGTGTTTGTAAATGGTCAGGTAGCTAGACATGATCGTCACAGAGGAGGTGAATTTTGTGATAGTACTATACATCTACAGAAGTCCATTTACGAGCTACTGTGAGATCGATAGTGATATTCCCACCCATTAAGACTAATCACAGAGGATGAAGTCATGTCAATGGCCTCTAACATCAACAAAGTAATCAAATCTTAAGTTTTTTAATGGAACAGTTACCCTAAGTCTGAGGGTCTGTCGGCCAACTACATCCGTGAGTCCACTAGGCTTATAATATCTGTACGTGTTCTGATGGAAGTCGTGTGAATTGACCTAAAAACGATCATATATTCAGAATATCTCAGAAAATTTTGCAAAAGTATTTCTCTCATAAGAAGATTTTATAAAGTTATCACTTTCAGATGCATATTAACTAAAGTTCAATTTATTACATGAACATACATATGAACATAAATATGCTTGATATTAGTTATCGTCAAAACACAGATGACCTGATGACACATTAGCATTGTAGCAAACTGATTTTTTTAGAAAAATAAAAAATTTAAATAATAAATTAAAAAAATTCAGCTAAAGGGATATTCAATGAAAAGAGCATTAAAAAAAACCCATTAAATGGAAAAGAGTAATGGGCTTTGCTTAATGGATCCTCTAGAACTTATTGAGTTAAAATATGAATTTACAAATAGTAAATAAAAATAAAATACCCTAAAATTTGGAGTCTTAATATCTCCTAATAAAAAAGGACTCTTTAAGCATTAAAAGAGGCAATAAGAGTTGGAATTGGATTCCTAAGCCTACCCCTTATGATTTAGCACGAATTTAGATCCCATCCTAACCTAAATAGAGATTGGAAAGCAAGAAAGGAAGGTTGGAGTTAGGAAATCTTGTAATTAAAGAGCAATTAGAATAGAAGAAGGAATAGGAACCCATACATGCATAAATACATCTCTTAAACCCTCTTGGCCGATCCTAGCTCGTTGCCAAAGGTTGTTGGACGTGGAGAAGAGGCCAAGGAGGAGAGGATCTCGTGGAGAGAAGGAGTTCTTGGAGCTTCTTCCTCGTTCTTGGAGATTTTAACCCTAGAAGACAAATCAAGTCAAATGTAGGCATTCTCACAAGCAAAACTAAATCAAATCCATCTATAGGTAGTTCCAATCACCAGGAACAAAAGCTCTTTTGTTTCATAATTTTTCATCGAGCCTATCTTTTGTTCATGATTTTAGAAGTTCTGCAAACATGATAACTCCGAGTCATCATGTTTGAATCATATCTTCATGTACACTTGGTCCCATTCTACGAAATTTTTACTGTAGACACTTCATGTTGTTAGAGATCTTTTGCCTCTGAAAGCCCTAATTTTTGTTGAGCATGTTGCTCGAATTAAATCAATCTTGCTCTATGTATCATGTTCTGTGTTACTCGTTGTTGTTCATTTTCAAACCATGTTCAAACCATGCTCTCTCTCTAATTCCTACTTACTGGAAGTACTCTCGCATGTCTAGTTTCATTTGCCACTAGTTTCATAATTTTTCATCACGTATACAATTAGTTATGATTTTCTGAACGACCCTATCTCAAAATCTGATATTTCTGGACCGCAATCCAAGATAGAGCAGAACTCTGTCATACTCGGGCCACGGACCTGAGAATGTGACGGACCGATAGGTCGCATTCTCAAGCCTGTCCCGACGCTTTCCTTGTCGCGTTCTGAATGTGACAGTACCCTACGTCGCGTTCTGGCCTTCTGTCCTAGCAGCCTGTCGCGACCCTTTTCAGGCCCTGTCGCGATCTGTCCTGACCCTGTCGCGACCCTTACTGGCCTACGTCGCGTTCACATGATTTTTGATGAAAATCCATACAATTTATTGCTCTCACTTTCTACAAAATTCTTACGCCTTTTTAACAGTCATACACGCAGTAAAAACACCTGTTTGAAAATGGAGCTATATTGAATGCTTTAAAATACATATTGATGACTTATTTTCTATCTATGATTTCTCTGACACATGCACACACATGAACCATCCATATATGGCTGAAATCTGGCATAAAATATCTCATATGTATCTGGTAATTTATTACAATAAAGTATATTAATTGCCCTATTTTAAAGGACTTGTATTCGTTTCTTGCGTTGTTTATATACCGATATCGATGCTCCACTGTTCTCGAATTCCTCTTGAACGTCGAGCACCTGTTTTTATATACACACTTTACTTGGCTTGTGGTGAACTCTCCGTCGGATATTCCTTTCGCCGGACTAGTGAACCCTTGCACAAGGCCTCCATAGGTCTCCTCTGATCATGGATTCCCACATGGTCGACGAGCCGGTTCTACCCTAACACCCATTACACCTTTAGGGATCGATATGATCCAAATGACTATTAGAAGTTCGCTCTTACCTTGAATCACGTCGGACCTCTGGACTTGTGCATAACATGGCCAGCGGGAAGATCGTGAATTCCACCTGACTGCTAATACGACGTGTGCGTGTTGTGCAACGGTTACTATCGCCTGTTTACTCGTTGTTTTAGGTGATGTACCCTTAGCTCTCATCTAAACTCTACTCGCTCGTCTATTCACGTTCTCTCTACTATCTCATCTATTCATCTAGTGCTCTTAACTATTCTTGGTACTCTATATTGGCCATTGACTGATTGTCTAAAGATACAATATAACCAACGCCTGGCAATATATAAAGGGCTTGATCTGGTCCTGAGATGTGCACCCGAAAGTGCTAGTGCCCATGGGAGTTAAATGATCAGAGTGTTTGGCATTACACTCAAGTGCTATCTATCTCGACTATCTATATGACAATCAAAACACAAAACATGCTATACTCTCTCGATGTCTAGAATGACAAACAAGTGCTATACTCGTCGTGCTATTATTATACTTGTGCTATGGCCATCCTGCTATTCGTGCTATACTCGATACTTGTGCTATTTTTTTTGAAACTATACTCGATCTCGTGCTATTGTGCTATCCTGTTACCTGTTGTTCTATCTCTTGCTATATTTTGACTCTCTTGTACCTGTTATCTTTAGATACTCTGCCATTAAATGCGTTAATTACTTAAAGCCTGCTTGAGCTTGAGATTTATGTCCTACTGGGCATTATCACTCACCCTACGTTATTTGATGTTGTGTTCTCAGGTGAGACCGAGGTTGACACATACACTCACGAGGAAGGGAATGACCAAGAGTGAAGCTAGGAGTACCCTCGAGTCATTATGTTATGTTAGAGTTGTAGTTAGTTATTTCCTTTTATTGCAATGTAATTGGGCCCTATAGAATGGCTCTGATATTAGTGGTTGTAACTAGACATTTGAAAAGTTATTAATGAGAAAGATTTGCTTTAGTATTATTCAATGTGCAATAGTTTGATGTCTAGTATTCGCTCTATACCTTTTTCTTGCAACTGCCTTCGCGCTCCGATATTCCACGTCGGGGCGTGACAAGCATTAAGATAAATTTGAAATTAATAATACAAGATGCAAGGAATGTTATTTAACTGATCTTGGGTTTTGACTCGTTTTTTTTTTGGGGGGGGGGGTGGTATTGACTCGTGTTAATTTTATTTACTTGAGTTCACATATATGTTGCCTACTGGGAGGGACAATTTTTTACAAGTTTTCACTTGGTAATGGGTTAACCTTATCAAGCTTTTAATAATAGATCAAGCCGAATTCTTCTCGGTTCAAACTCTTAATCGTTTACGGATCGAGTCCAATTCTAGCTCTTTCAAGGCACTTCATGTTTGCAAGCTTGTTTAAAGTATTAAAAGTACGAATCAGGCGGAGAAGCCCATTAATAAGGCCGATTTCCAACGATTTTGGGGTCCATTTATCTTCACAACCTTGCCAAAGCAGGGAGGAAGAGAAATAACAACCAAGCAAATCTGTTTAGCGCACATGTATGGTCCCTAATCCACTTAATGGTAGGATGGGGTTTTGTCCACTTCGTGAATAAGATGAGCGAAGAGAGCTGTATGATTCATAATCTATAAACAACTTCACAAAAACGATAGAAGAAATCGACCTGTAGCAACATCTTTATCGCCGTAAATAACTTTTTGTGATGACATTTTAGTAAAAGTCTAAGTTTCCTACGATGCGTATTTAATTTTCCTTTTCTTTTGGGAGGGTTTCAGATTGTTGTCCCTTCCATCCAATTTGTTATTCAAAAAAGGAAACAAATTCTACGGTCTATCTACTTAGAGAAAACTCATCGAAATCACCTTTATTCGAGATATTTTTTAACTTAGTATATATGTGTTGTGGTTGTATACTTATTTGCATTAGCTGTCAAAACGTGCATGCTTAGGCAATATTGTATCATATAGAACATTGGATGAATGAAGAGAAATACTGTAACGACCCAAGAATCCGATACCCGGAACCCTCCAAAAACCCGACCCTTGGACCACCACCCACAGATCCGAAGACCCGGAAAGGTTAGAAATATGTCTAGTGAGATATTCAACAAGTTACAATAGATAAACAATATAAAGAAAAACAACAGCAGAAGAAAGAATATACACAATGTCCCAAACAATAACTCAAGTGCAAAAAGGAAATACTAACCACTGCTAACACTGTTGACCACAAGCGGCACGATGCAGACTATCTGAACACGAGCACTGGCTCCCTCAAACTCAACCTGAAAGGAAGTAAGGGGGTGGATGAGCTTCACGAACGAAGTCCAGCAGGGAACCCAACCCCTCACTAGTTTGACAGCGGAACAAGAGAATAAAACAGCTAAACTAGGTAGGAAGAACAGTGGTACTAAAGTAAACAAGCTAGATACACCATGCGGAAGGGCGGTGGTAACTCAAGTAACTGTTGGGTTTTCCATATATCATGTTTTTGATGATCACATTAATATCCTTGAACATTGATTTAATGCAAAATTGATGTGCTAACTAACATGAAAAACACCATGAAAGTGATTGAGTTAAACATTGCTAAATCATACAATGTATATCACTAACAATGTATTTGCATGTAGGTGCACAAGCATGAAAGATGGAGCATTGAAGAGGCATTGAAGAGATGAGCAAATATCACAAAAACTGTCAAGAGGTGTATCTGTCGACAGATGCAATGTACCTGTCGACAGATTCATACAGTCATTCCAAGACAGAACTCAGGTTTGCATCTCTGAGTGTATCTGTCGACAGATGCAATGACCTGTCGACAGATTCACACAGTCAACCCAGGACAAACTCTGGTTCTATTCCTGAGTGCACCTGTCGACAGATGCAAATTGCCTGTCGACAGATACACTCAAAATCCAGATTTTCTGAAACCAAGTTCTCAGCCTGAGTCTGCCTGTCGACAGATGCAAGTGCACCTGTCGACACGACGGAAACATGAGATTTTGAGTTTCCAAATCCGGCCCCACTTGGGTGTTTCCTTCCTCCACGACCCCCACCTTTACCTAACACTATATAAGCATCCTTTGGAGCCAAATTCGCAGAGAGCAGCCTCCCATCCAAGAGCCTCCAAGGGACCAAGAGGAAAAGCCCCAATTGCTGCTCTGCTTCAACCTTCTGCCCAGATCGTCGTGGAATCGCCATCCATGCGAAGTTGAAGCCGGATCGTCATCAATTCAACCTTCTACATCGATCAATCTACATCCAATCGAAGTTTGAAGAGCGTTTGGACGATCCACGAGAAGAATTCCAACTGGATTTGTTCCCCAACTCTAATTCTTCTCCATTTCATAATTTCCATTCCATCGTGTGTGTGTGGGTTTGTGTTTCGAGCATCCCTTGTGCTTGATTCACGTATTTGTGGTTGTTCTGATCGTGTTTCATCAGACAACGTGTGTGTGGTTGAGTTTGTTGTGTTGAACTCGCTCATAAGCAGTCGTTTCTCTGCGTGTGTGTGTGGACGGTGGATGTAGGATACACGAGTTGTGTACTCCGAACCACCTTAAATCATCGTGTTCTGTGGTTTGTTCGCGTTTTGCGATAGATGATTGGTAGGCACGGTGTTCATACGCACGTTTGATACCCTGTTCTCAATATATCAACTCAAGCTTTCTTATCTTAATCAAATTCTAATCAAGTTTTCATTAAGATGCTGTAGCACCGAAAAGAAGCCATCAGTAGTTAAAATTTGCCGTAATCTATTCAACCCCCCCCCTAGATTACCATATCGTGTTATTCCGCATAACCCTTCAATTGGTATCAGAGCGGTTTCTCCGATTTACAGCTTTTCGTATTGATCTAGCGATCAGGAGATTTTCGATCTTATGGATTCTAGCAAAGGGTATATGGCCGAGGGACATTCAGTACCAGGCCACCCTATTTTGATGGCACTGACTACTCTTATTGGAAAATCGTATGCAGGTATTTTTGAGAGCTCAAATTACGAGCTGTGGAAGATAGTCAGCAAGGACCATATGTGTTGCCCGAGGACGAAGACACCTGGACGAAAGACCAAATAGCTAAAGGAACTCTCAACTGGAGCGCACTAAACATGATGCAATGTGCGGTGCATCCAAAGGAATTTTCAAGAGTCTCCACATGCTCAACAGCAAAAGAGATGTGGACAAACTTGAACTCATTTACGAAGGTACGTCCGAGGTAGGGAAACTAAAGTTAGCATGTTAGTGTCTGAATATGAAATGTTCAAGATGAAAACTGATGAAACCATATCAGACATGTTTGCAAGATTCATGCTAATAGTTAACGGGCTAAAAGGTCTTAAGAAGGAATACTCTGAAAGTGACTTAGTAAGAAAGATACTTCGATCTCTTACTTCATCTTGGAATACTAAGCCACTGTCATTGAGGATTCCAAAGACCTTTCTAAAATGAAATTGGATGAACTAATTGGCTCCTTAATGACATATGAAATCAACATCAAAGAAAAGAATTAGAAGAAAATCCTAGGAAGTCAATTGCTCTAAAAGCATCCAATAAAACATCAACAAGTTCCAAGAAATCCATTCAACAAGATAGTGATGAGCAAGAAACATCTAGTGAGAGTGATGATGGTGAAATGGCAATGCTCACTAGACAATTCAAGAAATTTCTGAAGTTCAAAAGGAGAGACTCAGGTAACTCCAAACCCTTCCAGAAAAATTTTCACAGAAATATGAGTCCAACAAAAAATCTGATATTGTTTGTTATGAATGCAAGAACAGGGGCACATGAGAGGAGAATGCCCGGAACTCAAGAAGAAGCTGAAGAAGGAAAATTCACCTCCAAAAAGCCAAAGCAATGTTGGCCACCTGGAGTGATGAAGATGAAAGAACATCCGATGATGAAGAAGTGAAATGCTTGATGGCTAGGAGTGATGACTCCACCGAGGTAAATTCTCATTTGATGATTTCACTGCAAGTGAATGGGAGGAAGCATACACTACTTTATTTGAAAAATTTTGTGAATATAATCTGAAAATAAGCATTAAAAAAGAAATGCAACTCCCTTGTGCATGATAAGAACAATGATGAACGAATTGCATTCCTGACAAAAGAAATAGAAATGATGAAAGTTGATGAAAGACTCATAATGAAGAGATGGATTGCTTAAAATGAGATTGCAAGAAACACAAAAAGAAAAAGACTGTTTAAGCCATTCTCTTGAATTCCTTCAAGAAGAACATTAGAAACAAAGAAAAAGTTGGAACAAACTGAAAAGGAATTGAAAGAAATCTGAGGACTTAATGAAATTTGTAAAAGGGAAGCAAAATCTAGATGCGGTTTTGGGTGCTAAAGTACATGTAACCAAGCATGGGTTAGGATATCAACCTGTCAAACAAAAGAAATAGGAGAGTCATTGATACTTCCTTTGTTGATCCTAGCCCAAGCACAAGCAAGCATGTTCCCACAAAGCATAAAACAAGTCAACCTCAGACCAAAGCAATGCAACCCAAACAAAATGTTCCCATCAAACAAAAGAAAAGCCACCTGTCGACAGATGGAATGGTGCCTGTCGACAGACAAGAACAACTTCAACCAATAAACAGTCTATCAAGCAACAAAAAATTGAAAAGAAAATCCTTCATGCAATGTGTGTAAAAGATTGGTCATGATGAAAAACAATGCTGGAATAATCCAAAGAAACAAAAATTCAAACAGTTTGGATTCCTAAACATCTACTTTGTTGCATGAATGAAATTTTGGGACCCAAAGTAATTTGGGTACCAAAACCTCTTGTCTGATCCACTTATGCAGGAATGCCTAGCAGCCCAACATCAAAACAAATGGTACTTGGATAGCGGCTGTTCGAGGCACATGACGGCGACACTAAATTCTGTTTCCTAGTGGAGAAAGACGGAGGACAAGTCATTTTTGGAGGTAACAACAAAGGCCAAATAATTGGCACAGGTAATGTTGGTAAGTGTTCCTCCAATTCAATTGAAAATGTACTGTTGGTTGATGGCCTTAATCACAATTTGCTTAGCATAAGTCAATTATGTGATAGAGGTCACAACGTCATTTTGAATCAAATTCATGTCAAATTGTTGATAAAGAAACAGGAAGTGTAAAATTTTCTGGAAAAAGAGTGAATAACATTTACTTAGTTGACTTAGATGATCCAGAAAATGACAACTTGTGTCTTGTTGCAAATAGACAGGATGAATTGACCTTGTGGCATCGTAGGCTTGGCCATGCGAGCTACAACGTGTTGCACAAGATCATGAAGCTCAAATTAGTAAGTGGACTTCCTGACATTTCTTTTAACAACAATGAAAGTTTTTGTGATGCATGTGCACAGGGAAAACAAACCCGAAGTCTTTCAAATCCAAAGCACCGGTAAGCACATCTAAACCATATGAACTGTTGCACATGGACCTTTTTGGACCAACTAGAACTCTAAGTCTCAATGGCAAACGTTTTGGTTTTGTCATTGTAGATGATTTTTCTAGGTTCACATGGGTCAAATTCTTGGCACACAAAAGTGAAACACTTACAATCTTCCAAGAATTCTTTAACAAGATTGAGCATGGCAATGTGAATAAAATATGTTCAATCCGCACCGATCACGGGGGAGAATTTGATAACAATGCTTTTTCTGATTTTTGCAGGCACCAGGGATTGAACATCTGTTCTCTTCCCCAAGGACTCCAGAAACAATGGAGTAGTGGAGAGGAAAAACAGAACATTGGTGGAAATGGCTCGCACTCTTCTAGTTGAAGGCCAACTCTCCAAAAGCTTTTGGGCAGAAGCGTGAACACTTCGTGCTACATTCTAAACAGAGCCATGGTAAGACCTGTGATAAAGAAACCCCCCTACCAGTTGTTGAAAGGTAAGAAACCAACCTTGGGTACTTCCGAGTTTTTGGCTCAAGGTATTTATTCATAACAATGATAAATCTGATTTAGATAAATTTGAAGCCAAAAGTGATCAAGGTGTTTTTCTAGGCTACTCAGAACACTCTAGGGCATATAGGTGTTTAACAATAAAACACGCACTGTGGAAGAAACTCCACATGTCATTTTTGATGAGACTTATGCCAAATCTAACAGCTTGAATGTTAACAGGACTGAAAAAGAGGATGAAGGAACATCGCTTAAGGACCTACAAGTCAAAGCAAAAGACAAATCTGAAGAAGATTCCAAGACCAAAGGTGGATATCTTCACAGGGACTACGATGAAGATGATGAAATAGCATTCAGAAAACAAGATGAAACACTTGAAGAGAATCCACCAGAAAGTGAACCTCCTGAAGAGCGACACTCACAAGATCAAATTCCTCAAGGACAAGATACTCCCGGCCCTTCAACAATCACAAATGTGAGGTATTCCAAAGATCACCCACTTGATGATGTGATAGGTAGTTTAAATGATTCTGTTCAAACGAGGTCTCAAGTAAGAAAATAATTGAACATGATCTTTTTGCTTTTGTTTCTCAAGTGGAACCCAAAAATGTTGAAGAAGCCTTAAAAGATAACTCATGGATTGATGCTATGCATGAGGAACTTGGTCAATTTCAAAGAAATAATGTATGGAGTTTAGTTCCTAGAACCCCTGAAATTTCTATCATAGAACTAGATGGGTGTTTAGGAATAAACTTAATGAAGAAGGAAAAGTGGTCAGAAATAAAGCAAGACTCGTAGCAAAAGGATATAGTCAAGAATTTGGTGTAGACTTTGAAGAGTCCTTTGCTCCTGTAGCCAGGTTAGAAGCAGTCAGAATTTTATTGGCATATGCATGCTCCCATAAGTTCAAATCTATCAAATGGATGTTAAAACTGCTTTCTTAAATGGCTATATCAAAGAAGAAGTCTATGTCTCTCAACCACCAGGTTTTGAAAATTCTGAAATGCCTAACCATGTGTATAAATTGCACAAAGCTCTTTATGGTTTGAAACAGGCACCTCGAGCTTGGTATGATAGACTAAGCAATTTTCTGGTAAGCAAAACTACTCAAGAGGTAAAGTGGACCAAACTCTCTTCACTAAGAAAGTTCGCAATCACATAATTGTTGTTCAAGTTTATGTGGACGATATCATATTTGGTTCTACTAACCCTTCACTGTGTGAAGAATTTTCTAAACACATGCACAGTGAATTTGAGATGAGTCTAATGGGGGAGCTTCAATTCTTTCTTGGTTTGCAGGTGAAACAACATGAAGAAGCTTCTTCATAAATCAAGAAAAATATGTCAAAGAGCTTCTCAAACGATTTCAATTTGAGCAAGCTAAACCAGCCTCCACCCCAATGAGCACAAGCGTCAAATTGGAAAATGATGAGAAAGGTAAACCGGTAGATGCAAAGCACTTCCGAGGTATGATTGGCTCACTCCTTTATCTTACTGCAAGTAGACCGGATATACAATTTAGTGTTTGCCTTTGTGCTAGATATCAATCTAGTCCAAAGAAAGCCATTTAATTGCAGTCAAGAGAATTTTCCGATATCTCTCAGGCACATACAATTTGGGTTTTTGGTACCCAGCAGGCAGTAGTTTTGATTTGATCTCATATTCTGATGCTGATTATGCTGGATGTAAAATTGACAGAAAAAGCACTAGTGGATATTGCCAATTCCTTGGCGGTTGCATGGTTTCGTGGGCATCCAAGAAACAACACTCAGTTGCACTCTCCACTGCAGAGGCAGAATATGTCGCTGCAGGAAGTTGTGCAGCTCAAGTGTTGTGGATCAAAAGTCAGTTAGCTGACTATAATGTTGAAATTGGATGCACACCTATCCTATGTGACAACACAAGTGCTATCAACCTTTCAAAAAACCCTGTCCAACACTCAAGGACTAAACACATTGAAATCCGTCATCATTTCTTGAGAGATGAAGTTGCCAATAAAACCTTGGAACTTAATTTCATTCCCACAGAAAAACAATTGGCTGATATTTTCACCAAACCCTTGTCTGAAGATAGATTCACATCCTTAAGAAGAGAATTGGGTTTGTGTAAAATGCAATGAAACTAACTATCCATATTGGAGTACATGCTCTTTATGTGTGAATGACTATGTGGTATATCAAATGGTGAACTGTGGAAGAACAAGTTCGGCTTGTTTGGAAACTATCATCATGCGTGAGAAATATTCTCCGCCAAGTATCATAGTCCCATTTCATATAAAGGCCCTGTACTTCACATAGGATTTTTAGTTTCCTTACATTTTATCATGTTAACTCCATGAAACAATGCTTTTTCTGTGACCATGTGCTTGTGTATGACTTTCCTTTCATGAACATGTTTGTCTTGTATCAAATGCTTGTGTGAATCCTTGCTTAGATGTTGTGTCAACACGTGCACACACTATGGGGGAGTAAGTGAAGGGTAGATGAGTTTTATTTTCTTTCATGAGGAAACTCCTCCTACATGTTCTTGTTGAACTCTCACTTCCTTGAACTCAATGTGCAATATATCTAAAACCAGAAAAATCCAATCTGTTCATATCTGTCGACAGACTCATTCCATCTGTCGACAGGTACACTCAGTTTTGTTCTGACTGAAACTTCAATTCATCAGTCTGTGTGCATCTGTCGACAGACAGATTCCTTCTGTCGACAGATACACACATTCTTCTTTATTGTTCAATTCCTTCTTCATACTTCTCAAGAAAGTGTTCATTGATTGATTTAAAGGTAAACATTATTTTGTTTGTGTGCAATATAACTTTTCATATCCACTTCATGTCAAAGTCGTGAACCAAGTCTAAATGATGTTTGATGCAACACTTGATTGAGGTCTTTTTAGATCATTTTGAACACAATGAGCAAACCAAATGATTTTTAAACATCTCCTTTGAATAACTCCCTTGTCGTTAAACATGAATCTAAAATGATTTGAAAAATCAGAAAGCTCTTGAATTTAATGTTCTACATTATAACTTGCCTAAAGAAATCTCTTGTACTTGACGAAAAGTAAAAAAAAAAAAAAAAGGGAAAAGCTACCTATTTCTTCGGTTCAATCAAAATTTATCTCTCATTATGGGATGGAGGTAGAGCAATGATGAAAATGACTAAGTAACCGGGGACATGGGCATCACCAATGTCGGTCTTCGCGTCAAAAGGTTGTTTCATTATCTCTATACAATGGCTTGATGGACACTCACATTGAGTAACTGGGGGTATTGGCATCACAAATGTCTACCTTCACATGAAAAAGTGAAAGTGCTCCTCATTGCCACTCTTTTCCATCTTCGTTGTTTAAAGTTCTAAAATCATACCAGAAATAGAGTGAAGCCTCCGAAAACTTTTTATGTCAAGTCCAATGTGCTTCTTGGGTAAGATATTCTTGGCCATCTAATTCAAATGTCATCTGACTATCATCTCTATTTAGATGCATGTTTTTCTTCAACGGCCTTAATCAAAAGAGTTATTTAATTTTCACTGGCTATTGTGAAATGTGTTCTTCATGATCTAATTAAAGAACTTCTCGTCTTAATTCAAACTCATTCTAGAATTGTGTCATGTCTTTATCATAATGGATATGCATTTTTATCTTGCACATACACCTATTTTGCCTTAAAACACAAATGAACACTTGTCCCTTTGAAAAATATTGTCAAAAATCAATTTTAACCAAAAGGGTTATCTGTCGACAGATAGACTGTCATCTGTCGACAGACGACGGCCCAGATCCGTTTTTGAAGAAACCCTCGCGCCGGTTCACCTCCTTTTTGTGGGGCCTCTCTTTTAAACCCTCTAAACCTATTCTAAGGCATCCCACGACCCTTCTCACCCTTCCCCTCTCCCTCTCTTCCTCCTCTCTCTAACCCCCTCTCTTTCCCCCTTCAGGGCTCCAAATCCGCTCCGTCTCCGACGATCCTGCTGCTCCTCGTCTGGGATCCCTCCACTCTCCCTTCACACACCATTCTCACCCTTCTTCCTGAGATGGCACCCAAATCAAAGCTTCTCGCTCGCCGTCGTCGCGCTCCGACGGACGCCGGAGAAAGTTCCAGGGCTCCTTCCGAACGTCGCAGCAAACATCGCGAGGATCGGTTGCCGTCTTCATCTTATTCGAGCCACCCGGCACCTTCAAGAAATTGTCCAATCCCGGTATGTGGACTTCGAGTCCTTAGCACCGATGTTCCCCTCACTCCTACCCTATTTTGACACTCAAGGGTGGACATCCTTCTTGTACTCCCACTTGCAATACTCTCCAACTTCCGTCACTGAATTCTTCAATAACCTAGGGCTTTCCGATCAGGGAGATCTCTACTCTTCGGTGAAAGGCACTCGTTTTCGCCTCACCGCCAATCTCATCTCGACAGCCCTTGAAATTCCAAACTCAGGAGTTGAAATCTTCAACTACACTCCTTCTGCTTCTGAGTACTATGAACTTCTCACGTTGCAACCCTATGACTCCACCAAAGAAATTGCTCGTCTTAATGCCAACTCCTTTCCTCCTTTGATCCGGATGATCCATCACATCTTCACCACCTTAATCGTCCCAAAGGATGGCAGCCGAGAGTTAGTCACTGAGGTCCACAAATCCTTGTTCATATTCTTCCTCAAGTGTCAACAAATCAATCTGCCTGAACTCATGATAAGCCTCATCCGTCGGTGTTTCTCAAACACCAAAAGATCAATGCCATATGCTTGCCGATCACCTCTCTTCTCATTTTCCTTGGCATTCCTATCCCTGCAAGTGAGCTCATCTCATTAAAATCCCGAAGTGCTTTTGATCTCACTGCCGCCACCGAATGGGCTACAAGATTGTAGACGGTGTAGTCTCAAGGACTCTCAAAGGAAAGGATCACCAAGGAGCTGAAGAGTCATCCAATGAAGAAGACAATGAAGCCGATGACGCTAATGCAGGCAGTGATGAAGACTCTCAGGATGAGCAAATGCCTGATCAAGCTCAAGAGTTTGCTGATGTACCTGTGCCTGAGAACAATCCATTCGTGATTACTTGGCACAAATCCATCAAGAAATGATCTCAGATTTGCTCAGATGACTTCAAGATTTGATCAAGTGGATGCTCGCCTCACACTCTAGATGACCGGCTTGACCACCTCTACTCCGAGAGAGATGGATCCCGTCACCCTCCTCCTGCTGGACATGACAATGAATAGAGGGTCTCAGGGTCATTAGAGGTCACTAAGAATCTTAGCTGGAATTAGTCTCACTTGTCTAGTCATCTTTTGCTTGTTCATGTTATTTCCCTTTCTTTTGATTTTTATTGAGTCATGTAATGATTGTCAATTGTACTGTGAAATTTCAATGATCAATCAATGAAAACTCAGTTCATGTTTATTTGTCTCCAAATGTGCATGACTTGACCTTTTGTATGTTGTCAAAAAGGGGAGAACATCAATATACATCAATTGAATGTTTTTGTCATCATCAAAAAGGGGAGATTGTTGGGTTTTCCATATATCATGTTTTTGATGATCACATTAATATCCTTGAACATTGATTTAATGCAAAATTGATGTGCTAACTAACATGAAAAACACCATGAAAGTGATTGAGTTAAACATTGCCAAATCATACAATGTATATCACTAACAATGTATTTGCATGTAGGTGCACAAGCATGAAAGATGGAGCATTGAAGAGGCATTGAAGAGAAGCAAATATCACAAAAACTGTTCAAGAGGTGTATCTGTCGACAGATGCAATGTACCTGTCGACAGATTCATACAGTCATTCCAAGACAGAACTCAGGTTTGCATCTCTGAGTGTATCTGTCGACAGATGCAATGAACCTGTCGACAGATTCACACAGTCAACCCAGGACAGAACTCCGTGTTCTATTCCTGAGTGCACCTGTCGACAGATGAAAATTGCCTGTCGACAGATACACTCAAAAATCCAGATGTTCTGAAACCAAGTTCTCAGCCTGAGTCTGCCTGTCGACAGATGCAAGTGCACCTGTCGACAGACGACGGAAACATGAGATTTTGAGTTTCCAAATCCGGCCCCACTTGGGTGTTTCCTTCCTCCACGACCCCCACCTTTACCTAACACTATATAAGCATCCTTTTGGAGCCAAATTCGCAGAGAGCAGCCTCCCATCCAAGAGCCTCCAAGGGACCAAGAGGAAAAGCCCCAAATTGCTGCTCTGCTTCAACTTCTGCCCAGATCGTCGTGGAATCGCCATCCATGCGAGTTGAAGCCGGATCGTCATCAATTCAACCTTCTACATCGATCATCTACATCCAATCGAAGTTTGAAGAGCGTTTGGACGATCCACGAGAAGAATTCCAACTGGATTTGTTCCCCAACTCTAAATTCTTCTCCATTTCATAATTTCCATTCCATCGTGTGTGTGTGGTTGTGCTTCGAGCATCCCTTGTGCTTGATTCACGAATTTGTGGTTGTTCTGATCGTGTTTCATCAGACAACGTGTGTGTGGTTGAGTTGTTGTGTTGAACTCGCTCATAAGCAGTCGTTTCTCTTCTGTGTGGTTGGACGGTGGATGTAGGATACACGAGTTGTGTACTCCGAACCACCTTAAATCATCGTGTTCTGTGGTTTGTTCGCGTTTTTGCGATAGATGATTGGTAGGCACGGTGTTCATACGCACGTTTGATACCCTGTTCTCAATATATCAACTCAAGCTTTCTTATCTCAATCAATTCTAATCAAGTTTTCATTAAGATTGCTGTAGCACCGAAAAGAACCATCAGTAATTAAAATTTGCGGTAATCTATTCAACCCCCCTTCTAGATTACCATATCGTGTTATTCCGCGTAACCCTTCATAACAGACACTAACTGGCCGTGATATAAATAAATAATAACACAACTGAGCAAGTACTGACATAAATAAACAAAGAATCAAGTCCAGAAGTACCGACACCACGGCACAACAACGCACAGTCTCACCTCGAAACGTGCTCCGAGCACGCCACAAAACTGCACAAGCAACGGTAAAACCTCGTCTAGCAACACACACTAGCCACACACACCTTTCCTAGTCAGTGGTCAGATGCGCCCACCGACGTCTTACCCTCAACCACGAGTCAAGCTCTCCCCTCTCGTCGAGTGAGACTCTGGCCACACACACCCACAAGCCGTAGTCTGGCCGGACTATGGTCCCACGTTTGTCCTCCCGACACTGCTCCGGGGACCGTGGTAAGGCAGGCATGAGAAGTACTACTGGCCCGCACCGTGACACCAAACTCTGCGGGACCACTGGACCAACTAAGTGACTCAACAAACGACTCAATGCCACTGTCCAACACCGTTCCCCCCCCCCCCTCCTCCAGAGAAACACTCGACGGACGCACTCGTGGCTCGAAGACCACCCCAAAATGGGGCACAGGACGGGGGTCCTAGGGAACGGTAACAACTCAAAAGCGCACCGTACGCCTGGGACAAGACCACAAGTGATCAACACCGGCGAAGACTAGTAAGGTCAGTGCTGGGGAGTCAGCATAAGTTTCACGAGTACGGTACGAAAATGCAACGCGGAAGCGGACCCCCTAAGGTACCGAACTGACGGTCAACCTCGAAAGGTCTATATTACCACCCCGACAGTCGATCGACCCTCGGAAGTCACCCTATGGGTGCTGGAAACCCCAGCACAAATGTCCGGGTCAACCGGTCTAACGGCCCTGTCGGCCCAGTCGGAGCCGACCCGGGTAGACCCAAAAATCAAGGAACCCAACACGGAAACTCGACAGGTATATATTACCACCCTGGACAGTCTGTCGGCCCTCGGAACACACCCTGTGGGTGCCGGAAACCCTAGAACAACTGTCTGGGTCAATTGGTCAAACGACCCTGTCGGCCCAGTCGGAGCCGACCCGGGCGGACTCGAAAATTGAGGAACCTGGCATCACGGTCGTCAACCCCAGACTAGCCCACTGGCGTAGTCGGGATGACCCAACGCCGAAAACGGTGCAAAAAACAGACTTTGGAAGGCCCAAAATGGCCTAAAAAGGGGCCAATACCCTACTCGGCGCAATGCGCCGCAACCAGGGCTGCCCAGCCCATGGCGCAATGTGCCGGCGGGGCAACGGCTGGCGCAGTGTGCCAGCCAGCCACAGGATGGCGCACTGTGCTAGCCCCCACATCCCATCCCTTCCCCAATACCCTGTCTCCGCGACAGGGAGGGGAGGAGGGGAAGGGGAAGGGGAGGGGAGCCGGCGCGGCCCGCCGGCGGCGGGAAGGGGCGTCGGTCCACCTCCTGTCCCTCCCTGGCGACCACTAGAAAATAGGAGAGAGAAAGGGAGAGAGAATCGGGAGTAGGGTCAGAGAAGGGGGTCAGCAGCGCACGGGAGGGGGAGGTCCGGACGACCCCGGAGAGGGAGGAGGGTCCCTACCTCGACGGTAGGATCCGCCGGTGGTGACCCCAAGCGGCGGCGACGAGCTCGATGGCGACGTCATCCTCCACGATGCAGAGCAGGGGAGGAAGAAGGCAGCGACACTGCTGCTCCTCCGGTGATGACGGCAACGAGGGGTGCTTCCCCACGGTGCGACCCCAGGCGACGACAACTCCAGGCAGCGGCGACGGTGGCGCAGTGGCGGCCTCCTCCTCCGGGCGATGGACAAGAGACAGACAGAGAGAACTGGCAGAGAGAGGAGGAGGTTAACGGAGGTGGAGAGGGGAAGGTCTGCATGGCGGAAGAGGGAGAGAAAAAGCCTACGGAGGGGAAGAAGATGGTGAGGAAGAAGAGAGGGGGGTGTGAGGGAAACAGGTCGAGGGGGGAAGGTGGAGGGGGTACCCACCGTTACCAGAATTGGCCAAACGGCCTTTTCTGGCACCCCATGCAGAAACCGTCTGCACAGGGAAGGGTGGCAGGCCCCCCTCCCCTCCCCAGGTGGCGGATGCCACATCCCACCCCCTTATAGAAATTTCACCCTCGAAATTACAAAACAAAGCCGAAGCACAAAGGTAAGCAGAGGTAGGTACAACTCATCGAATCGATTTGACAACCCGAGGGAAAGAACACGGTAAGAAATAGCTAGTGCGAAAAAGGCCATTAAGTCTCACGATGACTTCCTGGTGGCCACAACAGTGACCAACCACATGTGGAGTGCTCAACCAGACAACCGATAGCCCACACCGCACACCGTAGATGGGCAAGGAACACACAATCGGATGCCGACAACTCCACAAGCGTGGCACACGCAAACCGACCGAAGACGAATGGAACCACTAGCCGAAAACCACATGGCTGAAGTCATCAACAGACCTTGCCGTTGAAACCAATCGGTAAGTAACCCACTCTATCGCCAGAAAAACTTGACAGAAACCACAGTCACTAGCGACAACTCAGAAAAACACCTACGAGTCAACCACCGGCTCAGAGGGATGGCCTCACGCAGCTAGTATTGGCCACATAGCCAAAGGGAAGTCTCACAAGGAAAAACCAGAGTCCCAGCAGAAACAGAGACGTGGAAAACCCCTCAACACGTGGAACGACATCCACAACACCACTCGGTCTCACCCACCCTTCCTCGTGGTCTGACAAGGGCACCAAACGAATGTGGAGTCGTAGGCAAACAAAAACGAACACGCTCCACATGGACAACATGCAGCGACAAAGTTGAAAGATGTCTAAGTTAGGTCAGAACCAAGCAACCCAAGACATTAGCCACTCACACGTCAAGCTCTAGCAAGCCGATAGACCTCACTGCCCCCAAGACATAGAAATGACTCCTGCTATCGGCTTCCAGACTCACCACCAGCACACGATCAAAAAAAACCCACAATGGCTGGCATGCACCCACCACGACTGTGCACGCCATGCGTGCGTGCCACAAAATCAACCGCAGAAAACACTACCACTAGAAAATGGGGCAACCGCAGGAGCCGAAAATGCCACGCTGACCTGAGTATTACTCAGACCACATAGGGTATCACAACCCATCATGCACAAGCGAGAGAACACCAGATGCGGCAACAACCAAGACCGAGCGCACCACCACCAGGGCTACAAAACAACAAGGTAGCTACCACACTACGGTGCAGTACGGCCACGAGAGACAGGCCACCACACGCGTCCCAGAGGCGGAACAAGTTAACACCTCGAGCACCTCGCAAATCACAAAAACAACGCACAACTCAATGTCAGCACACACAGGCACAAGCATACTGTGCTATCACAAGCACCAAAACCCACCAAAGCGCAATTCACACACCCATATCAACGGCCCCGAAACGACATAGGGCCAACATCCTAGGGACCCACCCAGAAGAGAAAACACAAGGAAGCCACTAGCTTCGAAGAGCACAACCCACGCTGGCTCCTAGAAACACACACCACACGAGGCATCGACCCTACCACAACCGGTAGTGAGGGCCACACACTGAATAAAAGGGTGAAAAAGCCTCTAAGAACAAAAAGAGGCACAAGCAAAGCACACACAGAAACAACAACAGCGACACGGCAGGTGAGAGAACCGGGATACCCAGAGCTGATCACATGGAAACACATTGTCCCACATTGACCAGCTAGGCAACACAAAATAACCATACAACGTGACACAAAAAACCAATAGGTCCACCAACCTATAGTGCCAAACGGAAACGACGACACTAGGGAGCAACTCGCTCACCCTAAAACAACTCGAGTAAAAGACCTTCACCAAGAAGGCCACAACAGCACGAACCTCAACACCAAAGCCAAAAAAGGAGCACCACCACTCCGAGCAACCCACAAATAGAGGACGAAGATGTACAACAGGCCTCTTCCGCACGCAAAGATAAGGGACCGAAGCACAGAACTAGCACCTCCGCAAGAAGTACCGCTACCACATGGCCACGGCACACACCACATCACCAACCGCGAGAGCACGTTGGCACAGGAAAATGAAGCAGAACCATCCGAGCCACAGGGACACACTTAGTCCCACCAATGTAGCCAAGAAAATTGGAAACAAACAACAAGGAAACTGCCCAACACAGCAGCTAGACACACAGTCAAGGCACCACTCCTTGACCGATAATGCCCAATAGACTTTGACATAGACAGTCCAATCATCACAAAGAAATCTCATCTCCACATAAGATAGCAGCAACACCCAATCAACACTAGGCAGCCATGGGAAGGACCTCCACCAAGAATGACAAAGAGTCATCCTAGGAGGACTCCACCGAACAAACAACCAAACAACCATCCACACAGACCTTCGAAGAGAGCACAGCAGCAAGCAGAAGCAATACAAGACAGTTCTGGAAGAAACACCTCCACTAGAACGACCAAGGCACCATTCTGGGAGAACCCACCAGAACCCACCACCAACCACAGCACACCTCAACCTTGAGTAGCATGATAGCAACAGAAATAGCACGGAACAGTCCAAGGAGAAACCCTCACCAAGACAACAAAAAACAGTTCTGGGAAACCTCACCAGAACCTAAACCCAACCAACAATGCACCTCAACTGTGAGGGCAACAAAACCGAAACGAGCACGAAGAAGTTCTGGGAGAAACCTCCACAGAACAAGCAAGGAAGAGCTCTGGGAACACCTCACCAGAACTCACGACCAAACTGACAGGCAACCAAGCAAACACAACAAGTGCCACACACACAACCAATTGATCACAAGCACACAAGAGCATATGCTAAGTCTGAGCAACAATGCCGACTCAGCGGAACACAGGCACCCACAACTCACTGACATTGAGGCAACATGCCCAAGCAACCACTGCACACACAGCCAAGAGGAAGCCACACTAGGAAACAAAAGAACGCCTTCCACCAGATCCACAGACAACATGCCTGTACTGGTGAAGGACACACCGCAACAGGCTCCCTTATACACACAAAAACACATGCAGCCGAAAGCACAGCTAACAACGACCAAGAGCACTGAACTGGACTTGCCTGCAACTGTCCTCCACATACGAAGACCTCCGCTAGCGAGTCCATCATCAACACCCCCACCGACACGAACCAACCAAGACCACACTCACCACGCACGCGACACTGTAACAGCAACAACCCTCCTCTAGCACCCACTCGAATCTTGCTGAAAACATCCCACCTGGAGACATGTTCAAGGCACAAGCCTAACACTAACACCATGAGTGGTGCCAGCAGGGCACTTGAACTACTTTCTGGGATAGGCATTGTAACGACCCAGAATCCGCATTACCAGTAACCAACCAGTAACCCGAATTCTGACCCGCTAACCCACGAGACAAGCTCGGAAGGGTAAAAAGTGAACGTCCGAGGAGACTATATATAAAAGAACACACCATGTAAAGCTGTAAAATTTCACTATACATGAACATAACATGTACAACCGCAAGTCCGAGCTAAGTACAGAGTACAGAAGTAACAACACAAAAGTACTACTCACTGCGCTAGGTGCACAAACACCGAGTGCTAGACTCGCCTGGAACGGAGTCGACGACGACCCACCTAAACGGGAGGGGAGTGAGTCTCAAGAAAAAGACCCCGTAGGGAAAAGTACCCCTACAACAGTACTAAGTGCGGAAAGTAAAACAGAAAGTAAATACACGTCACATCATAACCCAAAACTGTAAACCTCGCGCTCAGTAACACACACACAACACACATAGTAGGACTCAGCTAGGGTCTGTGGCTCGGCGTCCCGTCACCATAGAGTCTCTCAACCCCAGCCACGTATGCAAACTACAGACGCTCTCTCCCTCCGCTTCTGGTCCACGACCGTTTTCCCCCTACGCCTGACCCTAGCGGTAGAGAAGGGCTCCACGGAGACTGGCTCGAAACCACCCCAAGGAGTACGCACAGAACAGAGACGCTCCAACGTCTTGGCTCACCCGAAAGGACCCCCACACGCCGGTCATCTAGACAGAGCGTCGCTCTATGTCCAGGTGACAAACAGAGACAGAAGCAGGTAACTCAACGCGAGTACAGACGGTAACACTCTCACATCTAAACACCGTATAATAGATGAACACCTCATGTCACGTCATGACACAATTAATTATACATATGCACAAGCAGAGTCACACTCTAAGCCTAGCAAAATGTGTTAACAGGGTGGACATCACACGTCAACACCATGAAACACAAAACATGACCATAGCCTGTTGGGACACAAGATATTAACGGCAACATCGAATGTCGCCAATCATGATGTAGACGGCACTCACCATGCCGTTAACACTTAATCAACGGCAATCGACCTTGTCGTTTATAGCAACTTTGAAGATCTCAGCGTCAACATATGTGGACGTTAAGTTCTTCAGTCCCCTAGACCCAGAACAGCACCGGGTCAGTCCAATTGGGCAAAACCACCCAATCAGAACACCTGCGGATGAGGAAATACTTCCTCGCAGCTTCTAACACTACCAGAACTTCGAAAAACACGATCCAACACTTGGATCGCCCAAACACCCAAATCTCAGCATGGTATAACCCAACCCTAAAATGTGATTAACATACTAATCGACACAAATAAGCATGCTAATCTGTTAAGGAAGGTTAAAGGGTTGTCCCTACCTCATAACGCCCCAAAACTCCTACAATCACCAATCGCACCGGAACCCTCAAAGTCTCCGCGCGATTACACCAAATCTTCGCGTTCCCGCCCGATCTATCACCGCCACACGTACCATAGTCTTCCCACGAACTCCCATCAACAATCAGAAGAGGTGGAAATAGACAAAGACAGAAGTGGAGGGAAAGGAAGGAAAGAGAGGAAGAAGTTCTGCTCTCAGGTGTGCCCTATTTCTACAGGTGCGACAATAGACGTCCACATGTCCTCGCCGCCTACTTGAACCCCCAATGGGTTGACGTTCGGACCACTTGCCGTCAAGTTCACGACAAACGACCACATCACTGGATGCTAACTCCCAGTCAACAGCTAACCCCCTGCCGCCAACCACAAGTCAACGACAATATCATTGTCCGTCAACCACAACCGAACTCTACAAGACCCATAAGGATCCACTATGACCCGAGACCTTACAGCCCCCCCCCTTAAGGAATTTTACCCTCAAAATTCAAACAACATAAAGAAGAAGACTCACCAAAGAGGTACGGAAACTGCTCGCGCATTTCATCCTCTCGCTCCCTGTCGACTCACCACCTGAGTGTCATCGCCACGCAACACGAACTAAAGGGATTGCCTTGTTTCCTCAACCTCTGAACTCGGTGATCCTCAATATGCAACGGAAACTTTGGTACAGTCACACTGTAGTCACCTCAGACCACTCTGTGCTCGGAGAATGTGAGACTCGTCAAAAAAAGGTACCTCCGAAGCATCGACACGTGGAACACATCGTGGACTGCTGCCAACTCTGACGGAAGCTCAAGTCTGTACGCCAAACCTCTGACATGCTCAGTAATGGTGAAAGGTCCAATAAAGTGAGGACTCAACTTTCCACGCTTACCAAACCTCACCACTCCCTTCATAGGAGACACACGAACAAACACCTGGTCTCCTACCTGAAACTCGAGCGGTCGTCTGCGCTGATCTGCATAACTCTTCTGCCGACTTTGAGCTGACTGAAGCCTCTGTCTCACAAGCTGAACTACCTCAACTGCCTGATGTATCAACTCTGGCCCTGTGACAATCCGTTCGCCAACTTCGAACCAGTCAAGAGGAGTGCGACACAGTCGTCCATACAAAGCCTCATATGGTGCCAAACCGATACTGGAGTGATAACTATTATTATATGCGAGCTCGACCAACGGCAAGTGAGCTGTCCACGACCCCTACCACTCCAGACAACAAGCTCTAAGCATGTCCTCCAAAGTCTGGATAGTCCGCTCTGACTGACCGTCTGACTGAGGGTGGTAGGCGGAACTAAAAGCCAACTCTGTCCCCAAAGCTCTCTGGAAACTGTGCCAGAACCCAGAAGTGAAGCGAGGATCCCTATCTGACATAATAGAGATCGGCACTCCGTGCAAAGGAACAATCCACTCTACGTACAACGCGGCCAACCTACTCACACCCCAACTAGTCCTGACAGGCAAGAATCTGGCAGTCTTCGTCAATCTGTCCACAAGAACCCAAATGATGTCAAAACCTCCAGCTGTCCTCGGCAAACCACAAACAAAGTCAGTCGTCACATGGTCCTACTTCCACATCGGAATCTCTAACGGCTGCACAAGTCCTCCTAAACGCTGATGTTCGGCCTTCACCTGCTGACAGACCAAACATCTAGTAACAAAAGCCGCTATGTCTCTCTTCATCCTAGGCCACCAAAACTGACGTATCAACCTGTGATACATCTTGGTCGACCCTGGATGAATCGAGTACCTGGAACCATGTGCCTCCTGCAACACAACTCTCCTGATAGACTCCTCAACAGGAACATAGAGTCTATCTCGGAACCTAACAGTCCCGTCCTCGCAAAGCTCAACTTCTGGAAGAAGCAACACACTATGTAACTCGGGATCTGCCTGCTGAGCCTCAGCAACCTGTCTCACAACGGCGGGAGCCGCCAACAAACTGCCCAACACACACTGTCGACGACTAGACGAAACTCTGAAAGACCCCTCTGTCGCAGACTGCCACAACTGCCACTCTCTAAGCATCAGATGACTCATCTGTGCATTCCTACTCAAGACATCTGCAACTACATTCGCCTTTCCAGGCCTATACTCAATGCTAAAATCATAGTCTTTCAAATATTCCATCCATCGACGCTGCCTCATATTCAGATCCCTCTGAGAAAACACATACCTCAAACTCTGGTGGTCGGTACGGACAACAAAACTCACTCCGTACAGGTAAAGACGCCAAATCCTCAAAGCAAACACCACAGCTTCAAGCTCTAGGTCATGGGTCGGGTAACTCTCCTCGTGGGGCTTAAGCTGGCGAGACGCATAAGCCACCACCCGGCCTTGCTGCATCAAAACCGCACCCAGACCAACACCTGAAGCATCTGTGCAAACCTCAAAACCCTCCTCACCTGAAGGTAAGGCAAGGACTGGCGCTGACGTAAGCAGTCGCTTCAACTCTATGAAGCTCTGCTCACACTGTTCCGACCACACAAACGGAACTCCCTTTCTCGTCAACCGAGTCAAGGGTGCAGCAACCTGAGAAAAGTCTCGAACAAACCTGCGGTAGTAGCCTGGCAAGCCCAAAAAGCTACGAATCTCAGACACAGATCTGGGACTCTCCCACTGCAAAACTGCCTCGACCTTCGCTGGATCCACAGAAACTCCCTCACCTGAGATCACGTGCCCCAAAAAGTGAACCTGTTGTAGCCAAAACTCACACTTACTAAGTTTGGCATACAACTGGTGCTCTCGTAGAGTCTGCAACACGATCCTCAGGTGCTCGGCGTGCTCCTCCTCCGAAACGGAGTACACCAGAATGTCGTCAACAAACACTACGACAAACCGGTCTAAGAACTGGTGAAACACCGGTGCATCAGATCCATGAAGGCTGCTGGAGCATTAGTGAGCCCAAACGGCATCACCAAAAACTCAAAATGTCCATATCTGGTCCGAAAAGCAGTCCTCTCAATGTCAGAATCTCTAATCCGCAACTGATAGTAGCCGACCTCAAATCAATCTTCGAAAAGACATGAGCAGACTGAAGCTGATCAAAGAGATCGTCAATCCTAGGCAAAGGATACCTATTCTTGATGGTCACTTGGTTCAACTTCCTATAATCAATACACAATCTCAGGCTACCATCCTTCTTCCTGACAAACAGAATAGGTGACCCCAAGGAGAAAAGCTAGGACGAATATAGCCCTTCTCCAACAACTCCTAAGCTGCCTCTTCAACTCCCTCAACTTTGCTGGTGCCATACGGTACGGTGTCTGTGCAAAAGGTACAGTGCCAGGAACTAACTCCACAGTAAACTCAATCTTTCTCTCTGGCGGTAAACCAGGCAACTCTTCGGAAAAACATCCGGAAACTCACACACTACGGAATGTCCCCCACTCCCGTGGCAACCTGGTCAAGGGTAATAGCAGAAACTAGAAAACCCTGACAACCAGAGGCAAGCAACCTCCCTGCCCTCAAAGCAGAAACTAAAAAGTGAGAAGTAAGAGGTACGATACCCTGTTAGTAGAACGCCGCTTCCCCAGGTATCCGCAAGTGCACCCTCTTCTTCTGGCAATCCATCACTGCACCATACCGCTCTAACCAGTCCATACCCAAAATCACATCATAGTCCTACAACTGCAAGGCAAACAAGCGGGCTGACAACCACTGATCCTGCAACTGCACAGGTACCTCCTCGAGACAGTAGGACGTAAGGACAAAGTCCCCTGTCGGCAACTCTACTGCTAGATCAACAGACTCTCCCGAACTCAACTCTCCAAGGGAGTCTAAAAACTCCTCAGACACAAAATAGTGAGAGGCACCGGAATTAAACAAAACTCTAGCAGTATAACCAAAAACTGTAACAGTACCTTCCACTAGCTGAGATGCCTCCGCGTCTGCACGGGTCAAGTGAGTAACATGACCTCTACCTCTCCACCCACCAGAACCTCCGGTCTGCTGACGCTGCTGCACAGGTGCCTGCTGCTGCTGCTGCTGCTGCTGCACTCGAGGCTGTGACTGGGTCTGCTGCTGCGGCACACGAGGTAGCAAAGGACAATCTCGCGCCATGTGACCCATCTGGTCACACCGGTAACATTGACCAGCAAAAGAACGTGGTACCTGCTGCGAAGGCTGCCCTACAGGCTGCTGAACACTCCCACAGACTGTTGTCTCTGCTCTGCCTGCCTCCTGTCAAGTCGAAACTTCCTCGAGATCCTGACTTCGCCGTTGTCCCAGTAGAAGTAGACGCGTAAGAAGTCACAGTCCTCAGAGTCGTCTGCACACTACCCTGTTGCTGTCGAGGCTGAGTCGGAACTACCTGCGTCTGAACCTCTGCACTCCGAGCACGAGTCCGTAAAGTGTCTGCCTCCAACGCTGCCGCTGTCTGATAGGCCGCGTCCAAGTCTGTAACGCGTGCAACTATCAGCGCCTGCCTGAGCTCTGGCCTCAAGCCTCTCACAAACTGCTGAGTCCTCAGACCCTCATCTGCCATAATCTGCGGAGCATAATGCCCTAGCTCTACAAATCTGGCCCTGTACTGTACTACTGTAAAGTCCCTCTGCTGCAAGTCCAGAAACTGGTACAACCTCTCCGTCCGGACGTAAGTAGGACAGAAGGCTCTCTCAAAAGAAACGACAAACTCCTGCCACAGAATCTGTCTAAGTGGGCGAGACTGAAAAGTAGTCTCCCACTCAGAGGACCACCAAGTCAACGCCTGCGCCTGCAACTGGTAACTGGCTAACAGCACTCGCTCCTCGGGAACACACTCCATGGAACGAAAAGTCCGCTCCACTGCATCTAACCACGCCCGCGCAATATCTGGATCAGGCTGGCTCAAAAACTAAGGAGGCTAAAACTGCAAAAACTCCCTCAACACCTTCCCAGTACCACCCTGGGGTACCGGCGCATCATGGTGTTGAGTTACAAAGTGAGCCATCCCCTCAAGAAATCGAGTCATGTCTAATCCCTGAGCTACCTGAGGTGGAAGTGGCGGCGGCGGAACAATACCACTGTGTGCGTCCTGTGGCAAAGGCTGCGTCTGCTGAGGTGGCGGAGCATCTCCAGCCTCCTGACGAGTCGTCTGCTCGGCCACTCCTTCTCTAGGACGTCGCCTAGGTGCCATAGTACTATACACAGAGCAAAAACATACACATAAATACACTAACTAACTCCGGGTTAATTAGCTGCAACTGTACTCTTTATACTCTGAGTTAACATAATGGGTATTTCCTTATATATATCTCATCAGACCAGGCTCTGATACCAAACTGTAACGACCCAATAAGGATCCACTAAGACCCGAGACCTTACATAAACCATCTATCGTCATTCTATAACCTGCCACATTCTTTCTTCATTTGGTTATTAATACTGAACTTTAACTTTACTGCCAACAACATAATACTATTTCTGCAATATTTCTCTTAATTATTCTGCTAACTGACTAAACCCACTGTACCATTACACTGCAATCCTTCTTATTACACAATCATCTTTCTTTAAAATACTGGCATAGCCATAAACTGAAATTATTTCCTTTAAACACAGTAACTTATTCTGCTTGATTCTTTATTCTACCTTACTATTTTACTGCCAAATACAAACAATTTCACTGTTATAGCACATTCACAAATAACCATTCACAATCTACCTTGTTGTTCCTCTCAACTCGATATTTTTTAACTGCTTCTCAACTGATTCATCTCTTTCTATTCTGACTTACATAATTCTACCTTATTCCAATTATTCATAGCTTCAATCTCAATTTTATTCCAACACAAACTTTACCTCTCTTTTTCCACAAACTGCACTCAACTGTTAAGCATCACTTATCTTATCTTCAACACTGCAATTCCTTACAAATCATTCTGTGGAATCTTCACAAACTGCCACTTGCTAAATGAATATCTTTCTTATGAAATTCTCAGAAAAGTCTAACTGTACGTTGATTCTTCTTTACTTTCTCTTACTCATATGATCACCTCAACACATTCTTACACGAATCTCTTATATCAAATTTCCCATTATCATCATTACTCGCAACAACATCATTCTTAAAATCTTCACTGTAACCGTCTCTAATCACAAAGCACTCTCTTAATCTGACTTTCACAATTTACTGCTCCTCGATGTACCAATACCTTATCTGGAGCTAATCTGCCTCATTTAATTATTCCAAATCTTTCCATATCACCAATCACATTATTACGTCAGCTACTCCTTAACACTTATTAACACATATTTCAAACACAAGAATTACCTCTGCTAAGGTTCTCAACCACAATTCACACACTTAATAATCCTTATCACACTGTTCTATTCCTCATTACTAACACTGTTCCCTCTACTACTCCATCACACTAACACCTTATACCTTTCTATGTCAACTCTGCACCTCGCTAACACATATCAAACATATCCTTCTCACAACAATATTCTACCTTTTCTGATTATCATGGCAAAATTCACCAATCTCTCTAATTTCTATAACTGAGAACCCTTAGACAACTAGACTTTAACTGCAACTGACACACTGGTATAACCACGCAACATATACCACTAACCTCACCATTTTTCTACCATTACTAACAGTTGCCAGATATGCAAGCAATCATACACTTTTCACAAACTGGGTTTCCTCTAACCACATCTTCTCTCAGCTACTACCAGTAACTGCCACACTTATAAAAACAAACACACAATCCAC
>CM024754.1:133862062-133997501 GCA_014218235.1 Colocasia esculenta
CTCCATTCGTGTTAGACACGTGAGTGGTACGCCGATCTTAGAGAAGTCCTTTATGAACCGCCTGTAGTATCCAGCCAGTCCTCAGAAGCTTCTGATTTCTGTGACATTGGTTGGTCTCTCCCAGTTGAGTACCGCTTCGACTTTGGAAGGATCAACAGAGATGCTGTCTTTTGATATGACATGGCCCAAGAAAGACACTTCTTCGAGCCAGAACTCTCACTTGCTTAATTTTGCATATAGTTTGTTGTCTCGTAAGACTTGCAATGCGGTCCTCAACTGTTCTTCATGATCTTCCTTGGTCTTTGAATATATGAGGATATCGTCGATGAAGACGACCACAAATTTGTCAAGGTATGGCCGATATATGCTGTTTATGAGATGCATAAAGGCTGCAGGAGCATTGGTTAGACCAAAAGGCATAACAACAAATTCGTAATGTCCATACCTTCTTCTGAAAGCTGTTTTAGAGATATCGTCATCCTTGATCCTCATTTGATGATAACCAGATCGAAGATCGATCTTGGAGAAGTATTGGGCTCCAGGGTCGAATAGTTCATCGACCCTAGGCAATGGGTACTTGTTCTTGATGGTCAATTGGTTGAGTTGACGATAGTCGATGCATAGCCTCATCGATCCATCTTTCTTCTTTACGAATAGCACAGGTGCTCCCCATGGGGAAGTACTAGGTCTGATGAACCCCTTCTCTAGCAGCTCCATCAGTTGTGCTTTTAGTTCTTTCAATTCGGCAGGCGACATCTGGTATGGTTGATGCGATACCGGGGCAGCTCCAGGAGTCAACTCAATGGCGAAGTTGACGTCATGTTCAGGGGGAACTCCGGGTAAGTCTTCAGGGAATACATCTGAGTAGTCCTGGACTATGTGGATGTCTTCTATTTTTGAACCCTTCTT
Organism: Colocasia esculenta; assembly: GCA_014218235.1. Classification (NCBI taxonomy): domain Eukaryota; kingdom Viridiplantae; phylum Streptophyta; class Magnoliopsida; order Alismatales; family Araceae; genus Colocasia; species Colocasia esculenta. The sequence goes on from CM024754.1 coordinate 133,862,972, forward strand.
TTCGACTATGACGGCCGCAAGGAAAGCAAAACATCCTTTCCTTATCATGTTATGGGCTTTTAAGGCGGAGACTAGAGACATCCACTTCTTATGTCTAATCCTAGTGAATGCTAATTTAGGAAAGTCACTAAACATCACCCTTCCTTTCTTACAATCGACGCTTGCCCCATATGTGGACAACCAGTCGGCTCCCAATATGACATCATACCCTTCCATGGACATACATACCAGGTCGGCCTTTAGGTTATGGTCTCCGATCATTACATCGGCAGATGGAAAGTATTGGTTTAGTTTCTCCTTCTCCCCCAAGGGTGTTGTGACAGAGAATTCACAACCCATGGTTGTAGGTTTTGTAGTCAGGGTATCAGCAAAGTGTTGAGATATAAACGAATGAGTAGCTCCAATATCAAATAACACCAATGCTGGCAAAGAAAAGACTTGCAGGGTACCTTCTACCACGCCACCTTCCTCGATGCTTTCTTCATTGTGCAGGGCTTGCAGCCTACCCTGTTTCTTCGGCATAGCAGTGCGCTTCTCATTTTCTTTCAGCATCGGGCACTAGGGTATGCGATGCTCACGACTCCCGCAGTGCAGACATGCTCTGACTTTTCTCCAGCACTCATCAGCGGTGTGTCCAGGTTTATCACAGTGTTTGCAGTGGCTCTTCATTGGAGTGTTGGGTACGAAAACCTTGGGTTTCCTTTCTTGGCTAGATCCCTCCGTGATGTTGAAGGGACGCTTCTTGCTGTTGGTAGGCTTAGCAGATGACTGACCCGAGGTTACTTCCTTCTTGACGAACTTCCCTTTTATACGGTCAGCGAAGTCCGTAGCATCTTCAAGCAGCTGAGCTCTCTTCACCATCTCGGCGAAGGTCGGGATGTCGAAAGGTGCCAGTTGAGTGATGTAGTGGGGCTTAAGGCCGTTTAGAAAGCGCTTAGCCTTCCTCCTTTTAGTAGCTGCTAGGTGTGTCGCATAGCGCGCCAGTCTTGAGAATTGAGCTTCGTATTCGGCCACAGTCAGACTCCTTTGCTTCAGAGCAGCAAATTCCGCAGCCTTCCTTTCTTGGACACGCTCGGAGAAATATTTGGAGTTAAAGGCTTCTTTAAATTCAGTCCAAGTGAATTGACCATTATCTCTGGTAGCTTCCACTGACTCCCACCAAGCGCGGGCGTCCTTCTCCAGTTGGAACGTGGCAAGTAGTAGCTTGTCCCCTACTGCACACTGCATGACACGAAAAATTCTTTCCGTCTCTTGGAGCCAGTGCTCAGCTTCATCCGGATCCGTGGATTCGCTGAACCTAGTCGGGTTCAAACCCCTGAAATTGTGATGCAGCTCGCCTGCACCCAGTTAGTTCCCTCCGCGGTTACCACCGCCTTGCTGGGTCGCTTGTAGTATGGCACGAGTCAGTTCCTGGAGGGACTGTTGCATGCCTCTCATCTGGGCATGTTCCGCAGTCATTGTAGCTGTTTAGTTCCTACAAAATAGTTTGATAGTTATAATGCTGATTAAAAGTTTAATTTGTGCGTGTGTGAGTTTATTTTAGCTGATTACCCATGGTTCTACCCACATCTCTCATAGGTAGGATTACTGACTCTTAGTCGAGGCTGGTCAACCTAGATCACCCAATACTTAAGGATAACCTAAGCTCTGATACCACAAAACTGTCACGCCCCGATGCGGAATATCGGAGCGCGTAGGCAGTTGCAAGAAAAAGGTATAGAGCGAATACTAGACATCAAACTATTGCACATTGAATAACACTAAAGCAAATCTTTCTCATTAATAACTTTTCAAATTCTAGTTCAACCACTAATATCAGAGCCATTCTATAGGGCCCAATTACATTGCAATAAAAGGAAATAACTAACTACAACTCTAAGATAACGTAATGACTCGAGGGTACTCCTGGCTTCACTCTTGGTCATTCCCTTCCTCGTGAGTGTATGTGTCATCCTCGGTCTCACCTGAGAACACAACATCAAATAACGTAGGGTGAGCGATAAACGCCCAGTAGGACTTAAATCTCAGGCTCAAGTAGGCTTTACATAATTAACGCATTTAATGGCAAAGTATCTAAAGATAGCAGGTACAAGAGAGTCAAAATATAGCAAGAGATAGCACAACAGGTAACAGGATAGCACAATAGCACGAGATCGAGTATAGTTTCCAAAAATAGCACAAGTATCGAGTATAGCACGAATAGCAGGATGGCCATAGCACAACTAGCACAAGTATAATAATAGCACGACGAGTATAGCACTTGTTTGTCATTCTAGACATCGAGAGAGTATAGCACGTTTTGTGTTTTGATTGTCATATAGATAGTCGAGATAGATAGCACTTGAGTGTAATGCCAAACACTCTGATCATTTAACTCCCATGGGCACTAGCACTTTCGGTGCACATCCCAGGACCAGATCGGCCCTTTATATATTGCCAGGCATTGGTTATATTGTATCTTTAGACAATCAGTCAATGGCCAATATAGAGTACCAAGAATAGTTAAGAGCACTAGATGAATAGACGAGATAGTAGAGAGAACGTGAATAGACGAGCGAGTAGAGTATAGATGAGAGCTAAGGGTACATCACGTAAAACAACGAGTAAACAGGTGATAGTAACAGTTGCACAACACGCGCACGTCGTATTGGCAGTCAGGTGAAATTCACGATCTTCCCGTTGGCCATGTTATGCACAAGTCCAGAGGTCCGACGTGATTCAAGGTAAGAGCGAACTTCTAATAGCCATTTGGATCATATCGATCCCTAAAGGTGTAATGGTGTTAGGGTACAACCGGCTCGTCGAGCATGTGGGAATCCATGATCAGAGGAGACTTACGGAGGCCTTGTGCAAGGGTTCACTAGTCCGGCGAAAGGAATATCCGACGGAGAGTTCACCACAAGCCAAGTAAAGTGTGTATATAAAAACAGGTGCTCGACGTTCTAGAGGAATTCTAGAACAGTGGAGCGTCGATATCGGTATATAAACAACGCAAGAAACGAATACAAGTCCTTTAAAATAGGGCAATTAATATACTTTATTGCAATAAATTACCAAATACATTATGAGATATTTTATGCCAGATTTCAGCCATATATGGATGGTTCATGTGTGTGTATGTGTAAGAGAAATCATAGATAGAAAAGAAGTCGTGAATATGTATTTTAAAGCATTCAATATAGCTCCATTTTAAAACATGTGTTTTTACTACGTGTATTACTGTTAAAAAGGCGTAAGGATTTTGTAGAAAGTGAGAGCAATAAATTTTATGGGTTTTCATCAAAAATCCTGTGAACGCGACGTAGGCCAGTAAGGGTCGCGACAGGGTCAGGGCAGATCGCGACAGGGCATGAAAAGGGTCGCGACAGGGCTGCCAGGACAGAAGGCCAGAACACGATGTAGGGTACTGTCGCGTTCAGAACGCGACAAGAAAAGCGTCGCGACGGGCTTGAGAACGCGACCTATCGGGCCGTCGCGTTCTCATGTCCATGGCCTGAGTCTGACAGAGTTCTGCTCTGTCTTGGATTGCGGTATAGAAATATCAGATTTTGATACAGGGTCGTTCAGAAAATCATAACTATATGTATTCACAATGAAAAATCATGAAACCAGTAGCGAATGAAACTAGACATGCGACAGTACTTCCAATAAATAGGAATTAGAGAGAGAGCATGGTTGAACATGGTTTGAGTATGAACAATAACGAGTAACACACAACATGATATAGAGAGTAAGATTGATTTAATTCGAGCAACATGCTCAACAAAAATTAGGACTTTAGGAGCAAAAGATCCCTAACAATATGAAGTGTCTACAGTAAAACTTTCGTAGCATGGGATCAAGTGTACATGGAGATATGATTCAAGCATGATGACTCGGAGTTATCATGTTTGCAGAACTTCTAAAATCAAGAACAAAAGATTGGCTCGATGAAAAATTATGAAACAAGAGGGCTTTTGTTCCTGGTGATTAGAACTACCTATAGATGGATTTGATTTAATTTTGCTTGTGAGAATGCCTACCTTTGACTCGATTTATCTTCTAGGGTTAAAATCTCCAAGAACGAGGAAGAAGCTCCAAGAACTCCTTCTCCCTATGAGATCCTCCCCTCCTTGGCCTCTTCTCCACGCCCAACAACCTTTGGCAACGAGCTAGGGTCGGCAAGAGGGTTTAAGAGATGTATTTATGCATGTATGGGTTCCTATTCCTACTTCTATTCTAATTGCTCTTTAATTATGAGATTTCCTAACTCCAACCTTCCTTTCTTGCTTTCCAACCTCTATTTAGGTTAGGAATCATAAGGGGTAGGCTTAGGAATCCAATTCTAACTCTTATTGCCTCTTTTAATGCTTAAAGAGTCCTTTTCTATTTAGGAGATATTAAGACTTCGAATTTAGGGTATTTTCTTTTTATTTACTATTTGTAAATTCAAATTTTGACCCAATAAGTTCTAGAGGATCCATTGAGCAAAGCCCATTACTCTTTTCCATTTAATGAGTTTTATTTAATGCTCTTTTCATTGAATATCCTTTAGCTGAGTTTTTAATTTATTATTTAAATTTTTATTTTTTATTAAAAATTCAGGTTGCTACAACCAATATCTCCTACGTCTTTCCACACTTCAATAGGTATGCCATCCGGTCTTAAGGCCTTACCCAATTTCATTTTTCTTAAAGCATCACCCACTTCTGACATCTTAATACGCCTAAAATACTGATAATTATCAAATTTTGTTGACTCTTGATTATCTTCTAAAGAGACATCTTTAAAACAATCTCCATTAAGTAATTTCTAAAAATAGTTATACCATCTCTCTTTAACCTCTAGATCCTTAACTAAAACCCTTTGATCTTCATTCTTAATGCAACAAACATGATCTAGATCTCTACTCTTCCTTTCTCTTAATTTAGCAAGTTTAAATATGTCTTTTTCTCCCTCTCGAGTTCCTAATTTATTATATAATTCTTCAAACGCTTTGGACTTAGCTTCACTAACTATTCTTTTAGCCCTCTTTTTAGCTATTTTATAATCTTCTAAAGTTTGATTATTCTTGTTGGTTTGCCAAGCTTTAAAACAATCTCTTTTAGCTCTAATGGTATTTTGAATTTCCTCACTCCACCACCAAGTCTCTCTTTCTACATTCTTTTTACCTTTAGATTTACCTAAGAGTTAATTTGCTGCATTCTTTATACAATTTGTGACATTATTCTACATTATATTAACTTCTTGATCTAAATTCCAAATACTTTTTTTTCTAGATGATTTTTAAATGTTTCCAAATTTTTACTTTTCAAATTCCACCACTTAATCTTAGAACAATTGTTTATGATGGTTTTTCTTTTAAATTTTAGAATATGAGCATCTATTACTAGTAACCTATGTTGTGGGGCTAAACTCTTTCCAGGAATAACTTTGCAATATTTACACAAAACTCTATCAGTCGTTCCAATAAGAAAATAATCAATTTGGCTCCTATGTGTTCCACTCTTGTATGTTATTAGGTGTTCGTCTTTCTTCTTGAAGAAGGTGTTAGCAATTACTAGATCATAAGCCATAGCAAACTCAAGAATACTAGTACCCATGTCATTTCTCTCGCCAAAACCAAATCCTCCATGAATCCTCTCATATCCTCTATTACTTTCACCACATGACCATTAAGATCCCCACCAATAAAAATTTTCTCTTCACTAGGGATATTTTGGATCAATCTATCAATAGTCTCCCAAAAATACTTTTTAATGCTCTCTTCTAAACCCACTTGTGGTGCATATGCACTAAGTACATTCAAAGTAACCTCATCTATGATAAATTTTATTAAGATAAATCTATCCCCTAGTCTATTAACTTCTACAACTTTCTCTTTTAAGTCTTTATCTATTATTATGGCCACACCATTTCTAGAGTTACTAGTTCCTGTATACCAAATTTTATAACCATCAATATCTTTAGCTTAAGATCCTTTCCACCTAGTTTCTTATAGACAAGCTATGCTAACCCTTCTATCCCTCATTAACTTGACCAACTTTAATTCTTTACCCATTAAAGTTCCTATATTCCAAGTAGCTAGACGGATCCTATGTTTCTCTTTTAAGTCTTAAAATCATATTGTGACTATTTTGTTAAAAACTTTACATCGTTATAAATGTTCGATATGTAAAATTTTGAATTCTTGATTTAAAGCTAAAGTTCTGAACTGAGTAGTTATATTTGAAACAATAGAAGTCACAATCAAGTAAAATAACAAAATTTAGAAATTTCATTCTATTAACTCAAATTGGAGATATAAGATCACAAAATTTTTAGGGAGAACTTATGCCTCTTTTTAAAAACTCAAAACCATGGAATTGAGTTTCAGAGACCCAAGGTTATAAGCTCATGATCTTCACCAGAATAACTGATGTGGAATTATTTGTTCTTCACATAACTCTCCTCAACACCGAATCTTAACCAACGACAACAGAAGACAAAGTTGAGTCACAAAAATGAATAAGATGGAGGTGAAAATATTGGTTGGCCCAAGACCCATTCTAATACTGTGTAAAAGCTCACCCTAAAATTTAAGTGTTGAGTGGAGGAAGGTGACACTATATATATAAACACAAATTCATCTTTGAATTGTCTGGTGTTGGGGCAATTTCAACACTTTTTTAATAAAATATCATTGCCAATGATAGTGAGAATAACCTTAATCTTGAATCCTTGATTTAAAGTTAAAGTTATGAGAGAGAAGTCACATCTCTTTCTATAATATGTGGGTCTCAAAACAAGTGAAAATATTCAAAATGTTTCTTCCTACATCTCAATTTTGAGAGATAAAATAATAAATTTCGGACTAAAGTTATAAGAGAGAAGTCATACTCTTTCCATTACATGTTATTATTAATATAATGAAAAAGTCAAAAAATCCTTTCATATAGCTTATATTTTTGACAAACTTAAAGGCAAAATTATGAGGGAGGAGAAGTCTTACCTCTTTTAGTAGCATATAGCTAGTTACCAAAGATAGTTAAAAGATTTACATTTGAGACATAACATCTTGAATTCCGAATTACAGTAAAAGTTAGGAGAGAGAACTTGTACCTCTTTCACTCTCACTGACATATATTGAATGAAGTATGGTGAAAAAGTTTAAGAAAATTTTTCGTTATTCAATTCCGTATTTAAAACTAAAGTTTTAAAACGACAAGCTTTAGAAATTCTGTTGCTATAGTTCATGTTTGTAATGTAAAATCTTAAAATTTAGATTTGAATTAGTAAATTTATGAGAGAGATCAAGTCGTAACACTTTCTGTAACACACTGATATCATGTCACGTCAAAGAATTCAAATCTTTCATATACATTCGAAAACATGTAATCTTAAATTTCAAAATTTAAAAAATTAGAAGGAAGAAACACATCCTTTCATAAGAAAAATAATAACTATCCAATCACACGAGAGTGGCCGAATAATTATATGAGAGAAAGAGGTGGGGGCCTGCACCTTTAAAATTGCGAGCCTCACCCCTGGGCCTCTCTCTTGGCCGGAAAGATTTGACCCGGACAACAATGGCTGCTCCTTTCCATAAACATCATTATTAAGAAAAATGTGAAAATTCAGAAATTTCTTTTCTAAGATGGCTAAATCACGCTTGAGTTTTCTTCCCCACAGTAAACTCCTTTTAACAAACACTGCCTAAACATTGCTCTTGTAATTTTGACATCGAGAAATAAGATAACTCAAAACTGTTAGATCGAACAACTCCTAGTCACATTTCACTCCTTCCACCTCCAGCCCACTTATGATCACCAAGACAAAATTTTGAAGATCTCATGGGCATCATGGTAATTTCATCAGCACGTGCCCACCCTCAATCCTCTGCGGCTATGATGTTATAATCCGGGCGATCCCTCGTGGCCCCAAGGCTTGCGTTCCCGGACGCACGCCAGCCACCAGCTCCAAGATTTATCCAGGTCAGCTGCAATCCTGAGGTGCACGAATCAGATCTGAGATTTCCAGCGAATCGGAAGGCCATCCCCCTATCCTCCCAAGATAAGCCCTCCACCACCCACCGCAGCTCCCCCTTAACTTAAACTGCATCCATCATCATAATATCCTATTCCTCCCTACCACCGCCACCGCCACGGCCACCGCCTGATCGATCACAGAAGAGAACCAGCTCTCCCGCCGCCATGGCTTCGCTCTGTGCGTCCTCTTCTGCAGTTGCCGCCGTTGCCAGGTAACCGAGATATATACTCGCGACCCGTAGCACTTCGGTAATCCATGCACAAGAAGAAGAAGTCACATATACAAATTAGCTGTAGATTAATTAGAAGAACTAGTTGGAACAGCTTCGATATGTGGACTTGTCTGCTGCTTCTCTTGTTCGGGTTGGTCAAGGAGACCACTAGAGATATATACGTTCTAAGCATATTGTTGATGTTGCAGCTCGCAGAAGAGCAGGAATGGGCCAGCGGCGACGAGGGCTGCCTTCCTCGGGGGCAGGAAATTGAGAACCGGGAAGTGGGTGGCCCCATCGGCGCGGCGGGCGGTGACCGTGTCCGCAGCTGCCAACGAGAGACCTCTCTGGTTCCCCGGGAGCACCCCTCCCCCGTGGCTCGATGGCAGGTAGGTTAGACTTGTTTGTCCATTAGTCTGCACCTCGTCCTTCCGTATCTTTCTCGTGTTCAACAAAATTTGCCATGTCGCTGTTGCAGCCTTCCAGGAGACTTTGGTTTCGATCCTCTTGGCTTGGTAAGTTCTTCTAGCTCGGATTTTTCTTGTATATTCTTCCTTCTTGTAACATCGGTACATGATAATTAATTTTAATAGCTGATCAGACTGATTCCGTCTGTTATCTGTCTATCCATACATATACACGGTGCGGGGGTATCAAAATTTCTTTTTCTTGTTCGCATTCAGGGTCTGATCCAGAGAGCTTGCGATGGAACCAGCAGGCGGAGCTGGTGCACTGCCGGTGGGCGATGCTGGGGGCGGCCGGAATCTTCATCCCGGAGCTGCTGACCAAGATCGGCATCCTCAACACGCCGTCGTGGTACACCGCCGGGGAGCAGGAATACTTCACCGACACCACCACCCTCTTCATCATCGAGCTCATCCTCATCGGCTGGGCCGAGGGCCGCCGGTGGGCCGACATCATCAAGCCCGGCTGCGTCAACACCGACCCCATCTTCCCCAACAACAAGCTCACCGGCACCGACGTCGGGTACCCTGGTGGTCTGTGGTTTGACCCGCTCGGCTGGGGCACCGGCTCGCCGGAGAAGATCAAGGAGCTGCGCACCAAGGAGATCAAGAACGGGCGGCTCGCCATGCTCGCCGTCATGGGAGCTTGGTTCCAGGCAGAGTACACCGGCACCGGCCCCATCGACAACCTCTTCGCCCATCTCGCCGACCCCGGCCACGCCACCATTTTTGCCGTAAGCTCCGATCATAGCTACCTCCACTTCATCTCGATGCCGTTTAAGTAACACCTGATCTTCTCATTAACATTAACAATATTCATGCAGTGCAAGTGCATTTGTACTTCTTAGAAAACCTTTTGCATAACTATATGAATATGCATACACGTATTTAATTATATATAAAGAGAGATGCATGCACAAAGTCTCGAGATTTTCAAACGTGTAACCTGCAAAAAAAAGAGATTTTCAAACTTGTAAAGCGCATTTGGATACATTCAAGATTAATGAAGCACTATGCTGATGTTTAAACTTAATTTGATCTTGTCTCAGGCTTTCACTCCCAAGTGAGGACGCAGGAACAACTCGCTGATATCAACAACGGGGTAATGATCAGTGTAAATCTTTTGGTCGGACCATGGATGAAGGAAAAATGAAAAAAAAAGAATCGATGTGAATGATATGGATGCATGTACTGTTAAAACTCTGTTACTGTTTCCCTTCTTGTGTTCCATAGAACACCATAGCCATGTACAAAGGATTCACTGTCTGATGACTTGAGGGGATTGATTTCTTCACTGACAATAGGTTGTCCACTATAATCCAGTGAATTAGAACACATTCTTCATAAAAGGAAAATCACTGGCTGCCAGATCATTATTTGTAGTTTAAAGGCAGGGTAACCAAATATCAGCTAATGTGAGAACATATGTAAAAAAAAGGATTTAGACAATAGGTAGGCTCCGCATTTTATGTGTAAAATAGAAATGGACGGCTCTATGTGTTAAGTAGATACGATCCTGAATTTGGTCAGTGGTAAGAGTAAATTAGCGCCAAGAAATATGCTTAAAAAATAGTTTTTTTCACCTTCACGCAGTAGGACATGAAACCTGGAGAGGAAAATTTTTGGCCCTCTGACCCAAGCTATGTGATCAACCTAACCCAATAGATGATAACCCATTAATTACAACATAGGATACCTAATGAGAGCCTAGATGGTAAAAAATGCCAAAAAACACAATTAAGCCTTATGCTGCCCATTGGAAAGTATCCCCTAGGGCAATATGAGTCCTTGAGGGGATATCCAAGGCAAGCGGGTAGCTCCTAAAGCAGCATCTTTGGAACGCGCTAAGATAGGAAATAAGTTTGATAAACCTCTAGATCGGTTAGACCTCAGCCTAGAACTGCATTAATGTACCTCAAGCAAATTTGCCCCGAGCGAATCCATAGCCCAACAACTCTTAGCTCAGAGGTCCTTAGCTCGAAAGGTAAGGAGGATCAACCTAAATGCTTAAGGAGGATGGTTAGAAGGAAACCAATTGGCTCCTATCTAAAGATATGAATGACCGACCCCATTAAGAAGATAGTTACCGCAGAGAGCACCGGGGGATTAAGATAAGAGGTGAGAGTACATTCATGATTATCCCTAATCATGACTCATATATCTTATAAAGGCCCTAGAATCCTAAAAAGTCACTCCTTCGAGAGTTATGTCTTGGGAAAAGCTACTACCTTTATAGTTCCTAGGGATCCCTCCGAATCAGGCATGAGCCCTCTATGCACTCGAACTAGTGAAGAGTGATCTTGAATACTCTCGCCCTTCTGCCTTATGCTTTTATCCCATTTTGACTTAGGCATTGGAGGGATCCTCACCTGGAGAGAGAAGAGTGCATGTAGTTTCTCCTATCGCAAGATCATCTGATGGTATGCAACTTGATTAGAGATTGACCATCTTATTGTTGTCCAGTTAGTAAACCTAGAAGGGGGGTTGAATAGGTTACTTTGAAAATTTTTGCAGCTCAAAGTAAATCTTAAACAAGATTGTTATCGTTAGATAATAGTATAAAATACAACACAAACAATCACACACAGTGCACACAAATTTATCCTGGTTCGACCCTGAGTTGCTCCTCAGTCCTACATCTAGTTCCCAAGAATAACTTGACATTTCACTAACCAAAGGTACAATCCCCCTTAAGAACGGTTACACACAGCTTAGTTGGTCTTCTATTCACACACAAAAGAGGAACATCCAAGATCCTTCACAGATAGTCAATTATACCTGAGATCATTTGAAATTAGACATGTCTATGCCAGAATATCTAGTTCAGATTACAAGAAGAAGGATACATAAAATAAGAAACAAGAAAATTAAATTAGTAAAGATCAGATGAGAAAATAGACAAGGAGGTGAAGACACATAAGAACTAGTAGAAGAAATGCAGAAAGCGTATCCGCCTTTATTTTTTCTAGGTAATAGTTGAATAGTTGGTTAATTAAAATTTTTTATGGTATGACTTCTTTCTGAAATTTGAGGACGAAATTCTTTTTTAGGTGATAGTAATGTGACGTTATGACCATTCGGATTGTGGTTTGGTTGGCTTGTGGGCCAATGTGTGTGGCCTTGGGTTTAGTTTTGAGCTTTGGCAGGTCATGTGGGTGCTGTGGGCCAAAAATACGGACCCAATAGGCTCACTGGTTTTTTGTTTAAGAATGTGACGGGAGAGGGCGTCACGTTCAGAATGCATCCCCAGCCTACGTCCTGTTCTACCTGTTGCCCAGTTGACAAGCCAAGGGGGGGGGGGTGAATGGGTCTTTAAAAAATTCTATCTAGGTGACACCTGTACGTAAAAATATATACAAAACAATCTTCGATGTTGGTTAGTAACGGTTAGTATGAACAACAAACCCACAAAGAATCAATCACACAACGCAAGGAATTATCCTGGTTCGGACCTCCTTTCCTTAGGAGTCCTACGTCCGGTCCCTGAGCAACAACTCAGGATTTCACTAACTAGGGTACAGTCCCCCTATGGACACTACAACACCCAGCTCAGCTGGTCTTCCTTCACACCAGAAGGGAACAACAACACCCTGGATACCCCACCAGGTCTTTCTTCACAACCGAAGGGAATAGCACCCTGGATCCCACCAGGTCTTCCTTCACACACGAAGGGAAACACCACAAAGAGAATAGAATGAATTCAAGCCCCTAGATCAAGCTTTTACAAGCCAAGATCTGAAGCAACAAGCATGAGAGCAAAAGATCTAAACAAGGCACACTCTCAGAACTACACGGGCTCTCTTAGAAATTCTATACAACATAGAGAGCGAAGAGCTAAAAGTGATGAGGAATGAGATTCTTAGCTCTAGACTTCTTACAGAAGAATTTGAATGCTTGTATGTGAGATGCTTGTCTCTCCACTCAGTAACCTCTCTCTTCTTCTTCTGTCTTGTATTTAAATATCCAATTTGAAATATTGTCGTTGGAGTATCCGTTGTCTCTTGTCCAAGTAAACGTTAGACTGAAGGAAACTTGGAATCTTCTAGTCAACAGTCTTTTGGTCACTTGTGCACGCAAAGAGATGAGATCTTTGAGATATCTTGGCTTCTATTTTTGTCTACGTTGTAAAGTGGAACGATACCAGAGATCTGCACATTTATCAATCTCAAATAGTAGACAGCTAAGCTGTCTCTAATGTCAGTCAACGTTAGAAGAATATCATGAAAATAGAAATGCCAAATAGCTGTATCTAAAAGATACACACAGAGTAAGCACGTAATCGATAACGTCACACATGCAGATACGTTCATCCCATAAATGACAGATGTCAGAAGATATGCTCTTGACTTTGACTTTTTCAATGTTTTCAAGATAAATATTAGTTGATGTAAGACATAAAATCGATGACTATATGACTTATGAAATCGTTATGATCAAGTCACTTTAACTGAGGTTATAAGAGGCAAATCGTTATGTTTAATGAAGAAATCGTTTAAATGAATCACTTAACAAATCGTTGTAGAAAGCAAATCGTTGTGTTCAATGAGAAGAAATCGTTATGAACACTTAACAAATCGTTGAAAAAAAGTAAATCGTTGTGTTTAATGAAGAAATTGTTATGAACACTTAACAAATCGTTACAGAAAGCAAATCGTTGCGAACTCTAAAATCGTTATGATAACTTAAGAAATCGTTACGGCGAGCAAGTCGTTGCGAATTCTAAAGAAATCATTATGGTAACTTAAGAAATCGTTGCGATGGGCAAGTCATTGCGAATTCTAAAGAAATCATTATGATGACTTAAGAAATCGTTACGACGAGCAAGTTGTTGCGAATTCTAAAGAAATCGTTGCGACGGGCAAGTCGTTGAGAGTTCTAAAGAAATCGTTATGATAACCTAAGAAATCGTTACGGCGAGCAAGTCGTTGCGAATTCTGAAGAAATCGTTGCGATGACTTATAGAATCGTTGCGATGACTTAGAATCATTGCGATGACTTATAGAATCGTTGTGATGACTTATAGAATCATTGCGATGACTTATAGAATCGTTGTGAGAACGATTTATTTGTAATCAAATGATGTCACAGTAAAAAGTCGTTTAGACACTAAGAAATCGTTATAATTCAAATCGTTATAGCTCTAAAGGAAGTCGTTGTGACTTTCAACAAAAGTCGATGTGGACTTAGAGAAATATGATCTTGAAAAGATAAAAGCTTCAGAGAGGTAATGCTTACCAACATTGGCTTGTGTGACCTTGGTATATTTCCTGTACTTAAGACTTATGAAATATATGTTAGAAATATTGAAGGAATTTTGTTAATCATAAAAAATAATAAAAATAAATAGGTAATTAAAATTACATGGGGATAGACTGATCATCAATCTCCCTTTTTGGTGATGACAAAATTTAACAATAAGCATGGACAAAAGTATTTGAACATTTGCAGAATGTATTTCAGACATGCTAAGTATTTTCTCCCTCTTTTTGTCATTAAGCAAAAAGATTATCTGAGACAAAGAATGAAGAGAAAAGATATAGGAGCACACAAATAAAGATATTTCATTAAGACTGTGGAGGTACAGATAAATAGTAAGCAGGAGACAAAAGAGAGGCAAAGTGAGAAATGGTTTCCCATGCCTGTTCTTCCTGCTCTTCAAATACAATTAAAGGTGCCAAAGATAAAGAGTAGGCTGGTCCCATGGAGGGAGCCATCCTTTGGAGATGAAGCTTGAGCTGCTTGTAGAGGAGATCAGCATAAGAATTCTTATCCATGGTCAGCTTGAGGAAGTGAACAGTCCCAAAGCTGGCACAGGTAGGGAACTGATCCATGGACACATGATAGAAATTTGTTTCTCTTTTAGAGCTTGGCGTAGAGCTACATACACCTTGTATCTTTCCTCCCAAACTTTGAGGGGATCAGTCACAAGGTTAATGGAGTTCATGTCCAAGAATGTGGCAGGAGAAACAACAGTTCCTTCTCTGGCTTGAGCTTCATTAAGAAAACAGCTACTGAGTAGATAAGGGATAGAATCTGGACCACTCAGAGGGAGTCAATCTCTCACATTCAGACAGAATTGGTGCAAGAACCTCAGCACTGACATGGCCCTGGTGATATTCTCTAAAGAGAAATCTGTGAAATGCAACCAGGAAGCCTTTCTGTACATGATTCTTCCCATCACTCTGGCAAAACGCTCAACGATAATAGACCCACAGAGGATTCCATTACAAGGAAATGGATCGGAGGTAGAAGGATCTCATCAGGCACTTAGAGGGTAGCAAAGTCTACCTGAACAACTTCAGTGTGGGCAATGCCCGGATTTAGAACTTTGATGGCCTGCTTGAACTGATTCAGCTGAACTTTAGGAAGTCGATGGACATATCGATAGTTGTTGAACAGAAGAAAGTATCTGACCATCTTGATTTCCTTTTGGATGAAGGACCCCCAACAATCCTTGTGGTGGATCCGGAACCATTCTGAGAGGGCCAAGGAATGGTCCCTTGGAGGGAATCTGGTACACTTGGCAAGAGATATTTCTTGAACAGATTTTGGATTTCTCTGTTTTGGTGAGAGAAGTGAAGGGTAAACAACATTGAGGTGGTCAGAAACATTAAGAAATGGAAGGTTTACAATGGTAGAAAAAAAAAACCTTCTGAAGGTACTCTCTATACAGTGGTTTACTTCTGTTATCCACTGTGAGAGAGAACCACAGAGGAAGATATTTGGGTTCTGAAACAATAGCTAAAGAGGAAGAGATTTTTCTCTTTTTAGGGGCAGAACTAGAAGAGTCTACCTTATGGATGTGATCCCCTACTTTCAGGACTGTCCTGAGAATGACTTCCTCAAACTCATCCTTTACTTTTTCAATAAAGGGAGTGTCAAGTTGAGCTCTCTCAGGGATTATAGTGATGAAAGAGGGTGGAGGAGAAGGATGAAGGAAGGGGTCAGAAGTAGAATGAATGTCAACATCTAGTCCAAGGGAGGGACCAGAGGAAGATGAGGCTCCAGCAGAGGATGCTGGAGGGACCTCAAAAATAGGTGGAGGTGGAAGAATATGAGTAGAGGAGGCAGGAGAGGAGGTGGATTGAGAGGGAAAGGGTGTGGTAAGGAGATGGGTCTAGGTTGAGGTTTCTTGAATGTCTGTGGAGCAGGAGGTGCTGTGGAGGATGAAGGTGGGGATGGAGGAACTGGTGTTTGGGAAGAAGGGGGAGCTGGGGGCTCAGGAACCAAAACTTCTTCTTCAGTCAAACTCTGCACAGGTTCAGACTCTAATGGCCTTGATGGCCCTGACACCTTCTCAGCTGGCCCTGGAAGCCCTTCAACCTGCTCAGCTGGCCCAGATGGCCCTTGCTCATTGACCTCTGCCTCTGTTGCTGCTGTTGTTGTTGGCCCTAATGGCCCTGATGGCCTGATTCTGGAACTTGAGCTGCAGGAGGTGGTGGAGGAGGAGGAACTTGAGCTCCAACCACCATCAGATCTCAGAGAGCATTGTCTTCATGCTGCCATCTCTTTGTTGAACTATTTCATGGCATTTCTGATACTTGAAATCTCCTTGGAAGATGAAGCTTGGGTCATGAAAATGGAATTAACATCTGATTGAAGAGAGCATAAGATTGTACCTTGAGCATCCAATCTCTCAATAACAGACTTCAATTTATGACTATTTTCTGTTCACCTACCTCTCAAAAGGAGTATCTGCTAAGAGTGGAACTCCGGAAACCACTTCTTTTCCTTTCTGCCTTGCCTCTGAAGCTGGAGGCTGCTGATCATCATCTGATTCTGAGGAGCTGGCTGTCTCCCCATCTCTAGCATCATTACCTGGGGGATTGTCATGTTCCTCCCCCTGAGTGCCATCACCTGTGAACTGGCAAGACTCCTTCAGCAGGCACATGCCCATAGGCATATCAGTGTGTGCTGCTTCTTCTGTGACCTTGTCTTTCACAAGGCTGCTCCCCCGAATAGGAGCATCTTCCATCAAGACATCTTCTGGAGCAACTAATTGCTCCTCCTGAATTGGTGCAGCTGCTACTGATTCTGCAATGTGGCCTAATGCCACAACTTCTTCCTCTGGATTTCCACCAGCGTCTGGAGTGACTGGGGTGGATGAATAGAATCCAACACCTCTCTAAGGATAGAGGCAACAATGGAGGTGGGCAAAGGATCTGCTGCACTACCACTGCTTCTCCTACTGGTGCTTCTGGAGGTTGAGATTCAACTGCCACTACAGGTGACCCTGCTAGCTCTGCTGACCCTGCTACTTGAGCTGCCAGTTAGATGGTCCTGCTGCCTCTTGAACTTCTGATACAACAACTGCTGTACTGCTGGCTCAACTTCTGCTGCTGATGCTACTGCTGCTGGTTCTGTTGATGCTTCTGGCACTTCTTCCTGAATATCTGGAATATCCTCTATAATGGCCTCTCCCTCTGCCATAGAGGTCTTAGACCAAACTCCACCAACCACTGAGAACCCACTCTTCCTCAGATTCTGGACCTAATTGCTTGGCCATCTTTCCAACTACTGCCCCAGATAGATCAACACCAAAGTGTTTGAAGATCTTGGTAAGCAAATGGGCATAGGGCAAAGAGACATTAAGCTTGCTCTTTGTATCCCAAATCTGATCACGGGCAAACTTCATTCTCTCAATCATTACTTCGGCCATGTTGATTGTCCTTGTCTGTATGGCCCAGAACATCATATCTGAGTCTGCTTTGGTACAAGTGGAGAATGTTGCACTTTTAGGAACAAAAATCTAACAAGCTATGAAATGGAGGAGGCGGTTGAAGCATTCAACTGATTAATATCTAGTTTACCATCTCTCAGTCTGAACCCTGGTTGTAGCACCCGAAAATTTTAACTATATAAAATTCAAATAAATGGAAAATAAATAATTCCATAATATCAAAGCATTAAATCATACGAATCATTATCGTATGTGCTAAATCATATAGGAAAAATCCGTAAAAAGGAAATCAACCCCACACATTATTCTTAAGGTTTCCACGAGGAATTCGTGCGATGAAAAATCCGATTAACAAGTGAACATCACATGGTGACCAATTATCCGAATTAGAAAACAAGTCGGAAAACCGTTAACACGGAAATACGACGCAACAAAAAATTTAAATAAAGGTGTTGGAGAGACTTCCAACATTATATATATTAATGACCCAATATCTTAACTGGGCCAATGGATCACATATGACCAAAAATCAAATAAAGCTAGAAAATGCATGGAAATTCGTAACTCTAAATAGGCTGAAATTAGAAAGGGGTAATTAGGGTTTAATTAGGATGCAATCATGCACTTTTAGCAACCCAAATTCGTGCCTACCTATCCATGGAAGTTGCTTGATGGCCAAGACTCTCTAATGGAGGAAGAAATCATCAAAAATAGGAAACCCAACATGCCAATCCCGCAACCCTTCTTTCCTAGTTACAATAGGACTCCTAAACACCATGGTTACTTAAATACTCTTTACCAAACCCTAGGTACGAGTTTTAGAACTTGCTGGGGTCCTGTGGAGGAGTTCTTGGAGGCTAGGGAGCTGTGGATCGACCACAAGAAGCTCATCTTCTTCCCCTTCTCGTCTGCTGCGACCTGCACAAACCACTTCTTGGAGTCGAGCTAAGGTAGGCCAAACCTAAATCCCATTGTGCAAGGCTTATACCCCTGGAAAGAGGGTTGAGTCTAATTCCTAACCCAAGTGGAATGCCCAAATTCCATGCAGTATACATGGAGTATTAAGCGTTCTTCCAAGTGGTCTGAACACGGGTTTTCTGGAAGAACGAGACTCATCAACCCTAAAGGTAGGTTTTCTCGGGCCAAATCTTAACATATCCTATACCAATGTGTAGAGCATCAAGTTAACTTTCATTTCCCATTGGTTTCATCGAATTTCATTTAGTAGATTTTGATTATAAGCGTTTTTCAAAGTCGTGCACTGTTAGGGCTTTTTCCTGTTCTTCGTATGTTGCACGTAATTCAAGATCGAATTAGAGTAAACTCATAACATGAAAGTTATTCTACTAGTTATACTCTTCAAGTTTTGTTGAACGTTTATCTAAATGACACTAGTTAGAGAGTTATAAGCATGGTAATAGGGTTGCTACACGAAACTACAGTTTTAGGTTACACTTGGTCTGATGTTGTGTTCGACTTGATCAAAGCCTATCGAAACCATCCTTATTTTCTAATTAATTCTGATTTGACTGAAGTACCCTTGTATGTCTAAGTTGTTTTGAAACTGGTTTCGTTATTTTCATACACCGTACAATTTGTTTTCTATTCGGAAGCACCCTGTGTCCATGTATGGCAGTTCTGGACCGCAATCCAAGAAATGTCCTTGCTCTGTCAGGATCAGGCGCAGATCCTGTGAACGCGATGGCCCGAAGGTCACGTTCAGAGGTATTATTGCGACAGCTCACTAGTCGCCTTCTGAATGCGACGTGCTCTCCGTCGTACCTGGCTGCCTGATCTGACCGCCATGTCGCCTTCTTCACAACACACTGTCGCCTTCTGGACCCGACCCGTCGCAACCCTTACAGGGGTCTGTCGTGATCTGACCTGCGGGTTTGACAGACATGTCGCCTTCTTCATATGCCCCTGTCGCGATCTGCCTGCCTGATCAGACAAGTCTGTCGCGATCCTTGCAAGGCTATGTCGCGTTCTGACCTGACCCCGTCGCTACCCTTACGGGGGTACGTCGCGATCTCAGGATTTTTACCTGAAAACCCATGTTTTCTTGCAAATCATACCATATATACCTGAGGTCTGTTTAACGTGATATTATTGTGTAAGTTGCATGTCTTGGGTCTGATCATTACATGATGTCTATTTAATGACTTAAAAGTGTTTAACCCATCTAAAAAGCCTTAATTACATGAAATTATTCTAATTACTTTCTTAACGATGTAATCATCCATGAAACTTGTGATTGACTCTTATTACCGTTCTAGATTGATTAAATGAAAAATTATTATCTTTAAATCTTGTAAACCCGCATGTAGTTAAATGCATTGTTCATTGCATGCCATCATGTTAAGTGCTTTCCGTGAGTTTGAGACCGATGGATTGTGATTGAGACACGTACATCACTACACACTTGCACTGTTAGGCAGCCTTTCTTGGGAAATTGGAAAACTCTACGGTCATTCCGAATCGGTAGACTAGCGACCTTTTCACCAAGGCCTCCGTAAATCTCCTCTGACCATAGATTCCCACATGGCCGACGAGTTGGTGTTGTACCATCGAAGTTCTCTGGAGATAGCATGCACTTCCTTTTCTTCTCGTTCTCGTGAGTGTGAGTTACAATCTAGACCAAAGCCATTAATGTAAAGATAGAACGAAAGAATAAATCGTACGTTATGCTGCCGAATTTATCTCTTGACCACTGCTCTCATGAAATCATGTTCAATTTACTTATACTTATTCTCATCCATCATCATGAACTGATATTACATATGCTTACTTATTGAAACTCTCATTGGCCATTATTAATGACTGTGGGTATCTACATTAAAAATTTACATGAGATGCTGACAGGGCACGACGTGTGTCCAAGGGCTCCAATCTAGCCCCAATGACGGCGAGTCATAGATACTGTTAACCATGGGGTATAATGATTACTGGCGTTGCATCTGCGCTGGGAGTCTTGTTTGTTTGAATGATAGATATAATACCACATACACGTGTCCTGGTGTACATTCTTGATGGATCTTTCTCGGTGTACATTAGCGTCTATGTGCGGATTAGTGTTACTTGATCGTGCTCGTACATTCTTGCTTGCTTGCTTGCGTGATATGGCCATCCTGCATTTAATGCAATAGTGTATCATGCGTTCTTGACATCTAGAGAGATCTTGCGTGCTTGTACAAAGTGATCTATTACTAGTTCTTTCTTGTCACCTTATCAAAAATCTTTTCTATCTTGTTCACTCTATCTAGCTTGTTTTCATGTATCTTGTGTTAATGAGTTTTATTCGTACATGCATATCATGACATTCATCGTGCTTACCTAGTTCTAAATTGTTAATCACTTATATCATTGCCTGCACATTGAGATATAAATCCTATGGGCTAGTTTGCTCATCCCCTACTTTTACCCAATCTAGGTGACTATGAAGTTCATAGAAAGAGCAAGTCGAGGATGGGAATACGTCCGAGTGAGGCGTTCCAAAACTGAGTCTATCTATAGTAGTATTTCGTGTTGAACAATGTAGTAGGAAGTGAGGTATTATGTACTTTTGATTTTATTGAGTCTTAGTCCTGTACTAGTTTCCATTTGAATACAAAGAGTTGAGATTTGAATACAATTGATATTGAGTTCAACATATGGGCCCTATTATGATGTTGTGTTGTTACACAATTAGTGCGTGCTAGCTAGAGGCTTATTTGCCGACTGTTCACGTCTCGAAATATCGACTCGAATTCTTTGAATTAATATCCGCTGCGTAGTTCTCGGGACGTGACACTGGTCCTACAATGCCTAGACCTTTAGCTTGGGCGTCCACGGTGTGAACCTCATTGTGCCCGGATGTCTTCACTCCAAACAACAAATGCAATAACTCATGATCTATTTTAATCGGGTTCCCTTGACAGATGAAACCAGGGACCCGTCTGCCTCTGTTCTTAAGCATACATAAAAAGCCTTCACGAGGTCTGGATAGCTTACCTCGGAGAAGGTGGTGATTCCCATCCACTGCATCCTGATCATTGCTGCCACTACACTGTGCATGCCGTTCTTCTCGAGATCAGCTACATCCACTGCCTTCTTCCCAAACCTTGGTCTTCACAAATGTGAACCTCTCCTGCTGCTCAGGAGTAAGGAACTCAGCGCCGTATCCCCCAAGACTTCCGGAGATGACGGATGCGGCCATGGAATCAGGTGAACAGGGTTTTTAGAGGGTTGATAAGAAGAAGAAGGAGTGAAAGCCCTCAAGAAATTTTGCGGGAAGGAGTGAGAAGCTTCAAACTTGCAGAGAGTCGATGTCAAGGTCGTTAGGGCATCGGCTCAGGCAACTAGACGAAAGAGGGAAAAAGGTAGAAGATGGGAGATGAATCGTTCCCACATCGATTTTTGTAATAAATAAATGCTTGTGGAAAGTGAGGTGTGCAAAAGGCGGCAGAAAACAACAAAGAGTTGACTATTCAAACCGACTTTAATAAAAGAGCGGCCAGGAAAGATAATTTGAATTTCTTTTGCTTAAATCCATGGAGGGAAAAATTTACTTAATTCTGAAAATTTATATGCCAGTTTTAAAAAGAAATCTTTTCACAAATACACATGCCCAATCCCTTCTAAGAGATGTGAATCTCTCTTCAGGTAAGGCTTTTGTGAAAATGTCTGCTAACTGACCGCTTGTATCAATAAAGAATATTTCAATATTACCATTTGCAACATGATCACGAATGAAATGATATCTAACCTCATATATGCTTGGTCCTTGAATGTTGGACTGGATTTTTGGTGAGATTGATAGCACTGGTGTTGTCACACAATAGTGGAATCGATTTGATATTTAATCCAAAATCTTCAAGTTGTGCTTTATCCATAGGAGTTGTGTACAACAACTTTCAGCAGCCACGTACTCAGCTTCAGCTGTAGATAGTGCCACTGAATTTTGTTTCTTTGATGACCAGGATATCAAACACCCTGCAAGAAATTGACAACAACCACTTGTGCTTTTTCTATCTACTTTGCATCCAGCATAGTCAGCATCAGAGTATCCTACTAAATTATTTCAAAAGATTTTGGATACCACAGACCTAAATCATGAGTTCTTGCTAAATATCTAAATATTCTTTTCACAGAGATTAAATGTGATTCTCTAGGATCTGCTTGATACCTAGCACACATGCATACACTGAATAGAATATCGGGTCTATAGCTGTTAAATAAAGCAGTGAACCTCCATACATCTATAGACTTTTTGATCTACTTTCTTACCATCTTTGTCACTGTCCATCCTTGTTGACGTACTCATTGGTGTTGAAGTGGCTTGGCATTATCGAATCCAAATTTCTTCAAGAGTTCTTTTGTGTACTTTGCTTGGCAGATGTGAGTTCCTTCTTTTCCTTGCTTGATTTGTAGTCCAAAGAAATATTGAGCTCTCCCATCATGCTCATCTCAAATTCTCCCTGCATCAACTTTTCAAAATACTTGCAAAGGGATTCATCAGTAGATCCAAAGATAATATCATTTACATAAATCTGTACAAGTAGTATGCTTTTAACTTTTGATTTTACAAATAGAGTGCTATCTACTTGACATCTACTGAAACCATGGTTTAGAAGAAAAGAACTAAGCCTTTCATACCAGGCCCTAGGTGTTTGCTTTAATCCATATAAAGCTTTATGAAGTTTGAAAACATGATTAGGAAATTCTGTGTCATCAAAACCCGGGGGTTGTTCCACATAAACTTCCTCTTTTATAAAACCATTTAAGAATGCAGATTTGACATCCATTTGAAATAGTTTTAAGTCTAATGCTGACGCATATGCAAGTAATATTCTAATAGCCTCAAGTCTAGTTACAGTACATAGGTTTCATCGAAATCTATGCCTTCCTCTTGGGAATAGCCTTGAGCTACCAATCTGGCCTTGTTTCTTAAGATCACACCAGCCTCATCCAATTTGTTCTGAACACCCATTTGGTGCCAATAACTGGATGGTCTAGGAACAAGTGACCATACTTGGTTCTCTTGAACTATTTAGTTCATCTTGCATGGCCAAGATCCAAGATTCATCACCAAGAGCTTCATTGACTGTCCTCGGCTCTATTTGAGAAACAAATGCTAAATAATCACAGGGTATCATGTTACCTCTTGTTCTTACCCCAACAGATGGATCACCAATAATATTCTCAGGTGGGTGATCTTTCTTGTATCTCCACTCCTTTGGAAGATTTTCATGTGTAATTTCCTTTTGTTACATGTCTTCCAGAGGTGGATCATCCTTGTCCTCAATTGATGTATTCTTTAGTTTCTTAGACAGTTCATCTGCATCATCATTATCACTATCTTCTTCCTTTCTCAAGGAAGGGTAGTTTCATCAAAAATAATATGTACAGACTGTTCAATTAATAAAGTGCGTTTATTAAATACTCTATAGCCTTTGGGTTTAGAGGTGTACCCCACGAAGATGCCTTCATCTGATTTGACATCCAACTTACCAATGTCCCTTTTTCCATTGTTGTGGATGAAGCGAGGACATCCAAATGTCCTGAAGTGGCTGCTTTGGTTTCTTTCCTTTGAACAGTTCATATGCAGTCTTCCTTAGGATTGGCCTGATCATTACTCTATTGATAATGTAGCTTGATGTGTTGACTGCTTCAGCCCAAAAATACCTTGGCAGATCATATTCCGATAGCATTGTTCTTGCCATATCCAATAGAGTTCTATTCTTTCTCTCAACAATTCCATTTTGCTGTGGTGTCCTTGGTGCTGAGAAATTATGCTCAATCCCCTGATTATCACAGAACTTAGCAAATTTTTCATTCTGAAATTCACCACCATGATCTGATCGGATAGAAACAATGCTGAATTTTTGATCCTTCTGGACTTTCTTGCTGAAACTGACAAAGTTTTCAAATGTGTCATCTTTATGCTCTAGGAATGATACCCATCTGAATCTTGAGTAATCATCGACTATGACAAATCTAAAGTTCTTTCCTCCAAGACTGATAGTCCTCATTGGCCCAAATAGATCCATATGAAGGAGCTCTAAGGTTTTGAGGTGGTTACCACCGTTTTTGACTTGAAGGAGCTCTTGGTGTGCTTCCCTTAGCTCAAGATCTACAGACACCTTCCATTTTGCACTGACCTTTGGCAGACCTTCCACAAGATTTTTCTTTAGCAATTTTCTCATGCCATCTATGCTGTAATGTCCTAGTCTTCTGTGCCATAATTCATTAGATTTATCCTTATTTGCCGCCAGACAGACATTTGATCGTGAGTTCCTCAAGATAGAGCACATATAAGTTCTTTTCTCTATTTGCTTCAAAGATAACTGCTCCATCCTTCAAATGCTGCATTTTGATTCTTAAAACTGGATCTGATGGCCTCTGTCACACAGCTGGCTGATGCTAATGAGATTATGCTTCAACCCTTTGACAAGCAACACATCTTCAATAACTATTTTTTCTTATTGTTCATAGAGCCCTGCCTATCACTGTTCCCTTTCCATTATCACCATATGTGATGGTTCCTTCTTCAGCTGAAGATGAGTGAATAGCTTCTGGTTTCCAACATGTGCCTTGAGCACCCACTGTTCAAATACCATTTGGATCTTTGAGTGTTAACCTGAAATAAAACCATCAAGTTTTAGGTACCCAAATTCTTTTGGGTCCTGACGGGTTAGTATCATCAACTTTTCCTTTTATTACCCATTTCTTATGTCTTGGTTGGACACGTGGTTTTTATGTGACCTAACTTATTGCAATGACTACAACAAGATGTTTTAGTTACTTTTTCAATATATTTGAAATTTGCTTTATATGCTATGTCTTGTTTCTGGTACAAATTTGGAGTCGGGTATATTTTTAGGATAGACTATAGTTTCTTCATTATCGGAGGTGTATATCCTAATCCATGTTTGTTCTTACCTGATCTTCTAGCACCTTTTAATATTAAGGAATTTTTGCCATTTGTGAATTTTTCTAATGTGCTAGATAACTGTATATTTTCTTCTGTTCGAATCTTAATTCAGTTTTTAATTCGTCTGAGCTTGCTTGTTTTTCAAGTTTATTAATTTGTTTATTCTTATCTTTTAGATCTTCGCATAATAATTCATTTCTTCTTCTAAGTTCAGTATTTATTTTTCTAGTTCTTCATTTTCTATTTTTAGATCTGAGTAGTGTTTTCTAGACAGACAATATTTTTCTTATTTGCTTTTAACAGTTTAGTTACTTCTCTATATTTATCATATAGTTCATTGAATGCTTCCTATAAATTGTCTGAATCAGAATCATTGCATGAATCAAAGAAGAGTAAGAGGTTACCTTATCTTCGGTATTTGCCATGAAAGCCAAATTGGCTTCTTCTTCATCACTGCATGAACTCGACTCACTGTCTGAGTCGCTATTGTTCTCCCACGCAGTTGCCATTGCTTTCTTTTTGTATTTCCTGAATTTCTTGAAGTTTTCTCTTTTCTTGAATTCGGGCTTCTTGAGTTTTGGACATTCAGCTTTGATATGTCCTAGCTTTTTACACTCATAGCAAATGGGCTCTCCCTTCTTCTGATCCTTCCCATCTGTTTATTGAAATCTTTATTTCTCTTGAAATGTCTTCTTCCAGATTGGAACTTCTTCTTTTGGCTAGAATGTGTTTCAATTCCTTGATAGCATAGCTTCTTCATCTTCATCACTGTCCTTACAGCTTTCACTGTTGTCGAGTGATTTCTGATGAATTCTCATCGGCCTTGAGCGCATTTGACTGCTTCTTTCAGCTGGAGGATTCTCCTAATCTCTCCATGTTTATCTCATGAGCCATAAGGGACCCAATGAGCTTTTTAAAAGACATTCTCTTTAGATCATTAGCTTCCTCAATGGCTGTTACCTTTGGGGTCCACGAGGATGGTAAAGATCTAAGAATCTTTCTGACCATATCTCCCATTTCATAGGTCTTCCTAGTCCAGATAACCCCTTTGTAATATCTGTAAATCTACTGAACATTTGGGTAATGGACTCACCTGATTGCATTTGAAATCTCTCGTATTATGCTACAAGAATGTCTATCTTGTTTCCTTCACCTTATGGGTGCCTTCATAGGTGATTATGAGCTTTCCCACATTTTCATTGCGGTTTGCAGGATGAAACTCTGTTGAAAACTTTTTTACTAAGGGCACAACACATAATACTCTTGCTTTACAGTTCTGCGAGATCTTCTTCCTATCGTCGTCTGTCCACTGAGCTTTCTCATTTGTGACCAGAGATCGCCTTCTTTTACTATGGACCATATCTGATATCATGGCCTTACAGAAAGTACTCCATTTTGTTTTCCAGTAGGTGTAATCCTCTTCCATCGAACAATGGTGGTCGGTTGACAGACTGACCTTCGTTGTGACTTGGGCTGCAATGATTTTAATCTTCAGATCGTTGATCCTTTCTTTGCGAAGAGACTTCGCTTTGATACAATTTTTCCCAGTTGACAAGCCCAGAGGGGGGGGGGTGATGGTGGTCTTAAAAATTCTATCTAGGTGGACACCTGTACGTAAAAATATACACAAAACAATCTTCGAGGTTGGTTAGTAACGGTTAGTAGGACACAAACCCACAAGAATAAATCACACAACGCAAGGAATTATCATGGTTGGAACCTCCTTTCCTTAGGAGTCCTACGTCTAGTCCCTTGAGCAACAACTCAGGATTTCACTAATGGGTACGTCCCCCATGGACACTACAACAACCAGCTAAGATGGTCTTCGTCACACAAGAAGGGAACAACAACACCATGGATTTACCCCACCAGGTCTTCGTTTCCACAACTGAGGGAAACAAGCACCCTGGGATCCACAGTGAAGAGTTATGCGGAAACACAATACGGTAATCTAGAAGGGGGGGGGGGTTGAATAGATTACGGCAATTTTAAACTATTGATGGCTTCTTTTCGATGCTACAGCGATCTTAATGAATTTGATTCAAATTCAATTAAGTGTGAGACCGCTTGAGTTGATCTAAAGAGAACAGGGAATCAAACGTGCGTATGAACACCGTGCCTACCAATCATCTATCGCAAAACGCGAACAAACCACAGAACACGATGATTTAAGGTGGTTCGGAGTACACAACTCGTGTATCCTACATCCACCGTCCACACACACACACGCAGAAACGACTGCTTATGAGCGAGTTTAACACCACAACTCAACCACACACACGTTGTCTGATGAAGCACGATCAGAACAACCACAAATACGTGAATCAAGCACAAGGGATGCTCGAAACACAACCACACACACACACGATGGAATGGAAATTATGAAATGGAGAAGAATTAGGAATTAGGGAACAAATCGGTGTTGGAATTCTCGTGGATCGTCCAAACGCTCTTCAAACTTCGATTGGATGTAGATTGATCGATGTAGAAGGTTGAATTGATGACGATCCGGCTTCAGCTCCGCATAGATGGTGATTCCACGTCGATCTGGGCGGAAAGTTGAAGCAGAGCAGCAATTTGGGGCTTTTCCTCTTGGTCCCTTGGAGGCTTGGATGGGAGGCTGCTCTCTGCGAATTTGGCTCCAAAAGGATGCTTATATAGTGTTAGGTAAAGGTGGGGGTCGTGGAGGAAGGAAACACCCAATGGGGCCGGATTTGGAAACCCAAAATCTGAAGTTTCCGTCGGCTGTCGACAGGTGCACTTGCATCTGTCGACAGGCAGACTCAGGCTGAGAACTGGGTTCAGGAAAATGAGTTTCTGAGTGTATCTGTCGACAGGCAGTTTGCATCTGTCGACAGATGCACTCAGGAATAGAAAACCTGAGCTCTGTCCTGGGTTGTCTGTGTGTATCTGTCGACAGGTACATTTCATCTGTCGACAGATACACTCAGAGATGCAAACCTGAGTTCTGTCTTGGAATGACTGTGTGAATCTGTCGACAGGTACATTGCATCTGTCGACAGATACACCTCTTTGACAGATATTTGTGCTTTGCTCATTTCTTCAATGCCTCTTCAATGCTCCATGTTTCATGCTTGTGCACCTACATGCAAATACATTGTTAGTGATATACATTGTATGATTTAGCAATGTTTAACTCAATCACTTTCATGGTGTTTTTCATGTTAGTTAGCACATCAATTTTGCATTAAATCAATGTTCAAGGGTGTTAATGTGATCATCAAAAACATGATATATGAAAAACCCAACAATCTCCCCCTTTTTGATGATGACAAAAACATTCAATTGATGCATATATTGATGTTCTCCCCCTTTTTGACAACATGCAAAAAGTCAAGTCATGCACAGTTAGAGACAAAAGAACATGAACTGAGTTTTCATTGATTGATCATTGAAATTTCACAGTACATGCGATAAT
This sequence comes from Colocasia esculenta, assembly GCA_014218235.1. Lineage (NCBI taxonomy): Eukaryota > Viridiplantae > Streptophyta > Magnoliopsida > Alismatales > Araceae > Colocasia > Colocasia esculenta. Next base: position 133,891,685 of record CM024754.1, read on the forward strand.
CATTACATGACTCTCAAGAAAGGGAAGTAACATGAACAAGCAAAAGATGACAAGACAAGTGAGACTAATTCCCATCTAAGACTCTTAGTGACCTCTAATGACCTGAGACCCTCTATTCATCGTCATGTCCAGCAGGAGGAGGGTGACGGGATTCATCTCTCTCGGAGTAGAGGTGGTCAAGACGGTCATCTAAAGTGTTGAGGCGAGCGTCCACTTGATCAAATCTTGACGTCATGTGAGCAAATCCTGAGATCATTTCTTGATGGATTTGTGCCAAGTAATCACGAATGGATTGTTGTGGAGGCACAGGTACATCATCAAACTCTTGAGCTTGGTCAGGCATTTGCTCATCCTGAGGGTCTTCATCACTGCCTCATTTGCTTCATCATCTTCATTGTCTTCTTCACCAGTTGACACGTCAGCTCCTTGTGGTTCCTTTCCCTTGAGAGTCCTTGTGACGACGCCGTCTACAATCTTGTAGCCCATGCGGTTGGCGGCAGTGAGGTCAAAGGCACTTCGGGATTTTAGTGAGATGAGCTCACTTGGAGGGATAGGAATGCCAAGGAAAATAAGAAGAGAAGTGATGGGGCAAGCATATGGCATTGATCTTTTGGTGTTAGAGAAACACCGACGGATGAGGCTTATCATGAGTTCAGGAAGATTGATTTCTTGACACTTGAGGAAAATATGAATAGGGATTTATGGACCTCGGTGACTAACTCTCGACTTCCATCCTTCGGGACGATCAAGGTAGTGAAGATGTGATGGATCATCCGGATCAAGGGAGGAAAGGAGTTGGCGTTGAGACGAGCAATCCTTGGTAGTGTCATAAGGTTCCAACGTGAGAAGCTCATAGTACTCAGAAGCAGAGGGATTGTAGTTGAAGATTTCAACTCCTGAGTTTGGAATTTCAAGGGCTGTGGAGAGAAGATTTGCGGTGAGGCGAAAACGAGTGCCTTTCACCGAAGAGTAGATATCTCCCTGATCGGAAAGCCCTAAGTTATTGTAGAACTCGGATACGGCAGTTGGAGAGTATTGCAAGTGGGAGTATAAGAAGGATGTCCACCCTTGAGTGTCAAAATAAGGTAGGAGTGAGGGGAACATCGGTGCTAAGGACTCGAAGTCCACATACCGGGATTGGACAATCTTCTTGAAGGTGCCGTTGGGTCGGATAAGACGGAGACCTTGAGGAACGATGAGTTCCGGCAACCGATCCTCACGATGCTTGCTGCGGCGTTCGGAAGGAGCCCTGGAGCTTTCTCCGGCGTCCGTCGGAGCGCGACGACGGCGAGCGAGAAGCTTCGATTTGGGTGCCATCGCAGGAGGAAGGATGAGAATGGTGTGAAGGGAGAGTGGAGGGATCCCAGACGAGGAGCAGGATCGTCGGAGACGGAGCCCTGAAGGGGAAAGAGAGGGGGTTTGGAGAGGAGGAGGAGGGAACAAGAGAGGAGGGGTGAGAATGGGTCGTGGGTGGCCTTAGAATGGGTTTAGAGGGTTTTAAAAGAGAGGCCCCACGAAAAGGATGTGAACCGGCGCGAGGGTTTGGTTCAAAAACGGATCTGCGCCATCGTCTGTCGACAGATGAAGTCTATCTGTCGACAGATAGCTCCTTTTTGGTGAAAACTTGATTTTTGTCAAAATTTTTCAAAGGGACAAGTGTTCATTTGTTGTTTTAAGGCAAAATGGGTGTATGTGCAAGACAAAATTCATATCCATTAAGATGAAGACATGACACAAATCTAAAAGATTTTGAATTAAAACGATAAGTTCTTTAATTAGATCATGAGAACACATTTCACAATAACCAGTGAAAATTAAATAACTCTTTTGATTAAGGCCGTTGAGAAAAACATGCATCTTAATAGAGATGATAGTCAGATGACAATTGAATTAAATGGCCATAAGAACGTCTTACCGAAGAAACACATTGGACTTGACATAAAAATTTTCGGAGGCTTCACTCTATTTCTGGTATGATTTTTGAATCTTTAAACAACGAAGATGGAAAAGAGTGGCAATGAGGAGCACTTTCACTTTTTCATGTGAAGGTAGACATTTGTGTGCCAATACCCCCAGTTACTCAATGTGAGTGTCCGCAAGCCATTGTATAGAGATAATGAAATAACCTTTTGACGCGAAGAAGACTGACATTGGTGATGCCCATGTCCCCGGTTACTTAGTGATTTCATCATTGCTCTACCTCCATCCCCAAATGAAAAACAAATTTGTTGATTGAACCGAAGAAATAGGTAGCTTTTCTCCCTTTTTTTATATATTATTTGCTTTTTGTCAAGTACATGAGATTTCTTTAGGCAAGTTGTAATGTAGAACATTAAATTCAAGAGCTTTCTGATTTTTCAAATCATTTTGGATTCATGTTTACGACAAGGGAGTTATTCAACAGAGATGTTTAAAAACATTTGGTTTGCTCATTGTGTTCAAAATGATCTAAAAAGACCTCGATCAGGTATTGCATCAAAGAACATTTAGACTTGGTTCACGACTTTGACATGAAGTGGATATGAAAAGGTTATATTGCACACAACCAAACCAATTTACCTTTAAATCAAGTAAGGAACACTTTCTTGAACAGTATGAAGAGGGAGTTGAACAATAAAGAAGAATGGGTGTATCTGTCGACAGAAGAAGTCTGTCTGTCGACAGATGCACACAGACTGAGGAATTGGGTTTCTGCCAGAACAAGACTGATGTATCTGTCGACAGATGGAATGTGTCTGTCGACAGATATGAACAGAGTGGATTTTTCTGGTTTCAGATTGATTGCTCATTGAGTTCAAGGAAGTGAGAATTCAACAAGTAGATATTGGAAGAGGTTCCTCAAGAAAAATACTCAACAATCCTTAACTTACTCCCCCATAGTGTGTGCACGTGTTGACACAACATCTAAGCAAGGATTCACACAAGCACTTGATACAAGAAAAACATGTTCATGAAAGGAAGGTCATACACAAGCACATGGTCACAGAAAAAACATTGTCTCATGGAGTTAACATGATAAAAGTAAGGAAACTAAAAATCCTATGTGAAGTACAGGGCTTTATATGGAATGGGACTATTGATACTTGGCGGAGAATATTTCTCACGCATGATGATAGTTTCCAAACAAGCCGAACTTGTTCTTCCACAGTTCACCATTTGATATACCACATAGTCATTCACACATAAAGAGCATGTACTCCAATATGGATAGCCAGTTTCATTGCATTTTACACAAACCCAATTCTCTTCTTAAGGATGTGAATCTATCTTCAGACAAGGGTTTGGTGAAATATCAGCCAATTGTTTTTCTGTGGGAATGAAAATAAGTTCCAAGGTTTTATTGGCAACTTCATCTCTCAAGAAATGATGACGGATTTCTATGTGTTTAGTCCGAGAGTGTTGGACAGGGTTTTTGAAAGGTTGATAGCACTTGTGTTGTCACATAGGATAGGTGTGCATCCAATTTGAACATTATAGTCAGCTAACTGACTTTTGATCCACAACACTTGAGCTGCACAACTTCCTGCAGCGACATATTCTGCCTCTGCAGTGGAGAGAGCAACCGAGTGTTGTTTCTTGGATGCCCACGAAACCATGCAACCGCCAAGGAATTGGCAATATCCACTAGTGCTTTTTCTATCAATTTTACATCCAGCATAGTCAGCATCAGAATATGAAATCAAATCAAAGCTACTGCCTGCTGGGTACCAAAAACCCAAATTGCATGTGCCTGAGAGATATCGGAAAATTCTCTTGACTGCAATTAAATGGCTTTCCTTTGGACTAGATTGATATCTAGCACAAAGGCAAACACTGAATTGAATATCCGGTCTACTTGCAGTAAGATAAAGGAGTGAGCCAATCATACCTCGGAAGTGCTTTGCATCTACCGGTTTACCTTTCTCATCATTTTCCAATTTGATGCTTGTGCTCATTGGGGTGGAGGCCGGTTTAGCTTGCTCAAATTGAAATCGTTTGAGAAGCTCTTTGACATACTTTTTGATTTATGAAGAATCCGTCTTTATGTTGTTTCACCTGCAAACCAAGAAAGAATTGAAGCTCCCCCATTAGACTCATCTCAAATTCACTGTGCATGTGTTTAGAAAATTCTTCACACAGTGAAGGGTTAGTAGAACCAAATATTATATCGTCCACATAACTTGAACAACAATTATGTGATTGCGAACCTTCTTAGTGAAGAGTGTTTGGTCTACTTTACCTCTTGAGTAGTTCTTGCTTACCAGAAAATTGCTTAGTCTATCATACCAAGCGAGGGTGCCTGTTTCAAACCATAAAGAGCTTTGTGCAATTTATACACATGGTTAGGCATTTCAGAATTTTCAAAACTGGTGGTTGAGAAACATAGACTTCTTCTTTGATATAGCCATTTAAGAAAGCAGTTTTAACATCCATTTGATAGAGTTTGAACTTATGGGAGCATGCATATGCCAATAAAATTCTGACTGCTTCTAACCTGGCTACAGGAGCAAAGGACTCTTCAAAGTCTACACCAAATTCTTGACTATATCCTTTTGCTACGAGTCTTGCTTTATTTCTGATCACTTTTCCTTCTTCATTAAGTTTATTCCTAAACACCCATCTAGTTCCTATGATAGAGATTTCAGGGGTTTTAGGAACTAAACTCCATACATTGTTTCTTTGAAATTGACCAAGTTCCTCATGCATAGCATCAATCCATGAGTTGTCTTTTAAGGCTTCTTCAACATTTTTGGGTTCCACTTGAGAACAAAAGCAAAAAGATCATGTTCAATTATTTTTCTTACTTGAGACCGTGTTTGAACAGAATCATTTAAGCTACCTATCACATCATCAAGTGGGTGATCTTTGGAATACCTCACATTTGTGATTGTTGAAGGGCCGGGAGTATCTTGTCCTTGAGGAATTTGATCTTGTGAGTGTCGATCTTCAGGAGGTTCACTTTCTGGTGGATTCTCTTCAAGTGTTTCATCTGGTTTTCTGAATGCTATTTCATCATCTTCATCGTAGTCCCTGTGAAGATATCCACCTTTGGTCTTGGAACTTCTTCAGATTTGTCTTTTGCTTTGACTTGAAGATCCTTAAGTGATGTTCCTTCATCCTCTTTTTCAGTCCTGTTAATATTCAAACAGTTAGATTGGCATAAGTCTCATCAAAGATGACATGTGGAGTTTCTTCCACAGTGCGTGTTTTATTGTTAAACACCCTATATGCCCTAGAGTGTCTGAGTAGCCTAGAAAAACACCTTGATCACTTTTGGCTTCAAATTTATCTAAATCAGATTTATCATTGTTATGAATAAATACCTTTGAGCCAAAAACTCGGAAGTACCCAAGGTTGGGTTTCTTACCTTTCAACAACTGGTAGGGGGTTTTCTTTATCACAGGTCTTACCATGGCTCTGTTTAGAATGTAGCACGAAGTGTTCACTGCTTCTGCCCAAAATCTTTTGGAGAGTTGGCCTTCAACCAGAAGAGTGCGAGCCATTTCCACCAATGTTCTGTTTTTCCTCTCCACTACTCCGTTTTGTTCTGGAGTCCTTGGGGAAGAGAACAGATGTTCAATCCCTTGGTGCCTGCAAAAATCAGAAAATGCATTGTTATCAAATTCTCCCCCGTGATCGGTGCGGATTGAGCATATTTTATTCACATTGCCATGCTCAATCTTGTTAAAGAATTCTTGGAAGATTGAAAGTGTTTCACTTTTGTGTGCCAAGAATTTGACCCATGTGAACCTAGAAAAATCATCTACAATGACAAAACCAAAACGTTTGCCATTGAGACTTAGAGTTCTAGTTGGTCCAAAAAGGTCCATGTGAACACATTCAAATGGTTTAGATGTGCTTACTGGTGCTTTAGACTTGAAAGACTTCCGGGTCTGTTTTCCCTGTGCACATGCATCACAAAAACTTTCATTGTTGCTAAAAGAAATGTCAGGAAGTCCACTTACCAATTTGAGCTTCATGATCTTGTCAACACGTTGTAGCTCGCATGGCCAAGCCTACGATGCCACAAGGTCAATTCATCCTGTCTATTTGCAACAAGACACAAGTTGTCATTTCTGGATCATCTAAGTCAACTAAGTAAATGTTATTCACTCTTTTTCCAAAAAATTTACACTTCCTGTTTCTTTATCAACAATTTGACATGAATTTGATTCAAAAATGACGTTGTGACCTCTATCACATAATTGACTTATGCTAAGCAATTGTGATTAAGGCCATCAACCAACAATACATTTTCAATTGAATTGGAGGTACACTTACCAACATTACCTGTGCCAATGATTTGGCCTTTGTTATTACCTCCAAAAATGACTTGTCCTCCGTCTTTCTCCACTAGGAAACAGAATTTACCTTTGTCGCCCGTCATGTGCCTCGAACAGCCGCTATCCAAGTACCATTTGTTTTGATGTTGGGCTGCTAGGCATTCCTGCAAATATGGATCAGACAAGAGGTTTTGGTACCCAAATTACTTTGGGTCCCAAAATTTCATTCATGCAACAAAGTAGATGTTTAGGAATCCAAACTTGTTTGACTTTTTGTTTCTTTGGATTATTCCAACATTGTTTCATCATGACCAATCTTTTTACACACATTGCATGAAGGAATTTTCTTTTCAATTTTCTGTTGCTTGATAGACTGTTTATTCATTGAAACTGTTCTTGTCTGTCGACAGGCACCATTGTATCTGTCGACAGGTGGCTTTTTCTTTTGTTTGTTGGGAACATTTTGTTTGTGTAGTATTGGCTTGGTCTGAGACTTTCTTGAATTATGCTTTGTGGGAGCATGCTTGGTTGTGCTTGGGCTAGGATCAACAAATGAAGTTATCAATGACTCTCCTATTTTCTTTTGTTTGACAGGTTGATATCCTAATCCATGCTTGGTTACATGTATTTTGGCCCCAAAACCGCATCTAGATTTTGCTTCCCTTTTACAAATTTCATTAAGTCCTCAGATTTTTCTTTCAATTCCTTTTCAGTTTGTTCCAACTTTTTCTTGGTTCCAATTGTTCTTCTTGAAGGAATTCAATGGAATGGCTTAAACAGTCTTTTTTTTTTGTATTTCTTGCAATTTCATTTTCAAGCAATCCATTTCTTCATTATGAGTCTTTTCATCAACTTTCATCATTTCTAATTCTTTTGTCAGGAATGCAATTCGTTCATCATTGTTCTTATCATGCACAAGGGAGTTGCATTTCTTTTTAATGCTCTATTCTCAGATCTATATTCACGAAAATTTTCAAATAAAGTAGTGTATGCTTCCTCCCATTCACTTGCAGTGAAATCATCAAATGAGAAATTTACCTCGCTGGAGTCATCACTCCTGGCCATCAAGCATTTCACTTCTTCATCATCGGATGTTTCTTGTGCATCTTCATCTTCATCACTCCAGGTGGCCAACATTGCTTTGGCCTTTTTGGAGGTGAATTTTTCTTTCTTCAGCTTCTTCTTGAGTTCCGGGCATTCTCCTCTCATATGCCCCTGTTTCTTGCATTCATAACAAACAATGTCAGATTTTTTGTTGGACTCATATTTCTGTGAAAAATTTTCTTAGGAAAGGGTTTGGAGTTACCTGTTGTCTCTCCTCTTGAACTTGAGAAATTTCTTGAATTGTCTAGTGAGCATTGCCATTTCATCATCATCACTCTCACTAGACGTTTCTTGCTCATCACTATCTTGTTGAATGGATTTCTTGGAACTTGTTGATGTTTTATTGGATGCTTTTAGAGCAATTGACTTCCTAGGATTTTCTTCTAATTCTTTTCTCTTGATGTTGATTTCATATGTCATTAGAGAGCCAATTAGTTCATCCAATTTCATTTTGGAAAGGTCTTTGGAATCCTCAATGACAGTGGCCTTAGTATTCCAGATGAGAAGTAAGAGAACGAAGGATCTTTCTTACTAAGTCACTTTCAGAGTATTCCTTCTTAAGACCTTTTAGCCCGTTAACTATTAGCATGAATCTTGCAAACATGTCTGATACGGTTTCATCAGTTTTCATCTTGAACATTTCATATTCAGACACTAACATGCTAACTTTAGTTTCCCTTACCTCGGACGTACCTTCGTAAATGAGTTCAAGCTTGTCCCACATCTCTTTTGCTGTTGAGCATGTGGAGACTCTTGAGAACTCCTTTGGATGCACCGCACATTGCATCATGTTTAGTGCGCTCCAGTTGAGAGTTCCTTTAGCTATTTGGTCTTTCGTCCAGGTGTCTTCGTCCTCGGGCAACACGTATGGTCCCTTGCTGACTATCTTCCACAGCTCGTAATTTTGAGCTCTCAAAAATACCTGCATACAGTTTTTCCAATAAGGATAGTCAGTGCCATCAAAATAGGGTGGCCTGGTTACTGAATGTCCCTCGGCCATATACCCTTTGCTAGAATCCATAAGATCGAAAATCTCCTGATCGCTAGATCAAATGACGAACAACAGTAAATCGGAGAAACCCGCTCTGATACCAATTGAAGAGTTATGCGGAATACACAATACGGTAATCTAGAAGGGGGGGGGGTTGAATAGATTACGGCAATTTTAAACTATTGATGGCTTCTTTTCGATGCTACAGAGATCTTAATGAAATTTGATTCAAATTCAATTAAGTGTGAGACCGCTTGAGTTGATCTAAAGAGAACAGGGAATCAAACGTGCGTATGAACACCGTGCCTACCAATCATCTATCGCAAAACGCGAACAAACCACAGAACACGATGATTTAAGGTGGTTCGGAGTACACAACTCGTGTATCCTACATCCACCGTCCACACACACACACAGAAACGACTGCTTATGAGCGAGTTTAACACCACAACTCAACCACACACACGTTGTCTGATGAAGCACAATCAGAACAACCACAAATACGTGAATCAAGCACAAGGGATGCTCGAAACACAACCACACACACACACGATGGAATGGAATTATGAAATGGAGAAGAATTAGGAATTAGGGAACAAATCCGGTTGGAATTCTTCTCGTGGATCGTCCAAATGCTCTTCAAACTTCGATTGGATGTAGATTGATCGATGTAGAAGGTTGAATTGATGACGATCCGGCTTCAGCTCCGCATAGATGGTGATTCCACGTCGATCTGGGCGGAAGGTTGAAGCAGAGCAGCAATTTGGGGCTTTTTCTCTTGGTCCCTTGGAGGCTCTTGGATGGGAGGCTGCTCTCTGCGAATTTGGCTCCAAAAGGATGCTTATATAGTGTTAGGTAAAGGTGGGGGTCGTGGAGGAAGGAAACCCAATTGGGGCCGGATTTGGAAACCCAAAATCTGAAGTTTCCGTCGGCTGTCGACAGGTGCACTTGCATCTGTCGACAGGCAGACTCAGGCTGAGAACTGGGTTTCAGGAAAATGAGTTTCTGAGTGTATCTGTCGACAGGCAGTTTGCATCTGTCGACAGATGCACTCAGGAATAGAAAACCTGAGCTCTGTCCTGGGTTGTCTGTGTGTATCTGTCGACAGGTACATTCATCTGTCGACAGATACACTCAGAGATGCAAACCTGATTTCTGTCTTGGAATGACTGTGTGAATCTGTCGACAGGTACATTGCATCTGTCGACAGATACACCTCTTTGACAGATATTTGTGCTTTTTGCTCATTTCTTCAATGCCTCTTCAATGCTCCATGTTTCATGCTTGTGCACCTACATGCAAATACATTGTTAGTGATATACATTGTATGATTTAGCAATGTTTAACTCAATCACTTTCATGGTGTTTTTCATGTTAGTTAGCACATCAATTTTGCATTAAATCAATGTTCAAGGGTGTTAATGTGATCATCAAAAACATGATATATGAAAAACCCAACAACCAGGTCTTCCTTCACACACGAAGGGAAACACCACAAAGAAAAGAATGAATTCAAGCCCCTAGATCAAGCTTTTACAAGCCAAGATCTGAAGCAACAAGCACTGAGAGCAAAAGATCTAAACAAGGCACACTCTCAGAACTACATGGGCTCCCTTAGAAATTCTATTACAGCACAGAGAGCGAAGAGCTAAAAGTGATGAGGAATGAGATTCTTGGCTCTAGATTCTTGCAGAAGAATTTGAATGCTTGTATGCGAGATGCTTGTTCTCCACTCAGTAACCTCTCATTCTTCTCTTCTGTCTTGTATTTAAATCTCCAATTTGAAATATTGTCGTTGGAGTATCCGTTGTCTCTTGTCCAAGTAAACGTTAGACTGAAGGAAACTTGGAAGCTTCTAGTCAACAGTCTTTTGGTCACTTGTGCACACAAAGAGATGAGATCTTCTTAGATATCTTTGGCTTCTATTTTTGTCTATGTTGTAAAGTGGAACACGATACAGAGATCTGCACATTTATCAATCTCAAATAGTAGACAGCTAAGCTGTCTCTAATGTCAGTCAACGTTAGAAGAAATAGTCATGAAAAGAAATGCCAAATAGCTGTATCTAAAAATACACACAGAGCAAGCACGATAATGGACGATAACGTCTGCATGCATGCAGAGATACGTTCAGTCCTCATAAATGAACAGATGTCAGAAGATATGCTTGACTTTGACTTTTTCAATGCTATCAAGATAAATATTAAGTTGATGTAAGACATAAAATCGATGACTATATGACTTATGAAATCGTTATGATCAAGTCACTTTAACTGAGTCGTTATAAGAGGCAAATCGTTATGTTTAATGAAGAAATCGTTATGAATCACTTAACAAATCGTTGTAGAAAGCAAATCGTTGTGTTCAATGAAGAAATCATTATGAACACTTAATAAATCGTTGTGTTCATTGAAGAAATCGTTATGAACACTTAATAAATCGTTACAGAAAGTAAATCGTTGTGTTCAATGAAGAAATCATTATGAACACTTAACAAATCGTTACAGAAAGAAAATCGTTGTGTTCAATGAAGAAATCGCTATGAACACTTAACAAATCGTTACAGAAAGCGAATCGTTGCGAACTCTAAAGAAATCGTTATCATAACTTAAGAAATCGTTACGGCAAGCAAGTCGTTGTGAATTCTAAAGAAATCGTTATGGTAACTTAAGAAATCGTTGCGACGGGCAAGTCGTTGCGAATTCTAAAGAAATCGTTATGATGACTTAAGAAATCGTTACGACGAGCAAGTCGTTGCGAATTCTAAAGAAATCGTTGCGACGGGCAAGTCATTGCGAATTCTAAAGAAATCGTTATGATAACTTAAGAAATCGTTACGGAGAGCAAGTCGTTGCGAATTCTGAAGAAATTGTTGCGATGACTTATAGAATCGTTGCGATGACTTATAGAATCATTGCGATGACTTATAGAATCGTTGTGATGACTTATAGAATCGTTGCGATGACTTATAGAATCGTTGTGAGAATGATTTGTTTGTAATCAAACGATGTCACAGTAAAGAAGTCGTTCAGACACTTAAGAAATCGTTATGAATTCAAATCGTTATAGCTCTAAAGGAAGTCGTTGTGACTTTCAACAGAAGTCGATGTGGACTTAGAGAAATATGATCTTGATAAGATAAAAGCTTCAGAGAGGTAATGCTTACCAACATTGGCTTGTGTGACCTTGGTATATTTCCTGTACTTAAGACTTATGAAATATATGTTAGAAATTATTGAAGGAATTTTGTTAATCATAAAAAATAATAAAAATGAATAGGTAATTAAAATTACATGGGGACAGACTGATCATCACTACCCACCGTTCATTTTCGATCTTTAGTTGCATGCGCGACGCCTGACACATGCATGGCTAACGCGTGGCGTTGGTTTCTAGAATGTGTTGGCCTGGCACATCGCATTCTGAATGCGACGGCTTGCTACGTCGCATTCTCGATTCTGACTATTTAAGTGACTTTAGGTTGGCCAAACAAAACAGGAAGCTCTGTTCGGCCGAGGGAAGGAGTTTTAAAGCTTTACTGGGTGATTTCGACTCTGAAGCTTGTGGTTTGGCATGTTCTTGGAATGAGGAGGCTGTACAGAGCGTGGGAAACATCGATCGATTGGAATTCTTCATGTTGTTCACATTAGTAGGGAGATTCTCTTTCATTGATCTTCTTTTTTGTATAGTTTGATGGATTTGTTGCATGTAAGAAGTTTTGGTAGGTGTATGCATGGTAGGGTAATGGTTTATGACGTTGTAATTGATCATAGTAACCTAAGTAGTGAGTTTTGTGGAGTTTTTGGTGCAGGTTTTTTGGATCGGCATTTTGTCTATGAACACGACGGACCCGGTGGTCGCATTTTGAATGTGACGGACTGTCTCAACCTGTTCACATCTTGAATGCACTGTATCGAGGAGTCGTGTTTTGAACGCGACACCTGATATCGATGCGTTAATGTGTTCCGAGGCTTAATGGTCATGTTTGAGGATTGTGGGTCTTGTAGACCATGGTTAACGGTATTTGGCTGTTGATAAAGGTTTACGGTCATATAGTAAAGGTATTGGACATTCTATTTACATGGTTTGAGTGTGAGATTGGGCTTGGTAGTACGACACTTACTGTAGTTGCCTCTTCATTCGGGTACCCCAAGTTCTTTGTGAGCCGGACACATTGTGCTTGGAGTTTGTCCTGGTACTATGTGTACTGTCAAGGTCTATGTCATCTTCTTAGACACCCTTACTCGTTTGTCAAGTTGTACATCTTGCTGAGGGAAAGACGGTATTGGGGGGGACTTGGGGTGTGGTTGGTTTCTTTGCTCAGTTGCTTGTAGCCTACTTATGGTTGGGGAGATAGACACCAGTAGACGTGTTGGTCCTCAGCTAGTCCCATGTTCCACAACCTCACTCTAGGGACTCAGGAATCCCTAGAAGTGTGTCAGGCATGGGTCTGCAACTTGGTAGTTAGCAGGTTGTGTTGGTTGGACTCCACAGTTCTTGTTCTTGTAGAGGTGAGCCGCAGTTAGACTTGTTGTCTGCAACTTTGAGACTGAGAGGTTTTTCTATGTGGTTTGTCCAAGTCAGTAGTTGGTATCGTGAACCAGACTTCGTGTCCTGAGTGTAGCATTGTTCTCCTTTAGCCTGCACATGATTTGCTATTTATTTATTAGTGCTCAATACTTACTGTTCAACTATCAATCTACCTTTATTTGATTAGTGATAGCTGTTCACTCCTGATCCTTGTGTGTTTTGTGCAGTGTTAATTTTGTAGAGTTTCCCCTACTGAGCCAGTGACTTGCGAGGCTCACACCCCTACTTCCCCCTTTCAGGTAACAGAGAGCAGGAGGGTTCCCGTCCCTCGTCTAGTTCTGAGCCACACCGTAGCGGAGGCAGACCTACTCCACCTGTAGGGCCCTCGAAATTTTCTACATTATTGCATGTAAATAATTCGTGTCGTATATGTACGTATGTATGTATCTACGTATGTATTAGTGGTATACTTATGTGTGTATGTGTATAGCTTAGGTATAAATAATGTATGTAATGCTTGATGGTAGTGTGTACATGATAACGTATACATATAGCATGTATATAGGTGTGAAAGGTGCATGTTTTCTGCATGTGTTAGACTTCTGCCCGAAGGCCATATTGGCGTCAATAGCATGACGTCGATGAGGTGTCAGCATCCACCCATGGACGCCAACACTAATCCCAGCGTCCAACGATATGGACGCCAACCTCTCTGACGTGCATGCGTTGCAGAGCCCAGAATTCCGGGAGCAAGCTAGCTCACCCATTGGGGAGCTGCCCCAATGGCTCTGAGCCTTTCCCATCACCACTCGGGGACCCCAAACCCCTCTACTTTAAAACGAACTCCCCTTGCACCAGAAAACCACTTGGACTCTTTGCAAAGAGAGAGAAAACCCTAGTTCAGAGTTGTGCAAGACTGAGTTTTGGAGGCCTTGATCCGGCGATCCAAGGCTTCATCCGGCATTCTTCTGCAACTGGAGGCTAGAGGGAACCAAGGAGAAGGCTTCCCCACCACTGCTATAGCACCTGCATCGACCTAGAACCCGGAGGAGAGCTCTTTTGGAGGCTTCTTCGGACTGCCCAAGGATAGCTTCTCCGACCCATTTAGATCCCTTGGAGATTTTCTAGAGGCAAGTACCCCATTCATAACGTCCCTGTATGTGTCTAGGATGGTTTTACAATTTTTATGAATTTTTCCTCGTGTCCTAGACCCCCCATTCACCCCATCTTTGGAGCTCGGGTCTGTGTTCTGCACAGACCCGACATTAACGGCAATGTCCCTTGACGCTGAGATCATGCTTGGCGTCCATCGACTATCCCGTTGACACTGAATTAGCGGCCAGAGACCGCCGCCAAGTTCATCTGGACAAAACAGTGACCTGTTCTGCCCTTCCATACAACTATTTTCGATATGTTTCACGATGAGGATATACTGTAAATCATTTATATGTTATGTATATTGTTGATGGATGAAATGTGGTGTGTGGATGGATTATCATGAATGATAGGTTTAATTATTTCATGAAAATACATGTGTGATGAATTTTGATCTTGTTAAACCATGTTTGCATGATTTAGGACAAGTCTAAATGCCCTAAATTGTGAGGATTATGCATGTGAAGTTCAGTCCCTATCCTAAATTTTGAGATTATTTCATGCCCGTGTGAATTATTGCAAAATTTGTTTAGAAAAAAAAAATAGAGATCATGCTAGGTCATGATAAATCTTCATAAATCATGTATTGCCCTAAAACTTCAGGAATAAATTCTGTAGCTCCATGTCTGTTAGGGCTCAGATAGTGAGCTGTTAACATTGTGCTTATGTTTAACTCCATGTTAAGTTGAATTGTGAAATGGATATTTGAATTTTGAAATTTTGTTTAGTTCAGAAAAATCTGAAAATTTGCATGAGTAATCCTAAACCCGAAATCAGTATGTGGTTAAAATTTCAGGCCAGTTGGACCAGTATATGATGTAATATCAATTTTCCATGAAAAATGTGAAACTAATGCACGCCTTGTAAAATATTCGATTTTGTATGTGTCAACTTGATTTGTGAAATCTCCTGAACAATAGATTTATGTGATTATAGTGACATGTCAGGAAAATAGAGCACCATGTGTGTAAATGAGTGAATGAGTAAAATGTAAATGTCATGGGCTAAACTAAGTGCGTAAATCGGTAAGATGTGTAATGTGAAAATTGTGCCAAGTGTGACATTGCTTCCACAGAGGGCAGTGGAACCGTATCGGGGAAAAGTCCCCCTGAGAAGGTTCAATGTGTAAGTGACCCTAAGGGCATTAGGGGGAAATCCTGGAGGTGGACAAGTACCACTGGTTAGGGTGGAGACTTGTTCTCCCGGTCTGCGCAGTCCAAGGTCGCCATTGTATTGCCTAGATGGCGTCTATGTGATGTGATGTGTTGTGTCCTTCTTTGGTGGTTTGAACTATGTGTCACGGCACTAAATGTGAAAGTGTAAATGTGTAAATATGTATGTGTTCATGTGTAATGTGAAAGTGAACAATGTGTAATGTGTATGTGTAAAGTGCAAGTTATGTGAATTGGAAATTGTGTAAAGAAAATGTGAGACAAAATGTGAGGACATGATATTGTGATCCATATTGTGACAAATCTGAAACCATGTTAAATCAGTAGCTTCATTATGTTAGGATCATGTTCATATGTGTAAAATGCCTAGATCCATGCTAGGGACAATTAACAAGTATGTGCACAAGATTTCATGTTTGGTTGTTCACATGTTGTATTTTAAATAACATTGTAGCTCTCATGTGTAGGGTATGGTTGCTAAATCATGTGAAAACCAGCAAGTTAAAGTGTGTAAAATGTTTGTGTGCATGCACAAGAATGGTAGATTCCATGCTAGGGTGTTTTGTTTCATGTACGTAGGATAATCATGCTAAGTGCTTTCATGTTTTAGTTAAAATGCAAAGTAGAATTTCATGAGTAGGAATGATTAGAGAACATGTGTTAGAATTTATCTTGATAAGAAAACTGAAAGCATGCATCATGTGTTTACTTTTAGAATTATCATGGTTGGTTATTCATTTCAACGTTAAGCATGATACATGTTGAGTTTTTGCAATGGTGTGTGTAGAGCCTACTATGACATGTACGTGTATGGTATGAGTGGTGTTACTTCCTGAGTCTTTAGACTCACTACTTGCTTCGGCATACAGGTGTAGTTGGTGACGTGGCACCGTTGGAGGAGACGGTGGAGACGGACTTCGAGCGCGGAGATTAGTCTTTGGAGTACTTGTGACTTTTGCATTTCATCGTATGTAAATTGAACGTTGTATTAGTGTTATCATGGAAAGAATGTATAATGGTGGACATTTATGTATTAAATTTTCAGCAATTTAAATTATGTGAACTTTAAGTTCTTTAATGTCATTGCAATTCATGTATGTTAAATGTGGATGATGAATGAATGAAGATAATAGTTCTTTTACTTCCGCTACTCTGTTCTATATTCACGTGTATCTAGCTGAATGTATCGTTGGGTAAATGTCCCACTGTGATGACGTTTGCTATACCGACATGGGTTGGTATAACTGTACCGGTATAATGAGGGCCGTCACAGAGATTGGTATCAGAGCAACCGGTTGAGATTGCACATGAATATACATAAGTCATCATCTTCATTGCATGCTAAGTATGTCCACATGTGTAGAAAACACTAATAAGAAGTGAAAGATAGATAAGAAAATGGTTAGAAAACTTAGTAACCTAGCTCTAATGGTGGCTGAAATTTTATTACAGCCATGGCTTCGAGAGGTAGGCGTGGTGGAGCATCGGCCCGTGAGGTCGACCCGCGACGTGATGAGCGGGCGGAGCAGCAGGCCCCGGCACCGCCAGGTCCTGTACTTCCCCCACCGCTGCCTGTGGATTACGGAGTATTCATGCAAGGTCTGGTGCAAGCCATGCAGACGCAGGCTCATACCCAGGCAGCACTCCAGGCACAGTGGAGGCTCAGGTTAGACTAATGAAATGATTAACAGTCTGTTTTAATTGCTTATGTGATATTATGTTGATTGTATATTGCTTGATGTGTGCTGTAGCAGGATCAAGTACCAGCTCAGGACCATGGTGGGCCTTCTACCATGGAGAGATTCAAGAGGATGCTACCACCCTTTTTAAGGGGAGGAGAGCGACCGTTAATGGCAGAAAGCTGGATGAGGGAGATAGAGAAGATCTTCCGAGCCATCAGGTGTGCAGATGACGATAAGGTTACGTTGGCCACCTACATGCTAATGTATGTGTGGATTTGTATGATTGTATGTTTTGTTTAGTTAGAACTGTAGTTGGAGCTTATGAACGGTGTACTGCAGGAAAGAGCTGATTTGGTGGGCTTCATTGCTGCGTACCCGATTCGAGGACGGAGCTATCGACGTTGCTTAGGACAAGTTTGCGAGGCTCTTTCCGGCCAAGTTCGTCCCCGAGCATGTGCAAGATTGAAGAGCAGGAATTCCTATCCTTGGCTCAAGGCTCCATGACCGTGCTGGAATATGAGGCAAGATTTTGAACTTTCTAAATATGCACCTCATATCGTGGCAGACGAGCGGAGGAAGACAAAGAAGTTCGTGATGGGACTCAAGCCATCACTGCGGATGAGACTCGTGGCGTTGACACCGCACATTGGACGAGGCCCTCAGTGCTGCCTGCAGGCAGGAGGGAGAGATGGAGCAATATCTGGAGGAAAAGAAGGCTTCGCAGAAGAGGCCCGCGGCAACATTCCAAAGGCAAGACAAGAAGAAAACGGTGTACCAGACACCGCAGCGAACCGTGGTAGTCGGCAGTTCACAGGTACCTTCTGTACGTTCCCTGGTGTGAAGAAAGAGTGTCCCCACTGTGGGAAGACAATGGTGGTTCCGAGTGTTGGTTGGTAGCGGGTAGATGCTTGAAGTGCGGGAACAGCGACCACAAGATCAAAGATTGCCCAAGACTTCAGCAGGGAGCTCAGCGTGGAGCGCCAGCCTAGCAGTAGCAGTAGCTGCGCCAGTACAGGGAGACCAGGAAGGCCTCGAGCCCCAGCTCGAGTGTTTGCTTTAGCTCGTGAGGACGCCGAGCAGGCGGAGCATGTCACCGAAGGTACAGTTTTGCTTTTAGGTGTGCACGCTCGGGTTTTGTTTGATATGGGTGCTACTCACTCGTTCATTTCCAAGCGGTTCGCTAGGCAGTTAGCCCTAGAGTCAGGCGTAGAGTCTGAGGATTTAGAGGTCCCTTTGTCTGTGCACACCCTGCGGGTACGATATCGACTAGGAAGTGCATTCCGTCGTTACCTGTGTGCATTGAGGATAGAATCCTAGATGGGTGTTTCTTCTTGCTAAAGATGAAGGACTATGATGCTATTCTTGGTCTGGATTGTCTAGAGGAGCACTATGCGTTAGTGGATTGTCATCGAAAGAGGATCGTTTTCGCATTCTAGTGAGGATGAGTTCTCTCACCCCTTGCCAAGGAACTGGGCGGGAAAGATGGTCATCTCTGCCATGAAGGCGATGCGCATGGTGAACAAGGGTGTGACGCTTTTCTTGCCAACGTGATGTTAGTACCAGAGGCTGATGAGTCACCTACTCTTGCGGAGATCGAGGTAGTGCAGGATTTTCCAGACGTCTTTCCTGATGATTTGTCTGGATTGCCACCGGATAGAGAGATAGAGTTTACCATAGAGTTGCTTCCGGGCACCTCTCCTATCTCGAAGGCTCCATATCGGATGGCACCTGCGGAGTTAGCCGAGTTGAGAGGCAGTTGCAAGAGCTGCTTGATAAGGGATTTTGCGCCCTAGTGTTTCCCCTTGGGGCGCACCTGTATTATTCGTCAAGAAGAAAGACGGGTCACTTAGGTGTGCATTGACTATAGGAAGTTGAACCAAGTGACTGTGAAGAACAGGTATCCCTTACCTCGTATTGATGACTTGTTTGACCAGTTGCGAGAGGCATCAGTCTTTTCTAAGATTGACTTGCGATCTGGTTATCATCATTTGAGGATTCAGAGTGAGGATGTGTCCAAGATGGCGTTTAGAACCCGTTATGGACATTATGAGTTCTTGGCCCTTCCTTTCGGATTGACCAATCCCCTGCAGCGTTCATGGATCTCATGAACCGGGTGTTTAGGCCTTATTTAGATAGCTTTGTCATAGTGTTTATTGACGATGTGTTGGTCTACTCTCCGGATGAGGCCGCGCACCGTCAGCATCTAAGGTTAGTGTTAGAGGTTCTTCGTGAGCACAAGCTGTATGCAAAATTCAGAAAGTGCGATTTTTGGTTGCGCGAGGTTCATTCCTCGGGCATGTTATCTCCGGCGCTGGTGTTGCAGTTGATCCAACGAAGGTCCAGGCAAGTTATGGATTGGGAGGTTCCCAAGACCCCTTCGGAGATTCATAGTTTCATTGGGTTAGCTGGTTACTATCGGAGATTCATTGAGGGTTTCTCATCCATCGCCGCCCCTTGACAAAGCTGACCAGGAAGGGTGAGAAGTTCGTATGGTCTGAGGCTTGTGAGCGTAGCTTCCAGCTATTGAAGGCTAAGCTTACTTCTGCTCCGGTATTGGTATTGCCTAGTGGTCTAGAGGGCTTTGCCATTTATACGGATGCGTCTCAGATTGGTTTGGACTGTGTGCTAATGCAGCAAGAAAGGGTAGTGGACTTTGCTTCTCATCAATTGAAGGAGCATGAGAAGAACTATCCGACTCATGACTTGGAGCTTGCAGCAGTGGTTCATGCACTAAGATCTGGAGGCACTATCTTTATGGTGTCAGATTTGAGGTGTTTACCGACCACAAGAGCTTGAAGTATCTTTTCTCCCAAAAGGAATTAAACCTGAGGCAGAGGAGATGGATTGAGTTCTTGAAAGACTATGACTTCGACCTTCAGTACACCTGGAAAGGCGAATGTCGTAGCGGATGCGCTGGTAGAAAGAGGCCATCCCTCCAGCAGGACTGGAAGATGTTGGAAGATGCGGCTTGCGCATTGACCGAGTTAGAGCCATCGCTGTGTCAGGCTTTGTAGCTCAGTTATCCTTAGATCCTCTGTTTTGGATGAGGTGATCGAGCGACAGGGAGCCGACCCTAGACTCTTAGAGTTAGTGGGTAAGGCGGCATTCGCTCGTGATGAGGACGGTGTGATTAGATTTCAGCACTGTGTTTGTGTCCCTGATTTAGTAGATGTTCATGAGCATGTGTTAGCGGAGGCTCATAGGTCGCGATTCTCTATTCATCGGGTAACACTAAGATGTATCAAGACCTGAAGAGATCATTTTGGTGGTCCGGCATGAAGAAGGATGTTGCGGATTATGTGTCTAGATGTCTAGTGTGTCAGCAAGTGAAGGCCGAGCGACAGTGACCATCTGGCCTTATGCAGAGGATGGATATCCAGTGTGGAAGTGGGAAGCTGTCACTATGGACTTCGTTTCGGGTTTGCCTCGATCTAGAAGGGGCAATGACTCGATTTGGGTAGTTGTAGATAGATTCTCGAAGACTGCTCATTTCTTGGCTATGAAGAAGAAGCAGTCAGTAGAGAGTTTAGCTAGATTGTATGTTAGTGGTGTCATTAGATTGCATGGCATGCCGAAGTCGATCATTTCGGACCGAGATCTGAGATTTACTTCGAGGCTGTGGAAGGGTCTTCAGGATGCTTTAGGTTCGGAGCTAAAGCTCAGTTCGGCGTTTCATCCCCAGACCGATGGACAGTCCGAGAGGACTATCCAGACGCTCGAGGATATGTTGAGAGCGTGTGTTCTGGATTGGAAGGATGATTGGGAGTGTCATTTACCTTTGGTGGAGTTCGCATACAACAACAGCTTTCATGCGAGTATTGGTTGGCTCCATTCGAGGCGTTGTATGGTAGGCCCTACAGATCTCCGTTGTGTTGGGAGGAGACTGGTGATAGGCATTGATTGGACGGAGTTAGTTCAGGAAACTTCGGATAAGATCCAACTCATCAGGAAGAGGCTTGTTGCGACACAGGATAGGCAGAAGAGTTATGCCGACAACAGGAGAAAGGATTTGGAGTTCGAGGGTGGCGATCATGTCTTCTTGAAGATATCGCCTACTCGAGGTGTTGTCAGGTTTGGCAGGCATAGTAGTTGAGCCCTAGGTTCATTGGCCCATATGAGATTCTCAGACGTTTGGGCAGCGTGGCATATGAGCTAGCATTACCCCAGCTTTGGCTAGCGTTCACTGGTATCCAGTATCTATGCTCAGGAAGTATGTCCGAGATCCATCTCATATGATTAGTCATGAGCCAGTGGAGATCCATCGAGATCTTTCGTATGTCGAGCAACCAGTAGCTATTCTTGACCGGAAGGTTCAGCTTCTCCGGAACAAGAGTATTGCATCGGGAAGGTCCTATGGCGGAACTTCTCATGAGAGGAGGCTACTTGGGAGCTTGAGGATGCGATGAAGAAGAAGTATCCCTTTTGTTGAGTAGTGTCGTTCTAACTTCGAGGACGAAGTTTCTTGAGGGGGAGAGGGTGTAGGCCCTCGAAAATTTCTGCATTATTGCATGTAAATAATTCGTGTCGTATATGTACGTATGTATGTATTAGTGGTA
The DNA here is from genome assembly GCA_014218235.1 of Colocasia esculenta. NCBI lineage: Eukaryota > Viridiplantae > Streptophyta > Magnoliopsida > Alismatales > Araceae > Colocasia > Colocasia esculenta. The sequence continues at coordinate 133,913,138 of CM024754.1, forward strand.
TACTTATGTGTGTATGTGTATGGTTAGGTATAAAAATGTATGTAATGCTTGATGGTAGTGTGTACATGATAACGTATACATATAGCATGTATATAGGTGTGAAAGGTGCATGGTTTCTGCATGTGTTAGACTTCTACCGAAGGCCATATTGGCGTCAATAGCATGACGTCGATGAGGTGTCAGCGTCCACCCATGGACGCCAACACTAATCCCAGCGTCCAACGATATGGACGCCAACTCTCTGACCATGCGTTGCAGAGCCCAGAATTCCGGAGAAAGCTAGCTCACCCATTGGGGAGCTGCCCCAACGGCTCTGAGCCTTTCCCATCACCACTCCGGGGACCCCAAACCCTCTGCTTTAAAACCAACTCCCTTGCACCAGAAAACCTCTCTGGACTCTTTGCAAAGAGGAGAGAAAACCCTAGTTCGGAGTTGTGCAAAGACTGAGTTTTGGAGGCCCTGATCCGGCGATCCAAGGCTTCATCCGGCGTTCTTCTACAACTGGAGGCTAGAGGGGAACCAAGGAGAAGGCTTCCCCACCACTGCTGTAGCACCTGCATCGACCTAGAACCGGAGGAGAGCTCTTTTGGAGGCTTCTTGGGAGCCCAAGGAGAGCTTCTCCGACCCATTAGATCCCTTGGAGATTTTCTAGAGGCAAGTACCCCATTCATAACGTCCCTGTATGTGTCTAGGATGGTTTTACAATTTTTATGAATTTTCCCTCGTGTCCTAGACCCCCCCATTCACCCCATGTTTGGAGCTCGGGTCTGTGTTCTGCACAGACCCGACATTAACGGCAATGTCCCTTGACGCTGAGATCATGCTTGGCATCCATTAACTATGCGTTGACACTGAATTAGCGGCCCAGAGACTGCCGCCAAGTCATCTGGACAGAACAGTGACCTGTTCTGCCCTTCCATACAACTATTTCGATATGTTTCACGATGAGGATATACTGTAAATCATTTATATGTTATGTATATTGTTGATGTGATGAATGTGGTGTGTGGAGGATTATCATGAATGATAGGGTTTAATATTTCATGAAAAACAGTGTGATGAATTTGATTTTGATCTGTTAAACCATGTTTGCATGATTTAGGACAAGTCTAAATGCCCTAAATTGCAAGGATTATGCATGTGAAGTTCAGTCCCTGTCCTAAATTTCTGAGATTATTTCCATGCCGTATGAATTATTGTAAAATTTGTTTAGAAAAAAAAATAGAGATCATGCTAGGTCATGATAAATCTTCCATAAATCATGTATTGCTCTAAACTTCAGGAATAAATTCTGTAGCTCCATGTCTGTTAGGGCTCAGATAGTGAGCTGTTAACATTGTGCTTATGTTTAACTCCATGTTAAGTTGAATTGTGAAAGGGATATTTGAATCTGAAATTTCGTTTTAGTTCAGAAAAATCTGAAAATTTGCATGAGGAATTCTAAACCAAAATCAGTCTGTGGTTAAAATTTCAGGCCATTTGGACCAGTATATGATGTAATATCAATTTTCCATGAAAAATGTGAAAATAATGCATGCCTTGTAAAATAATGCGTTTTGTATGTGTCAACTTGATTTGTGAAATCTCCTGAACACTAGATTTCTGTGATTATAGTGACATGTCAGGAAAACAGAGCACCATGTGTGTAAATGAGTGGAATGAGTAAAATGTAAATGTCATGGCTAAACTAAGTGCGTAAATCGGTTAGATGTGTAATGTGAAAATTGTGCAAGTGTGACATTGCTCCACAGAGGGCAGTGGAACCGTATCGGGGAAAAGTCCCCCTGAGAAGGTTCAATGTGTAAGTGACCCTAAGGGCATTAGGGGGAAATCCTGGAGGTGGACAAGTACTGGTTAGGGTGGAGACTTGTTCTCCGGTCTGCGCAGTCTCAAGAGTCGCCATTGTATTGCCTAGATGGCGTCTATGTGACGTGATGTTGTGTCCTTCTTTGGTGGTTTGGACTATGTGTCACGGCACTAAATGTGAAAGTGTAAATGTGTAAATGTGCATGTGTTCAGTGTTAATATGAAAGTGAACAATGTGTAATGTGTATGTGTAAAGTGCAAGTTATTTGAATTGGAAATTGTGTAAATAAAATGTGAGACCAAAATGTGAGGACATGATATTGTGATCCATATTGTGACAAATCTGAAACCATGTTAAATCAGTAGCTTCATTATGTTAGGATCATGTTCATATGTGTAAAATGCCTAGATCCATGCTAGGGACAATTAACAAGTATGTGCACAGATTCATGTTGGTTGTTCACATGTTGTATTTTAAATAACATTGTAGCTCTCATGTGTAGGGTTATGGTTGCTAAATCATGTGAAAACCAGCAAGTTAAAGTGTGTGTAAAATGTTTGTGTGCATGCACAAGAATGTGTAGATTCCATGCTAGGGTGTTTTGTTTCATGTACGTAGGATAATCATGCTAAGGTGCTTTCATGTTTTAGTTAAAATGCAAAGTAGAATTTCATGAGTAGGAATGATTAGAGAACATGTGTTAGGAATTTATCTTGATAGGAAATCTGAAAGCATGCATCATGTGTTTACTTATAGAATTATCATGGTTGGTTATTCATTTCAAACGTTAAGCATGATACATGTTGAGTTTTTGCAATGGGTGTGTAGAGCCTACTATGACATGTACGTGTATGGTATGAGTGGTGTTACTTCCTGAGTCTTTAGACTCACTATTTGCTTCGGCATACATGTGTAGTTGGTGACGTGGCACCGTTGGGGAGACGGTGGAGACGGACTTCGAGCGCGGAGATTAGTCTTTGGAGTACTTGTGACTTTTGCATTTCATCGTATGTAAATTGAACGTTGTATTAGTGTTATCATGGAAAGAATGTATAATGGTGGACATTATGTATTAAATTTTCAGCAATTTAAATTATGTGAACTTTAAGTTCTTTAATGTCATTGCAATTTCATGTATGTTAAATGTGGATGATGAATGAATGAAGATAATAGTTCTTTTCTTCCGCTACTCTGTTCTATATTCACGTGTATCTCAGCTGAATGTATCGTGGGTAAATGTCCCACTGTGATGATGCTTGCTATACCGAGTGGGTTGGTATAACCGTACCGGTATAATGAGGGCCGTCACACCACCAGCATTGTAATTTACTTTATGTTTCACCTCTGGGTATGCCCCAAGTTGTTGTACTTTGTTTCCTTTGAGTTTAGTTGAGAACTGACTATGTAAACTTCATGTAAATATATGTGAGATTATATAAAGTATGTGATCTTGTGTGTGTTTAATGGGTTTCTTTTATGTTCTCACAGACTCGAGTGAAGGTATCCCTTGCGAGGCTTCAACCTATTCACGAGAGGCGGAGTCGTATTAGACTCGTTATTAGGTTAACAGGTCTGAATGACGAGGACTGCTACACAAATTTACATAAAAAAGAGATAAAAGAGATCAACAATCTTCCTTTTTTTGGTGATGACAAAACTCTAAATAAATGATTTTGACGTTGACATGAATATGAAATTATGCCCAAGCATTTGAAAATATGCATGTCTAACATGATGCATTTGATTTTTTTTTTTGAGAATATGTATATCATAGTAATTTTCTCCCCCTTTTTGTTAATTATCCAAAAATAAATTTGAACAAACTTTGAGAGGAGAGACAAGCAGATGTCTGAGTGTTGGATTTATACAAAAATTGGAGATAAAAGGGGTACATATTTATTAATGATCTCCCAGGCCTTACGTTCATGATTCTCAAAGTGATTCTGAAAGACATTGCTATTGATTTGATAAGATGGTCCATCTGCTATCTGTATTCCTCTATGTGCTTGGCCTTCTAAATGTGCAGGAATTGTTGATACTGATGAGGTGATAGAGTGAATCTATAATATTGGTTGCTGGAGACACTGGCGTGCTTGACAAATTGTTCAATATCAAAAGGATAGCAAATTTGCTGCTCAGCTAGTTTTTTCTTCAAAGCCAAATAAACTTGATATCTGCCAACCCATATGGAGAACTGTTCATCTATAAGTTGGATTGAATTCAAATCCATGAACTACTTAGGAGTAAGAGCAAGTTGCCTTCCATTCTTTCTTGCTTCATTGACTGCTCCCAATTGATCAAAAACTGAGGAGTACATAGTAGTCTAGGCAGTAGTGTAGAGTCCCTCTGCTTCTGCTATCAGAGGTGCCAATGCTTCTGAGGAGATGAGGCCTTTTTGTATTCATGATAGATCAATCTTGGAAATCCCAATAATAGTTCTTTTTTACAAAGAGATGGGCTTTCACCTTAGCAAATTTGACAAAAATAGTTTTCCCCATCTCAAACTCCATGAATAAGAAGTGAAGTTATGGAAGCTTAGATGTAGTAGACAACGAACATTGTGCAAACTTGAGGGTAGTAGAGGCTACTCCTTTCATATTTTAGAATGCTTTCTGAAACATTTCCTAGAAATAACTTAATTAGGTCTCATGAAGAAATCTATAATCATTGAAAATTTTGAATTGCCTGAGTAGTCTGATTTCCTTTTAATGATGGATCCAAATATGTACTTGAGAATCTGGTTGCTGCATGAATCTGGTTTCAAGGTTAATCTTTTCCAGAAGCTGAAGGAAGTTCAAAAAAATGTAGTTTTAATCTCCATTGCTCAGGAAGTATTGAGAAATTGAAAATTTCCTCTTCTCTCTCTCTCTCTCTCAAGGTCTTCTTAGTTCATGCATGCTTAAGATAGTTTCAGTCTTTTAGATTCTCTTTTTCTTTTCCTCTCACAAACACGTAGCACAACACGATCAACTACCTATTTTCTAAATCTATAGGGGTTAAAAAACCACTCCAAGGTAAGCCATGTAACGACCCACTTTCACCCGGTACGGTTATACCAACCCACATCGGATGAGAGCAAGCTGCTACAGAGGAGAAAACCCCAACAAGTAACAAATGGGCTGAGATATACATAAATAGAGAACACTATTGCAACGGAAATTAAACAATTCTTATTCCATCAACTTTATCAACCACATTCCACAGTCCATATAGTCCAAGAGAGAAAAAGACATAACATAATAAACATTAACATGTAGCCAGTTCCAATTTAATAATCCAAGTTCAGATTACAAAATGCAATACATACTACGAAAATAAATTACAATCTTCAATTCACTCTTCCAACTCCTCCTCGGATCTTGCTAGCTCCTCGGCTTCTAAATTTCCTGAAATGTTTAGCAAGGGTGAGTCTACATAATAGACTTAGCAAGTAACTTAAATTTCAACCCATATACTTACCAATCATGCTTCTTAACAATTTAACACTATTAACACATTAGAATTTAGCAATTTAAATTCATACATGCTCATGCTATAACATAAATGAATAAATATGGAATCATATTAAACAATTAATCTAACACATGTAGAACAATAATCTAAACATGGTTACTAATAATATGGTATCATTAACACGAGTACAAACATACAATCACATGCTTGCATACTTTGTTCTAATAATTTCGCAGTTCTACACATTTAATCATGGAAACATGTACAATGTAAGTAACACTTCTATCATGATCTCTAACTCACTTCACATGCAATTATAACATTTTACTCTACATTTAGCTTGCTGTTTTTATAGAAAATTACATTCTCATGGTACTTGCATATCGATCACATTAAACTACACAACATAATACTAAACATATGTACATCAAGTAATTATAATTCATGGAAATGGAAACATGCACCTACACTTGGTACTAAACATAATATCACTTTTATCATTTGACAAGTATCATATTAACACATGCACACCAAGGAATGATCTAATTCATGAGTATGATAACACACATTTATACATGGTACTAGACAGGATATCAATTTAACAATATTAACATTTACACTTGTACTATTTTCTCATGACATGCACACATATACTTATCCTTGGCTTTCACATGCACACATATTTCTTATCACTTCACTTTGCACATAACATGTGCCACGTTCACATCTATCTTGCACATACCTTGTGCCACAATCACATGTCAAATTTCACATTATACTTATGTTCATTTTTACACAATGCCAAGACACATCCCAAACCATCACTTAGATGATCATGTAGCACATACACATTCATGTACTTAATCACCACACTTAAGCACTAAGCATAGTAATCAAGTCTTGGTTCCTGCAGAAACCGGGGAAAGCCCTTCCCACCATTACCAGTGAAACCTGTCCACCTCCAGGATTTCACAAGACCCTTGCCCAAGGTATCACAATTCAACAAGACCCTCGTCTAGGGTATTACGATTTATCAAGACCCTTATCCAGGGTATTACAATTTAACAAGATCCTTATCTAGGGTATCACATAATCATATTTGAGCTTTCCCGTAGGGCACTACTATAGTACAGCTCCAAGCATCTAGGGTGGCAGTGTCTTATGGGCACATTTATTTATCTTGTCATGTTTACATGTTTCACACACACATATGCTATTTATTCTCTCACTTCCCATGCACATGCACACACATGCATTATGAAACATAACTTATCACATTCAGACTCTCAATCAGTCATAAACAGTAATTGACAGTAACTAAATCATGATGTTAATCACATTCTAAACATAATTGAGACTCGGTATAAACATGGTACAGTAAGCTTCAGAAATTTATAACAATGTGCACAATACTCATAATCATATCAAATTTTAACCACGCATTAAATATAACACATGGAACATATCTGATTTTTTTAATAATATTTTTAACAGTGTACAATTTATAGTAATTAAAACAAGCTTCCTGTAGATTTATCTAGAAATCCAATTAAACATGGTTTAACCAATAATCACACTTACTCTCATCAGAACAGATCCAAATTTTTACCACAGATTGGAACCAGTAAACATGTCGCATGCTTAATTTTTCCAGATTTTTCAGACTTGCAACTAATTATAACAATTAAAACATGATTCAGGCATATTTATCACTAAATTCATTAAAATAGGTTTCATAGTAAATCAGTCACATCCAACAGTCCCAACACCTGTATACAGTCATTGCACTATCATGGAAAGATTATGAACCCTAAATCATGACATATCTAATTATACCCAATTAAACATGGCCATATTGTACTCACCATTCAATTTCATAAATTTCAATAATTAATGCAAATCACAAAAATTTGATACACCCTCCTGATATGACTTATTGCTTGTACCTGACTCAACATAAATCCCACAGTATGCACAGACAACCATAGATCCGAAAATCACAATTTACAAATCAAAATGCTGTCAACATTTGTTTTGGAAAACAACAGGAACTTGGCGTCCAGGGTCTGGACGCCAATAAGTAAACGACAGTATCTGTTACCGTTCACAGAAGAGGTTGGAGGCAACACTGTGGCCGCCAACTTCCTGCTTGCACAAAGTGCAGACCGAAACACAAAACACCGAATTTTTGGGGGTCCAGGCATGGAATAAAAATCCGTAAAATTATCAAAACCCTAATAGACAAGTCTATGGAGTGAATAAATAAGCTACTTGCTTGGAAATAAATCCGTAGAGAGATGTTTTGGTTGGAGAAGCCCTCCTCGGCCAGTGCCAAGAAGCTCTCCAAATCTTCTCCCGAGTCGGTTCTATGTCGACGTAGCCTGCACACCAAGGTCGGGGAAACCTTCCTCTATGTATGGAGTATCTTCTAGTCGAAGACGAACGCCAGGAGTTGCACCCAATCGCCAGATCCAAGCCTCTCAAGATCAGGTTTCACACAGTTTCTAGGGTTTTTCCCAACCAGCCAAAGGGAACTCTAATCCTGTGAAAATGGAGTTTTTATAAGCTCAAGGGTTAGGGGTAGGCACTAGGGTAGGTTATCTACGGTTTGAGGAGGGTTTCCTAAACTGGAACTGGGCAAAACGCGAGCATTACCAAATCTGAAACCATTGCACAGCAGGGATATTGGTGTCCACATCTGGTGTAGTCAACTTGGGGTTGGCGTCTAGATATGGTGCCGCCCACAGACTGGTTGGCGTCCATCGATCTGGACGCCAATAGGGCCATGCAGTCAGCGACACACTGTGTGGCCGCCAACTGTGTCTCTCTGCCAGAAATCAGTAGTAATCTAAAATAAATATAGAATTACGTCACAACCAACTAAATGTGCACTGGAATAATAAATATACATTAACCAAATAAACTACATGCATTCCACATTATTTATTTAAATATAAGTTGCACTAATCTTAATTTAAGATAACATGCACAAAATAACTTATATATATATATATACATACATATACATCGTATTATTTAAGTACCATATACACTATAAACAATTTAACATGCCTAGAATAGATAATTATCATTCACACAAGATAAACATATATATTTACATTTATGCATTATAGTTACGCAAAATATGCATGGAATAACTAAATACAACATGCATGAACATATAAATACAATATGCATCTCAATAATTAGATAATACATGCGCATCTAAGCATATTATATGCACAAAAATAAACTCATATATACCTACAATTGTATAACAATATTCACATATCATACGCATAACATGGTTTAAATTCAATATACATAGGATTTAAGTATATACCACATGTACAAAATTAATTAAGCACTTATACTCACAAAAGTATTATATATACATACACATGCACATGATTAAGTAATTATTTGTAATATGCTCCAATAGTCATTATTAAATGCACAAAAATTCGGGGCCTCACAAGCCATGTATCTCTCTAACTTTGAATAGATTCATCACAAACTACGTTCTAAAGAAATTTATATGTTTTGTCATTTATGGCAAGAAGAAACAAGGAGTTATAGCATGAGACCCTTGCTCCTTGACCAACTGAGGAGGAAGGAAGTAAAATCCACAATTTGAACCCGCTGCAATAGAATGCATCTAGGAAGTTGCCTGCCTTCATAACATCCCCAATTCAAGCCCGCATTCACAAAGTTCCCCTGAGGCTGAGCATGTCTTCAATCAAGAGCTTCTAGGCTAGTTTTCGTCAATTTTGAGGTACTTCGTCCCATCTTTACTTGATTCCTTTGACCATTACTTTAATGGTGAACATGGTCAATCCATAATTATATTTTTCATCATGTAAATGTTCTACTTATAGGATGCTTTAAGACAACGGGACACACTGGCTTAATCTCGATCCCTTAGTCAAATTGGTCTAGCAGTGAAAAAGGAAGCATGTTTTAGCCAAGCAGGTGCTTATCAAAGAGCAAGTCACAAAGGGAAGAGGGACCAACTTACTCCAAACTGTCGTTTACCTACTTTGGCTCTCCAATGTCATCTTGGTGCCTAAAGCTTTGGGAAAATGGTGGATGTGCATCGACTTCACTGACCTAAACAAAGCAACTCTAAAGGATTGTTACTCACTTTCAAGCATCAACTATCTCATCGACTCAATTGCAGGAAACAAGTTGCTCAGCTTTCTTGAAGCCTATTCTAGATATCACCAAATCTGGATGCACCTCCAACTGTGGGGTAGTCTGCTATACGTGAATGCCTTTTGGATTAAAGAATGTTGGTTAACATATCAAAGATGGGTGAACTAGATGTTCGAGAATTAGATTGGATGCAACATGGAGGTCAACATTGATGCCATGTTGGTGAAGTCTTCGATGGGTGAGGATCACTTTTCTAACTTAGACGAGACCTTCAAAATGCTCAAAAGGTACAACATGAAGCTTAACCTACAAAACATACTTTTGGAGTAAAGTCCAACATTTTTTGGTTTTTTAATCACCCAATGAGCCATTAAAGCTATATTGGCTCTGGATACTTATGCTCGAAAAGGCTCCATAATACCTATGCTTGGAAAGGCTCCATATCCAGATCCGCCTCTAGCGAACAAATCAAAGTCTCGCCAGGGATATCACACACATGTCCAATAAGAATATAAAAGACAACCACATAGGTATAAAGATACATGACAAGTACATGATCTTATACATAATTACATAAAATTACACTATCCTAATACATAATACACATCCAAAAGAAAAGTACAACAACGTAAGACATACCCTGAGGTGTATAGCAGGAGCAAAAGCTTACTCTACTACTGGTGGTACAGGTCTGTTGGGTGTGAGCCTCATAAAGTTACAGGCTTAGTAGGGAAACTCCCTAAAACAACATACATAAACCACTTGTAACAGAAGGGTAGCAAGAGCAACACACAATCTCACCGGTTGACTCACATACAACCATTTTAAAAAAACTTACAAGTAACATAAATTAAAGCATGAATCCAATTACGAAAGTAAACTCATCAGTTATAATAGCTAAGTAGCTACACTACCTACTAGGAATTCACAATCAGCAAAAATTAGAGCAACAACGTGATTAATCAGAAATAAACTATTACTTTAAGAATCACTAAGGTAGGACCAGTATTGTAAATAAATCACTAAAAAGTAAGTAGAGAAATCTATAACCAAGAAGTACAAATGAAAAGTACCCTCTCAAGTTCCATACCACACATTACAAAGAAAACTAGAACCCTGAGTCGAAAGGAATGATGCTACTAGTCGGGTCATGACTATTGGTTTATGATGCCACTATCTGACCCAGAAAAGCCAACACAAGAAAAACCTTTTAGTCTCGCATCCATGAACGAAAGGTCCAACTGCGGCTCCAGCTCGACAAGTACAAGTAACCGATGGAGACCAACCAACACCACTAGGCTGTAGACCCATGCTTGTCACATCTCTAAATGTTTCGGGGCACATGGAGTGAGACAAGTGGGGACAAGGGAATAGTTGGGGCCCAGTACGTCTAATAGTGTCCGTACCTTCAACCATGAGAGCGCTACAAATGACCGAACTAAAAACCAACCACACCACAAGTCGGTGCCCTATTGTCATCTTTTCCACAGCCAGATGTAAAACTCAACAAGCGAGTAAGGGTGTCCATGAAGACGACACAGACCTCTACAGTACACATAGTACAAGGACAAACCCCGAGCACTAACGTGTTGTGTCCCTTGTTTTGATGATGTCATTGACCATGTCTAACTATGGTATATATTTTTACATGAATACTGAAGTATGCCCTAACACACTTATACTTATGACAGACATCATCACAAAGTCAAAAGATCACTTGTGTGTTGAAACAGTCTAATTAGGAGGTCCACTCATATAGCTCAGCCAGTGAACCATATCTATGCAATAAACAAGGAGTGTCGACACAAGTTGAAGATCAAGTCAACATGAGTGGATTTCTAGTAAGAGCTAAATAAAAACGAAGACAAGGGTAACAACACAAGTTGAAGATCAAGTTGACACGAGTGGATTTCCATTAAGAGCTAAATGAAAATGAACATAGGGGTGTCGACACAAGTTGAAGATCAGGTCAACATGATTGGATTTCTAGTGAGTGCTAAATGGAAAAGGACACAAGATGTCACGCCCCGACACGGAATATCTGAACGTGAGGCAGTTACAAGTAAACAGGTACAGAATGAGTACTAGACATCAAACCATTAGATAAGGATAAATATTAAACTAAATGCATCTCATTAATAATTCTTCAAATGTCTAGTTACAACCACTAATATCAGAGCCATTCTATAGGGCCCAATTACATTGAATAAAGTAAAAGACTAAACTTCAACTCTAACATAATACTATGATGCTAGGGTACTCTTGACTTCACTCTTGGTCATTTGCGTCCTCTTGAGTGTAAGTATCTTCCTCGGTCTCACCTGAGAACACATAACCAATAATGCAGGGTGAGCGATAACGCCAGTAGGACTTAAATCTCAGGATCAAGCATGCTTTAAATGATTAATGTATTAAAAATGGTAGAGTGACTAATGATAAAGAGAGAGAGTCAAGTAACGTAAGAGATATCACAGTAACAGGAGATTGAAATAGCATAAGTTTCTAAATATAGCACAAGCGTCGAGTATAGCACAAAGAGCAGGATGGCCATAACATAAACAACACAAAGTATAGCAATAGCATAACAAGTATAGTATAGCACTTTTGATTGTCATTTAGATAGTCGAGATAGATAGCACTTGAGTGTAATGCCAAACACTCTGATCATTTAACTCCCGCGGGCAAATAACACTTTTGGGCGCACCTCCCAGGACCAGATCTAGCCCTTTATATATTACCAGGCATTGGTTACATTGTTTATCTTTAGACAATCAGTCAATGGCCAATAGAGAGTACCAAGAAATAGATGAGAGTACTAGATGAATAGACGAGATAGTAGAGAGAGTGTGAATAGATGAGCAAGTAGAGTATATATGAGAACTAAGGGACATTGCACACAAAACGTCGAGTAAACAGGCGATAGTAACAGTTGCACAACACGCGCAATTGGTGTTGGCAGTCGGGTGGAATTCACTACCCTTCCACTGGCCATGTTATGCACAGATCCAGAGGTCCGACGTGATGCAAGATAAGAGCGAGAACAATATAAAATTGTTTGGATCTTACTGATCCCTAGAAGGTATCATAGGTGTTAGGGTACAACTAGCTCATCGACCATGTGGGAATCCATGGACAGAGGAGACTTACGGAGGCCTTGAACAAGGATTCACTAGTCCGACAGAAGGAATATCCGATGGAGTGTTTGTCCAAGTGAAGAGAAAAATGTGTATATAGAAACAAATGCTCGACGTTCTAGAGGAATTCTAGAACAGTGGAGCGTCAGTAATGGTATTCCAAAATATCGCGAAACAAGAAGATAAGTCCAATTTAAAAAGTAGGGCAATTGAAATATATAATTGAAATAAATTATAAAATGTATTATGAGATGTTGTCGTGCCAAGTCAAGTCATATTGAAGGGTTACAAGTGTGTGCATGTGGTATAGGAAATCATGGATACGAAAGATCATGTGAATGACTTTTAATTAATTAAAACATAACCAAGTTTAACAACTTTGTTTACTGTGTTTAACATAGTTAACAGGGCATGTAGTTACTGTAGAAAATCAAGACTTGCAGAAATATGGGGTTTCCATGCAAAACTCCAGAAGGCGACGTACCCCTGTAAGGGTCGCGACAGGGTACAGTCAGAACGCGACAGGGTCAATCAAGGGTCGTGACGGGTCAGTCAGAGCAGGCTGCCAGAACGCGACGACAGGCCCTGTCGCGTTCAGAATGCGACGGGTGTCTCTGTCGTGATCAGCCCTTAGAACGCGGCCTATCGGGCAGTCACGTTCTCAGTCCTACGCTTGAGTCCGAGCAGGAAAAGGACAGGCCTTGGATTACGGTCCAAGTTGCCTTATTTTGACACAGGTTCAATAAAAAATGAAGAACTAAATGTACACTAGACGAAAAATTAAGAAATCACTTGCAAACTGATCTAGACATGTGAGGGAACTTACAGTCAATAGGAATTTGAAAACAACTATGGTCTTGACATGTTTTGAACATGAATAAGCATGAAAAACTCATAGCATGGTACAGTGAAGATAAAAGATTTAATTCGCGCAATATGATGGATGAAAATTAGGGCTTTCAGGGGAAAATGATGCCTAACTATCATCAGTATCTCCAGTTAAAATTTCATGTCATGGGGACGAGTATACATGGAGATCTAGAATTAAGATGAAGGTTCAGGGTCATGATAGTTGCAGAACTTCAAAAATCAAGAATAAAAGATTGATTCCATGAACAATTATGAAACAAGAGGGGTTTTGTTTCCGATGTATGGAACAATCTACAGACGACATTAATTGATTTTTGCTCGTGAGAATGCCTACCTTTGACTCGTTTTGTCTTCTAGGGTTTAGAACTCAAAGTGCAGAGGGTTGAGCTCGGTCCAGCCTTCTCTCCACGAATTCTTCTTCTCCTTGGCCTCCTCTCCACGTCCAGCAAGCCCCAACAACGAGTTAGGGCCAGCCATGGAGGGATTAGAGAGTATTTAAGCTCCATGGGTTCTATTTCCTAATAGGACTCTAATTCCCCTTTAATTCTGAGATTCCTTTTTCTCTCAACTTCCAGCTTTCCACCTCCTATTTGGGTTAGGATGGGATGCAATTTCGTGGCCAACTAATTAGGGTAGGGTTAGGAGTCCAATTCTAACCCATATTCACTATTTTAATAATTTAATAGCCTTTTTCTATTTAGGTAATATTTTAAGATACGGATTTAGGGTATTTTCCTATTATTCTTGTTTTAAAAATCCCTATTTTTGCCCGATAAATTCTAGAGGGTCCATTTAACAAAGTCCATTACTTCTTTTTGTTTAATGGTTTTTAATTAATTCTCTTTTCTTTGATTTTCCAATTGACTAATTTTTAATTATTATTATTATTTTTTATTTTTAAAAAAATTAGGTTGCTACATCCTACCCCTCTTAAAAGAATTTGGTCTCCAAATTCATATGACCATAATGGAGAGAATGTCTTACTAAAAAGATCAGGGTAATTTCGCCTGATGATCCCCTTCAGGTTCCCAGGTGGCTTCTTCCACTCCACGGTTATTCCACAGAACTTTAACCACATGGATGGGACGGTTCTTGAGTTGCTGCACCTTCGTTCTAGTATCTTGACTGGCTTCTCTTCGTACGTCATGTCCTTGTTCAACACCAACTTCTCATGGCGAATGATATGCGTAGGATCATATACATATTTCCTAAGCATGGAGCCATGGAACACATTGTGTACACATGCCAAGTTTGGTGGCAACGCCAGCCGGTACGCAACCTCACCAACCCTTTCGAGTACTTCAAAAGGGCCGATGAATCTAGGACTGAGCTTCCCTTTAACACTAAATTTTTGGATGCCACGTGTAGGTGATACCTTTAAGAGTACATGGTCACCTACCTGAAATTCCAGATCTCTTCTCTCTTGTCAGCATACCTTTGTCGAGACTGAGCAATCTTGAGCCAATCTCGAATCACTTGTATATCTCTGGTTGTATTTTGTACCATGTCCAGGCCTCACCATTGTTGTTCTCCAACCTCATTCTAGCATGTAGGAGATCTACAGTTTCTGCCATATAGTGCTTCGAACGATGCCATCTTAATACTCGCCTGGTAACTGTTGTTATAAGCGAACTCAGTTAGGGATAGGTGCTCATTCCAGTAACCTTGGAAATCTATAGTGAAGGCTCTCAACATGTCTTCAACAATTTGGTTGGTTCTCTCAGTGCCCATCAGTTGTGGGTGAAATGCGGTACTAAAGTTGAGCTTAGTACCAAGTGCAGTCTGTAGTCCCTTCCAGAAATGAGAGGTGAATCTCAGATCTCGATCCGAGACAATAGATGATGGGACTCCATGCAGTCTTATGATCTCCTTGACATATAGAGCATCTAGTACCTCCACCGACCACTTACTCTTTATAGGTAGGAAGTGAGCGGATTTGGTTAATCGGTCGACAATGACCCATATGGCGTCGAGTCCACCACGCGTCTTGGGTAAACCCATGATGAAGTCCATGCCAATGCTTTCCCATTTCTACTCCGGGATATCTAGTGGTCTAAGTATGCCAGCAGGGCGCATGTGTTCCACCTTTACCTGTTGACAAGTAAGGCAATGAGCGGCATGTTCGGCTACCTCTCTCTTCATGTTCAGCCACCAAAATGTTCTTTTCATGTCCTAATACATTTTGGTACCTCCAAGATGAATAGTATACTTTGTCTTGTGAGCTTCATCCATTAACTTCCTTTTCAGTTCTTCATTGTCTGGGACACATGTCCTTCCTTGGAATACGAGCCTTCCATCCTCAGTCATAGCAAAGTCCAGCCTTTCGGCTAAGGTTTCCTTGATGCGAACCAAGAATGGATCGCTGTCTTGTTGAACTTTGATCTCTTCTAGCATGTCAGATTGAATCTTGATATTGGCAACCAAGACTCGATCATCCCTATGTTCAATATTCAAGTCTAGCCTTGCAAATTGTTCTAGTAGTTGCATCTCGCCAAGAACTAGACTCGATACAGATGCTATTGACTTTCTACTAAGAGAATCAGCCACAACATTTCCCTTGCCTAGGTGGTACTGGATGTTGAAGTCGAAATCCTTGAAGTATTCCAGCCACCTTCTCTATCTCATGTTAAGTTCCTTCTGAGAGAATAAATACTTTAGGCTTTTATGGTCTGAATAGACTATGAACTATTCACCATATAAGTAATGTCTCTAGTTTTTCAAGGTGAAGACCACGACAGCCAACTCGAGATCATGCACAGGGTAGTTGACTTCATGCATCTTCAGTTGGCGGGAAGAGTAGAAGATGACTTTCTCCTTCTGCATCAATACACAACCTAGACCAATTCCTGAGGCATTGGTATAGACAGAGAAACCTTCTCCCTCTATTGGTAGAGCGAGAACCAGTGCTGAGGTAATACAATCTTTTAGAGTTTGAAAACTCTTCTCACACTCTTTACTCCAGGAGTAGAGATTCTCCTTTCGTGTTAGAGTGTGAGAGGAACGACGATCTTTGAGAAGTCCTTTATGAACTGCCTATAGTAGCCAGCCAGTCCTAAGAAGCTTCTGATCTCTGTGACGTTGGTTGGTCTCTCCCAATTGAGTATAGCTTTGACTTTGGAGGGATCAACGGAGATGCCGTCCTTGGAGATGACATGGCCCAAGAAGGACACTTCTTCGAACCAGAATTCGCACTTGCTCAGCTTTGCGTACAGTTTGTTGTATCATAAGACTTGCAGTGCTATCTTCAGGTGTTCTTCATGTTCTTCTTTGGTCTTGGAGTATATGAGGATGTCGTTGATGAAGACGACCATGAACTTGTCGAGGTATGGTCGGTATTTGCTGTTCATGAGTTGCATAAAGGCTGCAGAAGCACTGGTCAGACTAAAAGGCATAACAACGAATTCATAGTGTCCATACCTGCTCCTGAAAGCCGTTTTAAAGATATCATCATCCTTGATCCTCATTTGGTGATAGCTAGATCGGAGGTCGATCTTGGAGAAATATTGAGCTCCAGATATCTGGTCAAAAAGTTCATCGACCCGGGGTAATGGGTACTTGTTCTTGATGGTTAGCTGATTGAGTTGACGATAGTCGATGCATAGCCTCATCGATCCATCCTTCTTCTTAACGAACAGCAAAGGTGCTCCCCATGGGGATGTACTAGGTCTGATAAACCCCTTCTCTAGTAGCTCCATCAGCTGTGCCTTCCGTTCCTTCAACTCGACAGGTGGCATCCGGTATGGTTGACGCGATACTGGGGCAGCTCCAGGGATCAACTCGATGGCGAAGTTGACATCACATTCTGGGGGAATCCCTGGCAGGTCTTCAGGGAACACATCTGGGTAATCCTGTACTATGTGGATGTCTTCTATCTTAGAACCCTTCTTTTCAACTATCAGGGCTGCAAGGAAAGCAAAAAAACCTTTCCTTATTATGTTGTGGGCCTTCATGGCAGAGACTAGAGACATCCGTCTCTTATGTCTAATCCCAGTGAACGACAGCTTAGGGAAATCACTATAGGTAACTTTTCCTTTCTTACAGTCGACACTTGCCCCATAAGTGGACAACCAGTCGGCTCCCAAAGTCACATCATAGCCTTCCATGGGCATACACACCAAGTCGGCTTTTAGGTTATGCTCTCTGATCATTACATCGGTAGATGGAAAGTATTTGTTTAATTTCTCCTTCTCTCTCAGTGGTGTTGTGATGAAAAATTCACATCCCATGGATATAGGTTTAGCATTCAGAGTATCAGTAAAGTTTTGAGATATGAATGAATGAGTTGCTCCAGTATCGAATAAAATAAATGCTGATAAGGAGAAATCTTGTAAGGTACCTTCTACCACGCCACCTTCCTTAGCGGGCTCTTCATCAAGTAGGGCTTGCAGTCTTCCCTATTCTTAGGCACATTAGTACGCCTTTCATGCTCCTTCAGTAGAGGGCACTCGGGAATATGGTTCTCGTGGCTTCCACAGTGCAGACATGCACCGACCTTCCTCCAGCATTCGTCAGCAGTGTGACCAGGCTTGTCACAGTGCTTGCAGTTGCTTTTTGCTAGAGTGTTGGGAACAAGAATCTTGGGTTTCCTTTCTTGGTTGGGTCCTTCCGTGATGTTGAAAGGACGCTTATTGCCATTAGTTGTCTTAGCAGATGTCATGCTAGGTTTCATTTCCTTCTTTACGAACTTCCCCTTGATGCGATCGGTGAAGTCCGTAGCATCTTCCATCAACTGAGCCTTTTTCACCATCTTGGCATAGGTCTGGATGTCGAGAGGTGCTAGTTAAGTAATGTACTGAGGCTTAAGGCCATTGAGGAAGTGCTTAGCCTTCATCTTTTCAGTGTTCACTAAGTGTTCAGCATATCTTTCCAGTCTTGAGAACTGGGCTTCATATTCGGCCACAGCAGACTCCTCTGTTTAAGAGCAGCAAACTCCGCAACCTTCCTTTCTTGTACGCACTCTGAGAAGTACTTGGAGTTGAATGCCTCTTTGAATTCAGCCCAAGTGAATTGACCATTAGCTCGGGTCGCTTCCACTGACTCCCACCAAGCACGGGCGTCCTTCTCCAGTTGGAATGTAGCTAGTAAAAGCTTATCCCCAACTGCACATTGCATGACACGAAAGATTCTTTCTGTCTCCTTCAGCCAGTGTTCGGCCTCGTTTGGATCCATGGATCCACTGAACCTAGGTGGGTTCAAGCTCTTGAAGTTACGATGTAGCTCGCCTGCACCGCCACGATTTCCTCCACCTTGAGTAGCTTGCATAATTGCACGAGTGAGTTCTTGGATGGTTTGCTGCATGCCCCTCATCTGAGCACGTTCAGCAGTCATCTTAGTTGTTTAAGTTCCTATAAAAGTAACTTGTTGTTATGATATCGATATGGGATTTAGTTTGTGTGTGTGTGAGTTCATTTTAGCTAGTTACCCATGGTTCTAACCACATCTCACATAAGTAGGACACTAACTCTAGTCGAGGCTGGTCCACCTAGATCATCCTATACTTAAGAATAACCTAGGCTCTGATATTACAAAACTATCACGCCCCGACGCGGAATATCGGAACGCGAGGCAGTTGCAAGTAAACGGGTACAGAGCGAGTACTAGACATCAAACCATTGGACAAGGATAAATATTAAAGTAAATGCATCTCATTAATAATTCTTGAAATGTCTAGTTACAACCACTAATATCAGAGCCATTCTATAGGGCCCAATTACATTGAATAAAGCAAAAGACTAAACTTCAACTCTAACATAATACTATGATGCTAGGGTACTCTTGACTTCACTCTTGGTCATTCACATCCTCTTGAGTGTATGTATCTTCCTCAGTCTCACCTGAGAACACATAACCAATAATGCAGGGTGAGCGATAACGCCCAGTAGGACTTAAATCTCAGGATCAAGCATGCTTTAATAATTAATGTATTAAAAAGGTAGAGTGACTAATGATAAAGCGAGAGAGTCAAGTAACATAAGAGATAGCACAGTAACAGGAGATTGAAATAGCACAAGTTTCCAAATATAGCACAAGCGTCGAGTATAGCACAAAGAGCAGGATGGCCATAACATAAACAACACAAAGTATAGCAATAGCATAACAAGTATAGTATAGAACTTTTGATTGTCATTTAGATAGTCAAGATAGATAGCACTTGAGTGTAATGCCAAACACTCTGATCATTTAACTCCCGCGAGCAAATAACACTTTTGAGCGCACCTCCCAGGACCAGATCGAGCCCTTTATATATTGCCAGACATTGGTTATATTGTTTATCTTTAGACAATCAGTCAATGACTAATAGAGAGTACCAAGAAATAGATGAGAGGACTAGATGAATAGACGAGATAGTAGAGAGAGTGTGAATAGATGAGCAAGTAGAGTATAGATGAGAACTAAGGGACATTGCACACAAAACGTCGAGTAAACATGCGATAGTAACAGTTGCACAACACGCGCAATTGGTGTTGGCAGTCGGGTGGAATTCACTACCCTTCCACTGGCCATGTTATGCACAGATCCAGAGCTCCGACGTGATGCAAGATAAGAGCGAGAACAATATAAAATTCTTTAGATCTTACTGATCCCTAGAAGGTATCATAGGTGTTAGGGTACAACCAGCTCGTCGACCATGTGGGAATCCGTGGATAGAGGAGACTTACGGAGGCCTTGAACAAGGATTCACTAGTCCGAGAGGAATTCTAGAACAGTGGAGCATCAGTAACAGTATTACCAAAACATCGCGAGAAATGAAGACCAGTCCAATTTAAAAAAATAGGGCAATTGAAATATATAATTGAAATAAATTACCAAATGTATTATGAGATGTTGTCATGCCAAGTCAAGTCATATTGGAGGGTTACAAGTGTGTGCATGTGGTATAGAAAATCATGGATATGAAAGATCATGTGAATGACTTTTAATTAATTAAAACATAACCAAGTTTAACAACTTCGTTTACTGTGTTAAGATAGTTAACAGGGCATGTAGTTACTGTAGAAAATCAAGACTTGTAGAAATATGGGGTTTCCATGCAAAAGGCCATAAGGTGATGTACCCCTATAAGGGCCGCGACAGGGTACAGTCAGAACACGACAGGGTCAATCAAGGGTCGCGACGGGTCGGTCAGAGCAGGCTGCCAGAACGCGACGATAGGCCCTGTCGCGCTCAGAATGCGATAGGTGTCTCTGTCACGATCAGCCCTGAGAATGTGGCCTATCGGGTTGTCGTGTTCTCAGGTCCTGCACCTGAGTCCGAGCGGGAAAAGGACATGCCTTGGATTGCGGTCCAAGTTGTCTTGTTTTGACATAGGTTCAATAAAAAATCAAGAACTAAATGTATAGTAGATGAAAAATTGCGAAATCACTTGCAAACTGATCTAGACATGTGAGGGAACTTACAGTAAATAGGAATTTGAAAACAACTATGGTCTTGACAGGTTTTGAACATGAATAAGCACGTAGAACTCCAAGCATGGTACAGTGAAGATAAAAGATTTAATTCGCATAGTATGATGTATGAAAATTAGGGCTTTTAGGGGAAAACAATGCCTAACTATCAGCTTATCTCCAGTTAAAATTTCATGGCATGTGGACGAGTATACATGGAGATCTAGAATTAAGATGAACGTTCAGGGTCATGATAGTTGTAGAACTTCAAAAATCAAGAATAAAAGATTGACTCGATGAAAAATTATGAAACAAGAGGGGTTTTGTTCCTGACGTATGGAACAATCTACAGACGACATTAATTGATTTTTGCTCGTGAGAATGCCTACCTTTGACTCGTTTTGTCTTCTAGGGTTTAGAACTCGAAGTGCAGAGGGTTGAGCTCTGTCCAGCCTTCTCTCCACATGTTCTTCTTCTCCTTGGCCTCCTCTCCATGTCCAACAAGCCCCAGCAACGAGTTAGGGCCGTCCATGGAGGGATTAGAGAGTATTTAAGCTCATTGGGTTTCTATTTCCTAATAGGACTCTAATTCCCCTTTATTCTGAGATTTCCTTTTTCTCTCAACCTTCCAAGCTTTCCACCTCCTATTTGGGTTAGGATGGATGTAATTTCGTGGCCAACTAATTAGGTAGGGTTAGGAGTCCAATTCCAACCCATATTCTCTATTTTAATAATTTAATAGCCCTTTTCTATTTAGGTAATATTTTAAGATACGAATTCAAGGTATTTTCCTATTAATCTTCTTTTAAAAATCTCTATCTTGGCCTAATAAATTCTAGAGGGTCCATTTAACAAAGCCCATTACTTCTTTTCGTTTAATGGGTTTTAATTAATTCTCTTTTCTTTGATTTTCCAATTGACTTAATTTTTAATATTATTAATATTTTTCATTTTTTGAAAAAAATTAAGTTGCTACACAAGAGGTCGACACTAGATGAAGTTCAGGTCGACTCTATTTACTCAAGAGGTTGACACATTACATAAATCAGGTCAACACGGGGGGTATGTCCAAGAAGCTCATTCAGAAATCCAATGAAGAAGGTCGACATAAGAAGTCATGAGGTCGACATAGTTGAAGAACTTAGATGGGATCTAACTAATTCATTTGTGGGTCGATGAAGTGCACAAGGTGCGTCGACACACTACTCAATCCTTTCTTCCAGTGATAAAGAGAATATGCTAGCGTGTCCAATTTGGGCACGTGATCTGAGGCCCAATCATTGGGATCACTTGGCCCACTCTACGAGGTTTTGGAAGAGAACCTTTTTTGCGGCAAAAATTCCCCTAACGATTTGGGGATTCTGATGAAGTCTCTCTCTTATCGATTTCACTTGTGCAACATTTTCTTCTTCCTTCATACCATACATTGTTCTGTTGTTTGCTTCTTTTGGAGTAAGGAGAACAAATCCTACACTTCTGAGTGTGAGGATTGTGAGACTGTTAAGATCTTGAAGCTGTGAATCAGTAGTTAAGCTGTGTGACAGCAGTGTTCAAGCTGTGTGTCAGTGATTGTATGAAGCTGTGAATCAGCAGTTGTGTGAGAGTCTAACACATTTGAGTTGTTGAGTGAAGCCTCTCTAGTTTGTGGTGAGGGGTGGATGTAGGTCTCCGTCTGGGAGCTGAACCACCTTAAAAATTTATGTGTCTTTCGTGGTTTGCTATGTTCTCTTGACTCTTGGATTTAAGCAATTTTTTTTCAAATTGCTAAAATTTTTAAAGGGAGGAATCTATTCACCCCCCTCTAGATTCCTATTTACTCAACCAACACGTGGTATCAGAGCAGGTTCGCCAGTCTATTGGTTTAATCACCAGGAGAATTTGAGTAAAATGGATTCAAGAGGATTCATGGCTGAAGGTCATTCTGTGAACATACCTCCCTATTTTGATGTAACTAACTATACTTATTGGAAAACTTGCATGCAGATGTTTCTAAGAGCTCAAATCATGAAATATGGAAAGTTGTTCAAAAAGGGCCATACGAACTTCCAGAAGATGAGGACATGTGGACAAATGAGCAGGTCAAAAAATCCAACATCAACTGGAACGCAATGGACATAATGCAGTGCTCACTACATCCAACAGAGTTTTCAAGAGTCTCTTCATGTGCCACGGCTAAAGAGATGTGGACACGCCAGGAATTATATGAAAGTACAACATAAGTGAAAGAAACAAAAGTTAACATGCTCATTTCTAAATATGAAGTTTTAGAATGAAATCTGATGAAACAATTTCTGAGTTGTATGATAGATTAACTGTGTTAATAAATGGTCTTAAGAGCTTGGGTAAAACATGCACTGAATATGAGTTGGTGAGAAAAATTCTTAGGTCCTTGACACCCATAGGACACACTATAGCAACTGTTCTAGAAGAATCTAGGAATCTATCTACAACTATAGTTGATCAATTAATTAGATCATTGATGACCTATGAATTAACTCTTAAAAGGACAGATGAAGATGTGAAGAAAAAGAAGCCACTGGCTCTAAAAGCCAGTCCTAGTGTCAAGGAAACCTCTAACGAAAATGAATCATCCAGCTCAGGAGAAGATTCAGCTGAGTTCGCTCTCCTAACCAGAAAGTTTAGAAAATTCTTGAGAAAAGAAGGAAAATGTTTTCTTAGAGGAAGATCTTAGGTAAGTAGCTCCTCTAAATTTAAACAACCCATGAATAAGAGATTTGACAGAATTGTCTGTTACAATTGTAGAAATCTAGGGCATGTCAAATCTGAATGTCCTAATGCTCAGAAGAAGACTTACACCAAGTGGAAGAAAAATAAGCCTAAAGTAATGATTGGAACTTGGAGTGAAGAGGAAGAAGATGAAGAGAGTTCTGAAGATGATGAAGAAGATACTAAAATTTGCTTGATGGTAAAGGATGGAGAAGAAGAGGGAGATGAGGTAATGTCTCCTTTCGAAGATTTTTCATTCAATGACTAGGAGAAAGTTTATTTTGAATTGGTTGACCAATATGATGAGGCAAGAAGAGAAAACAAAACTCTCAAAAAGAAGATTAATTATATTGTCCATGAAAATTCTTTGAAAGAAAAAAATGATCAATTTATGAAAGAATTCTGTGACTTAAAAGAAAATATTGATGTAATGAAGTTAAAGAAAAATGAACATGAAAATGAAATGAAACTTCTTGAAGAAAAATATGATGCTATCAAAACTGTCAACAATGGAATGCAAAAAGATTGAAGAACTCCAAAAGGAAATATCAAGAAAACAAGAAGCCATGGAAAAATTTGTGAATGGCAAAAATAATTTGGATGTCTTACTTGGAACAAGAATGAATTTTAACAAGGAGGGGTTAGGATTTAACCCAACAAACAAAAATAAAATTGGAATGAAAACAATCACATTTGTATCTACTGCTAGTACAAAATCTTCGAATTCAACAAATAAAACAAATGAAAAAACTCATAAAGATGTTGAGGAGAAAAATGGAAAAAAATCGACAGATCAAAAATCCAAAGAAAAGACTCAAAAGAAATTTGAAGGTAAAGGTAAAGTCAATCCTGTTCCCAAAGGAGGTCGATCCAAGTTTTATGAAAAGACTACTGAGAGTAATGTGAGTCGACACAATATTCACACCAGGTCGACACACATGTCTCATGGAAACCAGCACTGACAACAAACTGTTTAGGCAGGTCGACAAAACTCATTCAGTGCATCGAAGCATCCACAGTCCTATGATAGATTCAGTTATCCTATGAACTCTCAGTGGTTTAGTTCTTATCAAAATCCTTGGATATCTCATTGGGAAGAAAAATAAAGTTAAGAAGAAATCAGTTCAATAAGAAAAAGAATGAAATCAAGAATCAACTTAAAAACAACCTCAACTGACAACAAAAAGATAAATTTGGATTCCTAAGAAATTCCTTTTGTGTATGGTTGAGTTGAATGATTTGAAGGGACCCAAATGTGCATGGGTTCCAAAAACTCTTGGTTGATGTTTTGCAGGAATGTCTTACAGCCATACATAACAAGTGGTATCTTGCCAGTGACTGTTCAAGACATATGATAGAGGATAGAAGTAAATTTTGCTTATTGGTTGAAAAACAAGCTGGCCATGTGACATTTGGAGGCAATAACAAAGGCAAGATAGTTGGATCAGGAAAAGTGGGTAAGAATCTTTCCAACTCTATTGATGATGTTCTTTTGGTAGAAGGTTTGGAATACAATCTCTTGAGCATAAGTCAACTTTGTGACAAAGAACATAAGGTAACATTTGACTCTCTTGCTTGCACTATTTTTGAACCTAATTCTGATTATCTTAAATTCATTGGTAAGAGAGTGAACAATGTGTACATAGTTGACTTAAGTGATTATGAAAATGATAATCTTTGTCTTACTGCCAACAGGGATGATATTGCATATCTGTGGCATCGTAGACTAGGACATGCTAGCTACAGTATGTTGCACAAACTTGTAAAATTCAACATGGTTAAAGGGCTACCAGAAATTCTTTTAAGCATAACACATAGTTGTGAAGCATGCACTCAGGGTAAACAAACAAGAAAATCTTTTAAAAGTAGATCTGAAAATCAGTCTTCCAAACCTCTTGAACGTATTCACATAGACTTATTCAGATCCACTAGGACTTCTAGTCTTAATGGGAAGAGGTTTGGCTATGTTCTTGTTGATGATTTTTCAAGATTTACTTGGGTATTCTATCTTGCTCATAAAAGTGATGATTTCATGGAATTCTTTAAGAAAAGTATGCAAGAAGGAAAATTCAAAATTGTCTCTATAATTTCTGATCATGGTAGAGAATTTGAGAATTCTGATTTTGAAAATTTCTGCAGGAGCGAAGGAATAACTCACAGATTTTCATCCCCAAGGACTCTAAAACAAAATGGGGTTGTGGAAAGAAGGAACAGAACTTTGGTTGAAATGGCAAGGACTATGTTGTGGAAAGTGGACTGCTATGATGATTTTGGGCAGAGGCAATAAATACTTCTTGCTATATAATACATCGTGCACTGGTAAGGCCTTTTAGCAAGAAAACTCCTCATGAATTGCTGAAAGGTAAGAAGCCTCCATTGTACATTTTAAAGTCTTTGGAAAAAAATGCTTCATTTTAACAACATAAAAAGGATTTGGACAAATTTGATCCAAAGAGTTTATTTGGGTTTTTACTTGGATACTCAAGTCACACTAAAGCTTATAGGGTGTTTAATGTTAAAATCAATGTGTTGAAGAATCTCTTCACATAACATTTGATGAGTTTCATGACAATATCTGCAGGAAAGAAGATGATGGAGAATTCTAAAAACAATGAGAAAAATGATCTTCATAAGGAAAGTTCAAATTCAAATGAGAATCTAGATGAATCTGGTGAACCAGAAACATCAGCTACCAATGAAGGTAAGATGCCTTTAAATATAAGAATGTTCAAAGATTATCCTTTAGACAACATCATTGGTAATTTGCATGACTCCACAAAAACTAGATCTCATTTTAAGCTTATTGAAGAAATGGATCAAATGGCTCTTGTCTCTCAATTAGAACCCAAGAATGTTGAAGAAGCTTTAAAAGAAGAATCTTGGATCAATGCAATGCATGAGGAACTAAATCAATTTCAAAGAAACAATGTGTGGCATCTAGTTCCTAGACCATCATCACAATATGTAATTGGAACAAAATGGGTCCTTAGAAATAAATTAAGAGGGAAATATAATAAGAAAAAAAACTAGACTTGTTGCAAAATGTTACAATAAGGAATTCAGAATTGATTTTGAAGAATCTTTTGCACCTGTTGCCAGATTAGAGGCCATCAAAATTATGCTTGCATTTACATGTTTACACAACATTAAACTTCAACAAATAGATGTCAAAAGTGCTTTTGTGAATGGCTTGATAAAAGAAGAAGTTTTTGTCGAACAACCCCCTAGTTTGTAAACATTGAATTTCCTAACCATGTGTTTAAATTGAACAAGGTTCTCTATGGTCTCAAACTGGCCCCGCGGGCATGGTATGATAGACTGAGTTCATTCCTCACAGGTAAGGGATATTCAAGAGGTAAAATTGATCAAACTCTTTTTACTAAGGTGCAGGAAAATGATATTCTAATTATCTAAATTTATGTCGATGACATTATATTTGGATCAACCAAATCTTCTTTATGTAAAGAGTTTGTTGATCTAATGACAAGTGAGTTTGAGATAAGTTTAATGGATGAACTAAAGTTTTTTCTTGGATTGTAGGTGGTTCAAACTAAAGAAGGAACATTTATCAATTAATCAAAATAGATTCTAGGGTTGCTGAATAAATACAAAATGGAAAACACCAAAGCTATGGCAACTCCAATGAGCACTACATTAAGTCTAGATGCCGATCTAAAGGTAACATGGTAGATTCAAAAATCTACAGAGGTATGATAAGATCCTTACTCTATTTCACTACTTCTAGACCTGATATTCAATTCTCAGTATGTATGTGTCCTAGATTTCAGGCTAGTCCTAGAGAATCTCACAAGAATGCTGTAAAAAGAATCTTTAGATATGTTACAGGAAATCATGACCTAGGATTATGGTATCCAGCATCTTGTGAATATACGTTAATTTCTTATTCAGATGCGAATTATGCTGGGTGTAAATTGGATAAAAAAGTACTAGTGGCTATTGCCAATTTTTGTGATGGTGTTTAGTCTCTTGGGCCTCCAAGAAATAATACTCGGTTGCCCTCTCTACTGCAGAAGCAGAATATGTAGCTACAAGGAGTTGTGGTACTCAAGTGTTATGAATTAAACATCAACTCTAAGACTACTAAGTAGATCTTGGATGTGTCTCAATAATGTGTGATAACACTAGTGCAATAAGTTTGGCGAAAAAATCCAATCCAGCACTCTAAGACCAAGCACATTGAAATAAGACATCTTTTTTTAAGAGATGAAGTTAGCAATAATTCATTTGAATTACATTTCATTGAAACATCGAAGCAAATTGCTGATATTTTCACAAAACCACTTTGTAATGAAAGATTTTCATCTTTAAGAAGAGAACTTGGACTTTGCTTGATTGAATGACTAATAATTATTTGTTCAATTGACTGTAAGCAACTATTTGATTGAATTCATAATATATTGCATGCAATTGCTCTTCACTTGGTCCATGCATATCATTTTTTTTTTATTTTGCACATTGTGAGGGGGAGATTTCCCTTCATTTGCTCAAGTGCCATGAACCCATTTTGAAGAAATAATAGTGTCTGGAAAAAGGGTCCAACTAGTTCATTTGATGTCAAAAGAGCTGGACAAGTTGAGTTAGATGAGGTTTCACGGAGATTGTTATCTCAAGAGGCAAGAAAGTTCAGAAATTCTGTGAAATGGTCTGAATGAGGTCGACACTTATGGTGCTTGTGTTGACAAAATATCTGGTACACCTGGATCTCAATCAATTCTTGACCCTTGGTTATCCTACTTCATTTCCTATTAGATTCACTCTTTGAAGGGGAGCATTTACCTATGATGAATTTTGACATAGGGCAATTTTTTAGGCGGAGTTAAAGCTTTATTCTCTAATCTTTATTAACCCTGAAAGTAAAAGGAATGGTTTCTCAATTATAAACTACTAAGTGTAGACATGCTAAATATGACACCATCGCGGAAAAATTTCAAATTACGCCATAATGCCACAAATAGCTCTCTTTTTGCCTCGTGAGAGTATTTCCCCCCAATTTTCAGTGTCTCCCCAATTTTCCCCATTTCCTGGTGCTTCCCTTCATTTTCCTAGTTTGGCTGAGGATTGGACAAAATTCATATTCACGACAGACACAGTGGTCGCCTTTCACTTCGAATGATGGAGAACACTTAAACGCGTCGGGTTAAGTTGTCGCGATTCAGTATCAATCAATTGGTCTCTACCGATTGATCTTAAAAGTGTCATGTCAACCCGTCACGATTCATATCGATTATTGGCCAACAATCGATTGGTCTCTATCGATCGATATTAAAAGCATCGAGTCGAGCCATTGTGATTCTATATTGATTGATCATTAACGTGTCGGACCAAGTCATCACGATTAAGATAGATTGTTGACCATCAATCGATTGTCTTGCATCGATTGCCTTAAACGCGTCAGACATAGATGTCGCGATTCACAACTTTTATATTTTTCCAACATTTCCTTATTTCCTTTTCAGAAATACTTATTACCTTTTATGAAATGTGTCGGTATCCCCGTCGCGATTCTACATTTTCATATTTAACACTTGGCAAGTTTTCATAAACAAAATTCAAAAATTTATAAATGCGTCGCACATGTCCATCGCGATTAAGGGTCAGAATTCGATTCCAAACGAAATTCCATGAACGCATCTGCTGAGGTCATCGTGATTCAATGTTAATAGCGACCATTGTGTCTGTCATGATTCACAATTATTGTCCACCTTGGAATTCGAGCCTGTCTCCTATATATACATCTCATGTCTCGTCTTCCACCAAGGTTGGAGCCCCCAGAGCATACCCACGTCTAGCGAGTTTGAGAGAGAGAAAATCGAAGGCGGAGCCCTGCTGGACTACCGCTCCGTCTCTTCAACTCCTCTCAACTCTGCACTGAACCAGCAGTAGAAGCAACATCGCCTCCTCCTCTTCTTCAACTCTTCAAGTCTTCAAACTCTCTCCAGCAGCTAGATGCGCCATCCACAATTGGGGAAGCACCTCCCTCCTCTTTCTCTCTTTCTTCATATTGTTCATTCACATGCATGCACATGCTCCCATCATGAGCACTTGTTAATCTCCTTTTATTTATTCTCTTTTTAATCATCTTCCCCGAAGCTCCCAACGTGAGCACCACCTGCTATCCATCCCTTTGTTTATTCTCTCTTTAATCACACTCCAACCAATCAACACACACTATTTCATGAATGCACACAACACACCTATATTTTCTAGGGGTTTAAAAGCCACCAAAAGGTGAGTCACTCTTCATGTTCTTAATGTCATTTTATTTATTTAAGAATTGATACTACACATTTCATTGTCTAATCCTCCTATTTTTCTTTGTGTTGTTTTGCAAGGGTAATCAACTAGAAAGTGCCTTCTACAACGGCCGGCCATGCTCGTAGAAGAAGAAGCGGACCCACATCTCCTCTGCGCAATCTCCTCGCTTTAAGGTATTTCTCACGATCATCTCTTATTTGAACTTGTTGCATCTTCTTCGGTACCCACGCGTACCTGGAGATCACGTACACATCAAAGAGTAGTGTTCCATCCATATATTATATTATTCTCTTTATTTTCTTTCATATATTCTTTGTAGTGCTTTCATAGTTCGAAAGAACAAAAAAAGTGACATCTACACTAAGTTTGACCTTGAAATTTCTAAAAAATACCTAAAAGAGGCTAAATAATGGTTTAAAAACATTTTTCAAAGGAAAATTTATCTCACTCATTTATGAAATTCATGAGTTTTCAGGTTTCTCTAGTTGAAAAATAAAATCCATCAATTGAGTATTGTTCTTAAACTGTCTTCGAGTTTGAATTTGGCCAAAGATTAATAACTTGTGAAAATTCTTTTGGCAAAACAATGACTAGTCTATGAGAAACTGCATATTCTGATAAAAAAGAAGAAGAAGAAGAAACTAATGCATGTCATCAAGAGCTACTTAATTCTGTTCATTGAAGGGGTGATAAAAATTATAAATTTTGTGTGCTTACTGAGTAACTGGGGATTCCAGCGTCTAACCAACATGTATCCTCACATGAAAAAGATATGGTATATCTGAATGTTCTTCAAAAAACGTCTAGAAGAAGAATAAATTTTCACAATTGAAATTCCTGCCTATGAAACATTCTCAAGATAGTTTATTCTCAATATTTTTTGAAAATTTCTTTCTCTTCTAGAGTTTCCTTATGCAATTGATGAGTAAGAATTAAGGAGAATACAATTCTATTTTGAAGAAGTTTTTTAATTCTGTTAAATATGTCTCTTGGTCCTTCAGTTTTTTTAATGGTTAAGCTAAAGCTTATAACTCTCAAACCATTAATTTCACAAAAAGGGGTATATATTGAGGACATAAAGTAACTTTTTTAATTTCCTCAAAGTTTCCTGAAAAACCATATAAGGTCTTATTTCTCATGGTTAAATGCTCTTCTCTCAATCAATTTGGTATTGTTAACTGATTCTTATCTTACCTGGGTCGACACAATTGATCTCTGTGTCAACACAACTTTTGATCTCCTTTTTAGGAATCAGTTAAACTCAGTTGTTTCGCATTACCTTTGCACCTTCTAGGGTAGATCGATGGCGACTCTTCAAATACCCCAAATAGTCTCAACACACATACCCGTTTGCGATCATTCTCTGCAGGCTTCACTCTCTTTCTCTCTCGCCATTGCTTCCGAAAAATTCTCCTTTTCTTAAAGAAAGGAGCTCCTTCTATCATCTTCATCATGGTGTCCAAGTCAATGCTCGACGGGGTGGCAAAAGAAAGGATGCAGATCCCGCATCCACTGAGTGAAGAACCAAGGCTTGGAATGATAGTGGGCAGAGCACCGCACAACAGAAGAGAAAGCCTATGGTTCCTTCCTTCTCAAGCCAAAGATTCACACATCCACAAACCGCAAAGAAGAAGACTCTGTCAAAGGGTATGAAGAAGAGTGAATTTGTTGATCTTGGCAGTTCCGGGGAAGAAGATGATCTATCATCAAATGAAGTGCACATAGAGGGAGCAAACCCTAAAGCTCAAGGCTCCACTTAGTCATCTAAAAGTAAAAGCTCCTTTGATCAAGAAGAAGCAACTTCTGAGAAATCAGGAAACAGTAATTCTGATGATCAAAGTGTTTTCGCAAATCAAATTTCCAGACTGGATGATACAGGGTTAAAGAATTTTAATGACGAAGCAGAAAAAGATAATTCCGGCAGGGCAGATGGCAGTAATAATGAAACTCACAGCACTAAACAAGCTTTAGAGTCCAAGAAAGAGGCATAAAATGAAGGTACGAAAAGCAGTAAGGAACCAGAAGAAGAAACTAGAACACGTGAAAACAGACAGATCTTGAAACCAGAGTTGTCGACATTCACGATGAAGGTATGAAAACTGCTTTTCTAGAACTTTTTGAAATGATTGATTTTCAAGGTTGGACTAGTTTTAACAGTGACTACAGAGTCTACTACCCAACACCAGGAATTCTACAAAATATGAGACAAGGTCTGGAAACCACTGTCCAAGGAATCCCCATCAAACTGACAACTAGGGTTGTAAACGGAACGGATACGGAGCGGATATGGGCTTTCCGATTCCGATCCGAATAGTTAATCGGATAGTTCGTATCCGCTCCGAATATAATTCAAATACGGAGCGGATAATTTAATCGGATAATTTTCGGATTCGAAGAGGATACGAATATTATCCGCTTCAGAAATATAAGCTTAATAAAATATATTAAATGATCTAAAAATTAAAAAAAAATCAAAAAAATCTGTAATTTTTTAAAAAGTATAATATAACAAAATACTCTCTAAACAAAAGATTAACATTAGATATATTATATATTTATAATTATATATGGATCATTAGATTTAAGATTTAATGGTAAAAAATAACTTCATTTCGGAGCGGATCTTAAACGGAGCAGATCACCTGTTTCCGTATCCGCTACGTTTATTATATCCAGATAATATCCGTATCTGAAATCCGCTCCGCCGGATATTGTTAAACGGATAATATTTGGATAATCGGATACGAATTCGAATCGGATCCGGATATTATCTGGATCCGTTTACAGCCCTACTAACAACCACTTTTGTGGTAGAAGAATTGGGTATTCCAAATGATGGACAAGTTGCGTATGCATACAATTTTTGCCTGCATGAAGCCTACTCATTAATGACTAGACTTGACCATGACAAGCAGAATACAATATATACTATGGTTTCTTGCATCAATGCAAACAAATTCCCTCATTTGAATCAAATACTTCATCATATCTGCACCACAATTTTGACACCCCAAGGAGGAGGCAAAAGTAAAGTCATAGGAGTTCAATGATTCCTGCTCTACAGTCTACTTGAAAAGGAAAAGGTAAATTTAGCTGAAGTATTTGTCAAATCCTTCATGAGACCACCAGAACTGAGCTTAGAAGAAGCCTACCTTATGCAGCCCAATTGACTGGCATTTTCCACAAAGCCAAGATTCCTGTTGGAAATGCAAAGTCCAAATTAATACCAAAATACAACATTTACTGCTTAGCAAACATCATCAGTTCATGAAATTCAAACTAGAAGGAGAAAAGTTATTGAGAGGACCAACTCCCTCTCAAGCTACTATGTTGGAAGAATTGCATGTAGAACAACCACATGTAGAGCAGCAAGAAGAAGACAAGGAGAACAAGTTCATCAAATGCCAGAGGGGCAGCATTCACCAACACCATTCTATGCGCCTGCACCCTATAGTCCTATTCCCTAGTTTGATGATCTAAATGTGGCAGCATCTCATGACAGAATAGAAGATTTCCATCAAGAAGAAACACCAGTTGCTCAACATACTCAACCATCCAACTCTTCAACTAAGTTTGCCATTCCTTCATAGTTACTACAAATACATCAGGATCAATTTGCTAGAGTTCATGAGTCTGTTGGTCAAGTAGCTACAAAAGTTGAAGAGCAATAAGTGAGATTTGAAGAAAGAATGGAGGCAATTGAGAAACATCTTAGTGAAAATATTGAGAAACAAATGCAGACTGTTGATTTTGCAACTGTCAGGTCCAATAAGCTTACTGAGAAAATAGGTGAAGTGTTCAATCATGCTGCATATACTCAGACACAGATCTTCGACAAATTGCAAACAGTTGAAGAAATGTTGTCTAAAGGCCGTGACAAACTGGATGAGATTCCAGCAATGAAGATGTCATATTCAAAAATGGCTACAAGTTTGAATATGCTACGAGACTATCATATCGCAATGGCTGGTCATGTCCAAGCAATGAAGAAAGATTTTGACCAAATCTGGAAGCTTCATAGTGATACTGATACAGAGACAGTTGAAAGCACTCATGCAACTTCCTCTATAGCAGCACCACCAATGCCTCATGGACTGGATCAGGTGTCAGTTCATGTGAATGAAAGTTTGAAGGACATGTCAAATATCCTAAATACAAGACTTACTGCTGTTTAGATTTACCTGTAAGATTACTATGATGACTTGGAAGCAAGACTTGCTAAAATTGAGCAAAGGCTCATTGCAGACACAACCCAGCCTCTAGCTCCACCTAAGAATTAACTTGTTTTTGATAATGTCGAAGGGGGAGACATCCTCATAGAAATCATCTTTTGTCTTTTGATCTTGATTGACTTTTGTTCTTGACTGTATTGTGTGGTAGTCATCTATGCATTTTCTTGTACAAATTTTTATATGAAATAAAATGCCCTTTGAACTCCCATCGTGTGAGTACTGCTTGTGTGATGACAAATTGTGATGAATTTGAAGTACAATCAAAGTTTCTATGAATCATAGTTGCCATCATCAAAAAGGGGGAGATTGTTGTGTCCCTTGTTTTGATGATGTCATAGACCATGTCTAACTATGATATATATTTTTACATGAATATTGAAGTATGCCCTAACACACTTATACTTATGACAGGCATCATCACAAAGTTAAAAAATCACTTGTGTGTCGAGACAGTCTAATCAGGAGGTCGACACATATAGCTTAGCAAGTAAACCATATCTATGCAATAAACAAAGGGTGTCAACACAAGTTGAAGATCAGTTCAACACGAGTGGATTTCCAGTAAGAGCTAAATGAAAATGAACATAGGGGTGTCGACACAAGTTGAAGATCAGGTCGACACGAGTGGATTTCCAGTAAGAGCTAAATGAAAATGAACACAGGGGTGTCGACACAAGTTGAAGATCAGGTCGACACGATTGGATATCCAGATAGTGCTAAATGGAAAAGGACACAAGAGGTCGACACTAGCTAAAGTTTAGGTCGACTCTATTTACTCAAGAGGTCGACACATTATAGAAATCAAATCAACACAAGGAGTATATCCAGGAAGCTCATTCAGAGATCCAATGAAGAAGGTCGATACAAGAAGTAATGAGGTCGACACAGCTGAAGAACTTAGATGGGATCTAACTAATTCCTTTGTGGGTCAACGCAGTGCACAAGGTGCGTCGACACACTACTCAATCTTTTCTTCCAGTGACAAAGCGAATATGCTAGCATGTCCAATTTGAGCACATGATTTGAGGCTCAATCATTGGGATCACTTGGCCCACTCTACAAGGTTCTGGGAGAAAACCTTTTTGGCAGAAAAAATTCCCCTAACGAATTGGGGATTTTGATGGGGTCCACCTGAAGATTCTGTGTCACTGATCAAAAAGGCGAGTGGTGTCCTTTTCAATAAATACAAAGAAAGAGAGAGCACAAGAGGAGAAGAGATAAAGAGCTGTGAAGAAGAGGTCCTCAAATAGGACTCCCTGTGGGAAGAGAAGCTGCTGCATCGATGCCAAGTCATGGTTGAAACCTTGCTGCTGTCCAGATAATATAGAGCATTGGAAATCCTGCTTGATCTGAGGCATACAATCTTAAAGCTGCTACCGGATGCAAAGTGCGAGGAACTCAAGTCTAAAGAAAAAGCCATATGAGTATCAAGTGATGAATTGAATAGATCTTGAGTTAACTCCAACCTGCAACAAGACTGTTTGATGAAATCTCTCTCTCTCTCTCTTATCGATTTCACTTGTGCAACATTTTCTTCTTCCTTTATACCATACATTGTTCTGTTGTTTTCTCCGTTTGGAGTAAGAAGAACAGATCCTACACTTTCGAGTGTGAGGATTGTGAGATTGTTAAGATCTTGAAGCTGTGAATCAGTAGTTAAGCGTGTGACAGTAGTGTTCAAGTTGTGTGCCAATGATTGTATTAAGTTGTGAATTAGCTATTGTGTGATAGTCTCAAACATTCGAGTTGTTGAGTGAAGCCTCACTAGTTTGTGGTGAGGGGTGGATGTAGGTCTCCGTCTGGGAGCCGAACCACCTTAAAAATTTCTGTGTCTTTCATGGTTTGCTGTGTTCTCTTGACTCTTTGATTTAAGCAATCAGTTTTTCAAATCGCTAAAATTTTTAAAGGGAGGAATCTATTTACCCCCCAGATTCCCATTTACTCAACCCACAATGTGCCTGGCATATAGAGAACCTAGGGTACTTGACTAGAGAGACATTCCAGATACGTGCTAGAGCATAGAACTCAGTAAACCACTTCTGTAGGATCGAGTATAGAAGATGAGTAGATCTAGAAGGGGGGGAGGGGTTGAATAAATCTAATAACAATAGAAGTGGAAACTCAGCTAATTTGAAAATTACTCTGAGACACATTACTTGATGTGATAACAAATTACTTGAATGACCAAATTCTTAGAGATCTGAGAGATTAGAGTGAATTGAGTATGTATATGTTGAATTTGTGAGATGGAACCTCCTATGCAAGCATCTAGCGCAAATGCAAACAAACCACAACACAAGAGATTTTTAAGGTGGTTTAGAGATCATCACAAGTGATTCCTACATCCACCCCTCACCAAGTGAGGATTGAACCACACACTACCTCTAAAAAGGGATACAACACACACACTTAGAGCACGAAGGCTCAGTTCACACACTTAGAACAATATAGCTCAAATCACATACACTTAGACACATATTGATATGCACAAAACACTTTTGCAGATTAATCAACACACACACAAAGAGGAGAAGGTTTGCTTTGCATTCTCAAGATAGAGAACAACTGGACTTCGATGATGCTTAAAGAAACCTGATAGCTTTCCTATGAATTTTGATCTCTAAATCAGGAATAAACACAAACAAGAAGTCTTCATGCTGGTTGTTGGCTCAAATCTGGTCGCCTTAGAACTTTTCCTGCCGAGAGCTCTGCTATGCTTTTCTCTCTCTAATTTCTTCCTTTCCTTCTTTCTGGTGGCGAATTCACTTTTCAGATGACACCAGGCATCTTTATAGTTCACCTCATACCTTGGAATGTGTGGGCACAAACATTTAGGTCTTCTTAGTACACCTTAAGGTCCACGTGACTTGCACACAAGAGTTGTTCAATAAAACATTCATGATTGAAATGGAATGCTGTTGTTTAAGTTAATTCAATGTAATCAGATATGACATGTGTCACACAACTGTGAAAAAGTCATATATTCAAATATGGCACATGTCACACATCGATGAAGCATCACTCGTTAGAGCTTCAACTGACATAGACAAAAACTGACCAGTCAAAGTATTGGAGCTTCGACTGTCAGAAATATAACTGATCAATCGAAGTACCAGATATTTAACTGACACATACAAAAAATAGAACAATCGAAGTATTGGAGCTTCGACTGTCAAGAAATACAAGCGATAGTCGAAGTACCAGAGCTTCGACTAAAAAGAAAAAGCTTTGAATATCTGAAGTGTTACGTCCTGAGAATTACGCAACAGAAATATTAAGAGAGAATTAATTAAAATCGATATTCCGAGACATAAGCAGTCGGCAAATAAGCCTCTAGCTAGTAAGCACTAGTTGTGTTCACAACACAAACATAATTGGGCCCAAATGAATATCACTAACTTGGTATTTAAACCTCAAACTTTGTCTTATTTCAAATGGAACTAATACAACTCTTTCATTGTTGAATAAAAAGAAAAGTACATATAACCTCACTACCTACTACATGTTCTAACACTCAAAGTAAACTAAGGATAATAGCTAGATTGGAAAACTCTTCACTCGATGCATTCCCATCCTCGACTTGGTCTCCTTCTTCAACTTCATAGTCACCTAGAATGTTAAAAGTAGGGAATGAGCAAACTAGCCCAGTAAGATTTATATCTCAATGTGCGGGCAATGATATAAGTGATTAACAATTTAGAACTAGGTAAGCACAATTTTCAAGATATACAAGTGCGAATAAAACTCATAAACACGATACATGAACAAGATAGATTGAACGCTAATGATGGAGCAAGATGTAGAACAAGATAACAAGATAGAACTAGCAATAGATCACTTTGCACAAGCACATAAGATATCACTTGATGTCAATAGACTTCATTAATTGCAATAAATGCAGGATGGCCATATCACTCAAGCAAGTAAGCACGAGCACGATCATGTAACACTAATCAAGCACGAAGACATTAAAGTACACCAAGGAAAGATCCACCTTGACATGCACAATAGGACACATGTATGTGGTTACTATATCTAGCATTCAACACGCAAGTACTCCCATCGCAGATGCAACGCCAGTAATCATTATACCCCATGGTTAACAGTATATTTATGACTCTCCGTCATTGGGGCTAGGTTGGAGCCCTTGGACACTCGTCGTGCCCAATCGACATCTCACTTAATTTCAAATGTCGATACCCACAGTCATTCATGACCAATAAGAGTTTCAAGATGTAAGCAATTTTAATGTCATGTTCATGATGATGTTGTGAAGAAGTAGCAAGTAAAGTGAACATGATTTCATGATAGCAATAGTCAGGAGATAATTTCAGCAGCATAACGGTGCAATTTATACTTTAGTTCACTCTTTATGTTAATGGCTAAAGTCAAGATTATAAATCATACTCACGAGAATGAGACGAGAGAGGAAGTGCATTCTATCTCCAGGGAACTTCAAGGTGTTGCCCAGCTAGGAAGCCCAGAGGGGGGGTGAATGGGATTCTTAAATTTTGAGTAGCGTTAAAACCTATCAACAAAAACATTCAACACAAAAACACACACTACGTTCGATTGTTAGTGTTAGAAATAAAGAAGACAACGAACACAAACATGCAATCATACAACAAAGGAATTTTTATCCTGGTTCGGACCTCCTATCCCAAGGAGTCATACGTCCAGTCCCTGAGCAACAACTCAGGATTCTACTACCCAAGGGTACAGTCCCCCTCAAGGATAATTACACATCCAGCTGCAGCTGGCCTTC
The DNA here is from genome assembly GCA_014218235.1 of Colocasia esculenta. NCBI lineage: Eukaryota > Viridiplantae > Streptophyta > Magnoliopsida > Alismatales > Araceae > Colocasia > Colocasia esculenta. The sequence continues at coordinate 133,951,942 of CM024754.1, forward strand.
TCTTCACAACCCGAAGAGGTATACACCACCCTGATACACAGGTCTTCCTTCAACACGAAGGGAATACACACCACCTGTTTCCAACAGGTCTTCTCTTCACAACCTGAAGAGGAACTTCACAAGAATGTGAAAAAGGCTGATTGCCCCTAGACCTGGCTTACAACAGGTACCAGATTTGAGGCAGAGACTGAGAGAGAAAGATCTACAATGGTAAAGTCTCTCAGAACTCAATGGCTCTCCAAAGTTAAGAACAAGAAGAACGAAGAGCAAGAGCTACAGATGATTGGAATGAAAAACTAGAAGCTCTTTCTCTAAAACTCTATCTCTTCAGGATTTTTCGTTGAGATTTTTGAATACTTTCGAAGTATTGTTGCCAGGAGTCTAATGATCAGTCCATCCCATATAATTTTTATTTAATTATATAGAATTTTGGTGATTAACAAAATCCTAACAATCAGTGTCTAACAAGCTTTTATGAAGTTTAGGTACAGGAAATAAGTTAGGTGAAATCAAGCAAAATCTGTAAGTAAACTTTACACTGTAGTATTTAAAGTTAAGAGCATGAAATTCCTCTAAGTGCACATCGACTTGCTTTATAGAACAAACGATTTCCTCTAGCACATAATGATTTCATAAATCACGTTAACGATTGCATAGCACAAGGATTTATTAAGCATCATATCGATTTCAGTTTCATAACGATTTCTGTGTTGCATCGATCTCATAATGATTCGATAAGTTACATAAACGACTTGGTCGCTGTAACGATTCGTTGGGTTACACAATGACTTGGTCAATGTAACGACTCGATAAAGAAAAAGAACGATTTGTTCACATAACAATTCACATATCGATTTGCTCTCACAACGATTTGTTAAGTGAGAACAACGACTTGCTCTCACAACGATTTGGTAAGTGAGAACAACGATTTGCTCTCACAACGATTTAGTAAGCGAGAACAACGATTTGCTTTCACAACGATTTGGTAAGTGATAACAATGATTTGCTTTCACAATGAATTGTTAAGTGAGAACAACGATTTGCTCTCACAACGATTTGCTAAGTGAGAACAACGATTTTCTCTCACAACGATTTGTTAAGTGAGAACAACGATTTGCTCTCACAACGATTTGCTAAGTGAGAAGAACGATTTGTTAAGTGAGAACAACAATTTGCTCTCACAACAATTTGTACTCACAACGATTTGCTTTCACATCGATTTGATAAGTCTCACATCGACTTGGTCCCTGTAACGATTCGATATAGCAAGCAACGATTTGATCACTACATCGACTAGATAAGTGAAACAATGATTTGCTCACAACGATTTGGTTATAACGATTCATTCACAACGATTTGGTTATAACGATTCATTCACAACGATTTGGTTGTAACAATTTGTTCACAATGACTTGCTTATAATGACTTGCTTATACTCTCATAACAATCTGTCTCTATAATGATTTGATTATGATTATATAATGACTTGTGTTCACATCGATTTGTTCATGGATGAATAACGATTTACATAAACAACGACTTATTCACACAACGATTTCATAAGTCGTACTCATAACGATTTCATGGACTACAAACGACTTGACATTCAAACATGTCTCAAATATTTTGAAAGTCAAAGTCCTCCCGCATGTTTCTCTAATATCCATGCATTTAATGCGATTGTATATTTCACTACAATGCATATCTGAATATCTTCTACTCTCATGTGTATATAAGAAACACCTTTAGGAAAAACAGAATGATGTTTCTATTTTAGTGAAAAGTCTTACTACATGAATTCTAACGTTGACTGACAACAAAAGACAGCATAGCTGTCTATAGTGTGGTATTTATTGTGTGCAGGTCTCTGACAGCACATCACCATACAACGTTGGACAGAATAGAAACTGGAGAATACCAAGAAATATCTTCTCCTTGCGTGCATGGAACGTCAAGAACTATTGACTGCATCATACCCGTTGAAGAAGAAGAAGAACCATGCAGTCTAACGTACATTAAAGCTTAGAGACAATGAACATCTCAATGGCTAGTTCAAAAAGAGAAGATATTTATACAAGACTCAAAACTCCTGGAAGGGATAGAAGTTTTTCCAGAAGAATTCAAAAATCTAAAGGAATTATCTTGCAATAGAGTCTTAGCGAAAAAGAGCTTCTTGCTTCCCATTCCAACCTTGTAGCTCTTGGTCTCCGTGTTCTTGTTCAAATCTTTTGGAGAGCCCTTTGAGTTCTGAGAGATTCTTTTATTGTAGATCTTTCTCTCTCAGTCTCTACCTCAGATCAAGCTCTTACTATAAACTTGGTCTAGGGGCATTTTGCCTACTTTCTCATCCTTCTTGAGAAGTTCCTCTTTTGGGAGTAAAGAGAAGACCTGTTGGAAATAGGTGGTTGTATTCCCTTCGTGTTGAAGGAAGACCTAGATTCCAGGGTGTTGTATACCTCTTAGGGTTGTGAAGAGAAGGCCAGCTGTGGCTGGATGTGTAAGTGTCCTTGAGGGGGACTGTACCCTTGGGTAGTGGTATCCTAAGTTGTTGCTCAGGGTCTGGACGTAGGACTCCTTTGGAGAGGAGGTCCGAACCAGGATAAAATCCTTTTGTTGTGTGATTTCTTGTTTGCGTCCATTATCTTCTTTATCTCTAACACTAACATTGGAACGAAGTGTGTGTTTTTTGTTTAGCGTTTGTTGGCAGGTTATTAAAACGAAAAGAATTTTAAGAATCCCATTCACCCCCCCCTCCGGCTTGCTAGCTGGGCAACAAGTGGTATCAGAGCCAAGTCTCTTCAAGAAAGAAGATCTCACAATCTCAAGAGCAAAGATAAATGGCAGCTCAAGGGAGTATTGAAGGTCAGTCAGTAAACCGACCCCCTCTATTTGATGGTGAGGACTATACCTACTGGAAGACCAGAATGGAGTACTTCCTGCAAGGTTTCGATTTTCAAATATGGTCCATCATAGAAGAAGGTGATCTAGTTGTTCTAAACAGTAGACAAAACTGGACAGAAGATGATAAAAAGAAGATCTCTCTCAACTTCAAAGCTAAGAGCATATTATGCTGCACTCTTAGCAAGAAAGAGTTTAATAGAGTTTCAGCCTACAAATTAGCGATGGAAATGTGGGCGAAGCTTGGAATCACGTATGAAGGCACAGATAAAGTAAAAGAGACAAGAATAGACATCTTGATGACTCAGTATGAGAGATTCCTGATGCAGCCAGGAGAGTCAATCATACAGATGTATAGCAGATTTATGGACATCACAAATGGGTTGGCTGGTCTTGGAAAGAACTACGACATGGGAGATATGGTAAGAAAAATTTGAAGATCTCTACCATCCTCTTGGACACCAAAAGTGACAGCAATAGAAGAAGCTAATGATCTCAAGAGAATGTCACTTGAAAGCTTATCGGGTCACTAATGCCCCATGAAATAAATATGGAAAGGCTTGGGGAGTCCTCCAGTAAAAAGAAACATAGCAATGCTCTCAAGGCAGTAGAAGACACATCTGGTGAAGAATCAGACGGTGATGGAAGCATTGGAAGCAGTGAGGATGAGGAAGCATTCTTATCCAGAAGATTGCAGCGGATACTTGCCAAGAAAAAGTATCAGTCTGGTAGGAGATATTTCAAGAAAGGGAGAGATTTCAAGAAATCCGAAGTCAAGGACACAAAGAAATCTGATCCCATATGCTATGAATGCAAGAAGCCTGGACATATCAAGGCTGAATGTCTGAAGCTAAAGAAAACTGAGTTCAGGAAGAAGGACACTCCAAGAAAATCAAAAAGTACAAGAAGAAAACTATGGCAGCTGCTTGGAGCAACGACAGCGACTCAGACAGTGAGTCAAGCTCCAGCGAAGAAGAAGAAGAAAAGGCCAACCTGGCCTTCATGGCAAATACCGACGACAAGGTAACTTCTGACTCATCTTTTACTTCCTGTAATGAATCAGATTCTGATAGTTTAGAAGATGCATTTAACGAATTATATAGTAAATATAAAGAAGTATGTAAAATGCTAAAAACTGTCAAGAAAAATCATGCATGTTTGGAAATTACAAACGCAGATTTAAAATCTGAAAATGAATAGTTAGAAAAATAAAATTCAGAATTAAAAAGGAGAAATGAATTATTGTGTGAGGATTTGAAAAATAAAAATGAACAAATAACAAAACTAGAAAATGAGGAAATAATTAACAAACTTAAAAAGGAGATTGATACATTAACTAAAGACAATGAATACTTAATAAATACCATTGAAAAATTTACCAATGGAAAATCAACCCTAATACTAAAAGGAGCTAGAAGATCAGGGAAAAAGAAACACAGTTTAGGATACACTCCTCCTGACAATGAAGAAATAGTAGTGCATCCTAAAATCTATCCAACACCAAAGTTTGTAGCCGAACAAGACACTGCATATCAATCTAACTTTAAATATATTCCAACTGAAAAGGTAAGTAAAACATCCTGCTGTAGTCATTGCAACAAACTAGGACACATTAAAATAACATGTCCAACTAAACATATAAAATGGATAATTAAAAGGGAAAATGATGAAACTAACCAGCAAGGACCCAAAAGAACTTGGGTACCTAAAGTTTAGTCTCTTCATTGCAGGGAAGCCTTCGAGCATCTAAGTGGTACCTGGATAGCGGGTGCTCAAGGCACATGTCCGGCAATAGGAAGTTATTCTCTCACCTCAAGGATGAAGAAGGTACAGTGACCTACGGTGACAATGGAAAAGGTACAGTGATGGACAGTGGTGCCATAAAAAGTCAAGGTAGAATTCTCATAGATGACGTCCTATGTGTGAAAGGACTGAAGCACAACCATATTAGAATCAACCAGTTATGTGATAAAGGGCATCAAAATAAGTTTCAAGAGACTAAGTGCAGTATCATAAAAGATGGCGAAGTTGTATTTGAAGCCAGTAGGGAAAAGAACTTTTATGTGCTTCATTTAGAAGAATTAAAGGATCAGGATGTGTGCCTTGCAGCAAATAAAGATCAATCAGAAGAATTATGGCACAGACGATTAGGCCATTGTAGCTTGGATGGAATAAAAAAACTAATCAAGAGAAATCTAGTGGAAGGTCTGCCCAAAGTAAGCATGAGAATAGAAGGCGTCTATGAACCTTGTGCAAAAGGAAAGCACACTAAATCATCCTTCAAGTCAAAGACAGTGGTAACAACCTCAAAACCCTTGCAACTATTACATATGGACCTATTTGGGCCAATGAGAACCACAAGTCTTGGAGGAAAGAATTTCGGGTTCGTAGTTGTGGATGACTATTCCAGATTCACTTGGGTATCTTTCTTGGAACACAAAGATGACACTTTTGATAGCTTTGTTAGCTTCAGTAAGAAAGTTCAGTGGGATAAGAAATACAACATAATTAGCATTCGATCAGACCATGGAGGAGAGTTTCAGAATGAAAGATTTGCAGAGTTCTGTAATGATCAAGGAATAGAGCACAATTTCTCAGCAGCAAGGACACCACAGCAGAATGGAGTTGCTGAAAGAAAGAACAGAACTTTATTGAACATGGCCAGAACTATGCTATCGAAATACAACTTACTAAGGTACTTCTGGGCCAAAGCCATCAACACTACTTGCTACATAATCAACAGAGTAATGATCAAACCAATCTTAAAGAAGATAGCATATGAGCTATTCAAGCAGAAGAAACCAAAGATCAGTCACTTCAGAATCTTCGGATGTCCGTGCTTCATCCACAATAATGGAAAAAGGGATATTGGTAAGCTAGACTCCAAATCCTATGAAGGTATATTTATGGGGTATGTTTCTAAACCCAAAGGATATAGAGTATTTAATAAGCAAAGTTTATTAATTGAGCAAACAATACATGTTATTTTTGATGAAACTAAATCTTCCTTGAGAAATGAAGTAGATAGTGATATTGATGATGCAAATGATTTGTCCATGAAATTAAAGAACACATCTATTGAGGACAAGGAAGATCCACCTTTGGAAGAATTACAACAAAAGATATATCACATGATGATCTTCCAAAAGAATGGAGATACAAGAAGGATCACCCGTTGGACAACATTATTGGAGATCCATCGGTTGGGGTAAGAACTAGAGGTAACGTTATCTCTTGTGATTATTTAGCTTTTGTATCTCAAATAGAGCCTAAGACAGTCAATGAAGCACTTTCTAATGCATCTTGGATATTAGCCATGCAAGATGAACTTAATCAGTTCAAGAGAAACCAAGTGTGGTCTCTTATTCCAAGACCATCAGAGCATCCTATGATTGGCACCAAATGGGTGTTCAGGAACAAATTGGATGAAACTGGTGTGATCACTAGAAATAAGGCCATACTGGTTGCTTAAGGGTATTCCCAAGAGGAAGGCATAGATTTCGATGAAACCTATGAACCAGTGGCTAGACTTGAGGCAATTAGAATTTTACTTGCTTATGCATCAGCATTGGATTTAAAACTCTTTTAAATGGATGTAAAATCCACTTTTCTAAATGGTTATATAAAGGAGGAAATTTATGTAGAACAACCTCCTGGTTTTGATGATATCGATTTTCCAAATCATGTCTTCAAGTTGCATAAAGCATTATATGGTTTAAAGCAAACACCTAGAGCATGGTATGAGAGGTTAAGCGCATTTTTACTAAACCATGATTTTATTAGAGGTCAAGTAGATAGCACATTATTTATTAAGTCTAAAGTTAAAAATGTACTGCTTGTACAAATTTATGTAGATGATATAATATTTGTTCTACTGATGAATCTCTTTGCAAGTATTTTGAAAAGCTCATGCAGGAAGAATTTGAAATGAGCGTGATGGGGGAGCTCAACTACTTCCTCAAATTGCAAATCAAACAAGGAAGAGAAGGCACACATATTTGTCAAGCCAAATATACCAAAGAACTACTAAAGAAGTTCAGATTTGAAAACGCCAAGCCACTGTCAACACCAATGAGCACATCTACAAGGCTAGACAGTGACAAGGATGGTAAGAAAGTAGACCAAATGCTCTACAGAGGTATGATAGGTTCTTTACTCTATTTAACTGCCAGTACACCACACATTCTATTTAGTGTATGCATGTGTGCTAGATATCAAGCTAATCCTAAAGAATCTCATCTAATATCTGTCAAAAGGATTTTTAGATATTTAGCTAAAACTCATGATCTAGGACTATGGTATCCAAAATCATGTGAAGTAAATTTAGTGGGATATTCTGATGCTGACTATGCTGGATACAAAATAAATAGAAAAAGCACCAGTGGATGTTGTCAATTTTTTGCAGGATGTCTAATTTCATGGTCCTCAAAGAAACAAAATTCAGTAGCATTGTCAACAGCTGAAGCTGAGTACGTGGCTGCTGGAAGCTGTTGTACACAACTCTTATGGATTAAACAACAACTCGAGGATTATAGGCTGCATATCAAGACAATCCCTTTGATGTGCAACAACACCAGTGCAATCAATCTAACCAAAAATCCAGTTCAGCACTCAAGGACAAAGCATATAGAGGTTAGATATCATTTTATTTGAGATCATGTAGCAAATGGAAATATAAACATTTCTTTTATAGATACTCAAAATCAATTAGCAGATATCTTCACAAAGGCCTTACCTGAAGAGAGATTTACTTCTCTTAGAAGGGAATTAGGTATGTGTAATTTGTGATAGATTTATCTGTATATAGCTGAAATAACAATTATTTTAGAACAATAATTATTCTCTCCCATGGAATTAAGTAAATCTCTTTATTTATTTGTTTCACAACTAGCTTTGACGATTCTTTATTTTTAAAAAGACTTTGTCTATCTCGGAATCATTCTATTTTGTCGTTTTGTGCATTTATTGCTGCGTCTCCTCAAAAGTGACTTTATACCTATCTCTAAAATCCCGAAATCTGTGTCATAACGATTCACCTCCCGCTCTCATCTTGTTCGACTTGCTTGGAACGACAACCCTATCGTCTCTGGCATCGACTCTGTGTGATTTCAAAGCATCCATCTCTTCCCATGAAAAATTTCTTGAGGGCTTTTGCTTCTGCTTCAATCCTCTTCATGATCATCCAGAATCTTTTCTTGTTCTAAACCATGGCCGCTTCTGGAGTTTCCAACATCATTGGGGACTATAGCGCTGCTTTCCTCACAGTAGAGCAGCAAGAAAGGTTTACATTTGTGAAGACGAAGCTGTGCGGAAACAAGGCTGTTGATGTAGCAGATTTGGAGAAGAGCGGAATGCATAGCATAGTGGCCGTGATGCAGAGGTTGAAGTGGACGCAGATGGCAACATTCTCTGAGGCAAGTTATCCTGAGTTAGTAAAAGCTTTCTATGTTTATTTGAAGTCTGAAGCAGATGGGTCCTTGACTTTCACGGTCAAAGGAACTCAGATTCGCATCACCTATGAGGTGTTAGAATTCCTATTTGGTGTTTCTACCTCCGGTCACAGTGGGGTAAATACCGTAGATGTTTAGGCCAAGGGTTTAGGCATTGTTGGAACTGAGTATAAGTTGAAGGACGAGAAGATTGATAGAAACCAGTTGAACGCCTTCAACTGGATTCTTCATTTCATCGTGTGTTAGATTCTGGTGCCCAGGAGTACCACCTTCTCCACCTGCACCAAGGCCAATTCCGACATAATGTTCTGGGCCATCTAGAACCAAGGTATTAACATGGTAGAAGTGATTTTTGAGCAGATGAAGTTTGCTAATGCATTGATTTGGGATAAAAAGAGCAAGCTTAATGTATCCCTTCCCTATGCTCATCTACTGACGAAGATTTTCCAGCACCACAACATCAGTTTAAGTGGTGAGATTTCTGAGAAGATGGGCCAGGCAATTAACTGCAGAAATTTGAAGAAAAGTGGTTTCTCATTGGTAGCTGTGGTATGGACCAAAACCTCAGTAGCTGAAGGTGAGGCCATCATTGGAGAAGCTCAAGATGCCCAAGCTCTAGAGGCAGAAGCAGAAATTCAGCAAAGGGTTGAAGCCCCTCAAGATCAGGCGATTCCACCAATTCCAGCAGCAGCAGTTTAGATCGAAGCAGCAGTAGTGCCTCCAGCAGCAGTTCAACAAGAAGCTGTCAGGGCAGAGATTCCAGAGGTCCAAGAAGAGCGAGCAGCAGCACCAGCAGCAGAGATCAGTGTTGAAGATCAGGTGGTCAGTGAAAGCAGAATTGAGGATATTCCTCCAGAGCATATTAAGCCCGTTGGGCATTCATCAGAGGTTGTCACTCCCTCCTCTCGTGTAGCCTCTGTGCTTAAAAATGTGCTGGATTCTATCACCAGCACTCAAGCAGAGCAAGTGGTATTGGATCTAGATGTCCAGATGGAGGATGCTCCTGCTCAGGGGGAGCAAGAAAAAGCTAGTGAAGAAGTAGTTCCCGAGGTCGTGGCAGCAGGCCACCATGAAGACATTCGAATGGATGATGCTCCTGTTGAGGGGGTGCATTTTGTTGAGAAATTCAGGGGGAGCCTGTGGCTAACCCTCATGTTGATCAGTTTAAAGAAGGTGTTTTGACAAGCCCTTCTGAATCAGATGAAGGAGAGACAAATGTTGAACATGTGGAGCCCATTGCAAGGGCAAGTGAAAAGGGTAAAGGTGTAGCTTCAGGGATCCCTCCACTGACAAGGAAGCCACACCGGAGGCTGAAGCAGAAGAAATTGAAAATCAGTATGAACCCTTTAATAGTCAGAATGGATGAACAAGGTAAAATCCTTTGCTCTATGCAGTCAGACATTGCTTCTATTTTCATTAGCCAGAGCTCAGCAGCTAAGTAAGTTGGAGCATTGACTTCTGAGCTCCAAAGGCTAAAGGGTGAGTTGGGAAGCATTAAGCAAGTGATGCAAGATTTATTTATTTTTGTGAGGGCGCATCTACCCATTCAAGCCCCTCTTGCTCCCACTCCAGCCAGCAGTTCCGGGCCTAGTCAGCCAGAAGATATTCGGCCAGCAGGGCCAACTATTGATGAAGAATCTGGGCCATCAGGGCCAACGGTTGTAGAAGAGGCAGTCCGGACATTAGTGTCACGTCCCGAGAATTACGCAGCGGATATTAATTCGAAGAATTCGGGTCGATATCCCGAGACGTTGACAGTCGGCAAATAAGCCTCTAGCTAGCACGCACTAAATGTGTATCAACACAACATCATAATATGGCCCAACTGATGAACTCAATAAAAATTGTATTCAATCTCAACTCAACTTATAAAAATTGAAAACTAGTACAAGACTGAGACTCAAATAAAAAGGAAAGTACATTTACCCCTCACTTCCTACTACATTGTACTAATGCTCAAAATAAACTACTATAACTAAACTCATAATTGTGACGCTCATCACTCGGATGCATTCCCATCCTCGACTGGCTCTTCCTCTTGAACTTCATAGTCACCTAGATTGGGAAAAAGTAGGGGATGAGCAAACTAGCCCAGTAGGATTTATATCTCAATGTGCGGGCAATGATGTAAGTGATTAACATTTTAGAACTAGGCAAGTACGATGAATGATATGCAAGTACGAACAAAACTCATTAAAACATGATATATAAAACAAGCTGGATAGAGTGAACAAGATAGAATAAGATTTTTGAACAAGATGCCAAGAAAGAACTAGCAATAGATCACTTTGCACAAGCACGCAAGATTTCACTTGATGTCAATAGTTTTCAAGAAAGCAAGATATCACTAGTTGCAATAAATGCAGGATGGCCATATCACGCAAGCAAGCAAGCAAGATTGCACAAGCACGTTCAAGTAACACTAATCAGGCACGTAGACACCAATGTACACCAAGAAAAGATCCATCAAGAATGTACACCAGGACACGTGTATGTGGTTATGTATCTAACATTCAACAAGCAAGAAAGTACTCCCAGCGCAGATGCAACGCCATTAATCATTATACCCCATGGTTAACAGTATATTTATGACTCTCCGTCATTGGGGCTAGACTGGAGCCCTTGGACACACGCCTTGCCCTGTCAGCCATCTCATGTAAAATTTCAAATGTAGATACCCACAGTCATTAATAATGGCCAATGAGAGTTTCAAAAGTAAGCATGTGTAATGTCATGTTCATGATGATGATGAGAAGAAATATATAAATTGAACATGATTCCATGAGGACAATGGTCAAGAGATAAATTCGACAGCTGAACGATAAGATTTACAATTTAGTTCAATCTTTACATTAATGGCTTTAGTCTAGATGGCAATTCACACTCACGAGAACAAGAAGAGAAGGAAGTGCACGCCCTAGATGTATAAGTGTGTAGAGATGCACATGTGTAAATTCACAATCCGTCGGTCTCAAACCCTCGGAAAAATACTTAACATGATGGCATGCAGTGAACAATGCATTTAACTACATATGGGTTTACAAGATTTTAAGATAAAATTTATCATTTAAATCAAGCTGGAATGGTAACAAGAGTAAATCACAAGTTTCATGTATGATCACTTCATTAAGAAAGCAATTAGAATAATATTCATGTAATTAAGGATTTTTCAATGGGTTAAACACTTTTAAGCTATTAAATAGCCATTATGTAATGAACAGACCCAAGACATGCAATATTTTGCAAAGGTAGTGTCGACACAACCCATGCTGGTGTCGACACCATGCTTCAAACACAAAGCAAAAACATGAAAAACTGGTCAAGTAGTGTCGACATGGATCTGTAGTGTCGACACTAGAGACAGCTCCCAGAACACCTTCTGAGCAATCTGGGACAGTGTGTCGGCACTAGCCCAAGTAGTGTCGACACTAGTAGCCTTCCAGAACACCTTTTGGACAAAACTGGTCAGGTAGTGTCGACACTAGATCAGGTAGTGTCGACACTAGAGACCTTCCCAGAACACCTTCTGGGCTGTGCTGGGACAGTGTGTCGACACTAGTTCAGGCAGTGTCGACACTAGTGACTTTCCCAGAACTCCTTCTGGGCTGTATTGGGACAGTGTGTCGACACTAGTTCAGGCAGTGTCGACACTAGTGACTTTCCCAGAACTAAACACATGGTCAGGTGTAACCAGAAAACACGTCTCATGCAGCAATTCACTTCCACCTCTTATAACTCTCTAACGAATGACATTTAGACAAAACGTTCAACACAAAAGATGATGAGGACAACTATTATAAGAACTTTGATGTTGAGGGTTTGATCTAATTCGGTCTTGAATCCCAAGAAAACATATGAAGAACAGAAAGTCTAGTGTAGCCCGAAATCCCAGTATCATACAGTGACTCTCTTCCCACGCCTGTAACTCTCTAACCAAAGACTTTTGGAAAAAACATCCAACATAAAAGATGATCGTGACTTCAAGTAAAAAAAACTTTCGTGAAGGAAGTTTAGACAAATTCGGTCTCGAATCACGTGCATAATAGAAGAACGGAAAAGCCCTAACAGTGCGCGACTTTGGAAGAACCCTTATAACTCGAAATATACTCATTAGAATTGATGAAACTAGTGGGAAAAAACTTAACTTGATGCTCTACACATTGGTATAGTATATTAAGGTTTGGCCCGAGAAAACCTACCTTATGGGTTGAAGAAGTCTCATTTTTCCAGAAAACCCGTGTTCAGACCACTTGGAGGAGAACTCTTACTGCTCCGTGTATACTGCATGGAATTTGAGAATTCCACTTGGGTTAGAACGTAGCTTGACCCTCTTTCCAGGGGTATAAACCTTGCAAATTTTGGTTTAGGTTTAACTCACCTTTAGTCGACTTCAAGATGATGGTCTGTGCAGATCGCAGCAGACACAACGGGGAAGAAGAACGGCTTAGTGTGGATGATCTCCTTCTCCCCAGCCACCAAGAACTTCTCCACACGACCCCAGCAAGTTCTAAAACTCGTTCCTAAGGTTTGGTGAAGAGTATTTAAGCAACCATGGTGTTTTAGGAGTCCTACCATGACTAGGAAAGCTAGGTTGCGGTTTTGACAGGGTAGTTTCCTATCTAGGGAGGGTTTCTTCCTCCCATAGAGTGTGTGAGGCTTTAGGAAACCTCCCACCATAGTTAGGCACGAATTTGGGTGGCCAAGAATGCATGATTGCATCCCAATCCAACTCAAATTGCCTCTTCCTAATTTCAGCCTAATTAAAGTTACGAATTTCCCTGCATTTTCTAGCTTTCTTTCATTATTGGGCCAAATGATGTCCATTGAGCCAATTATGATATTGGGTCATTAATATATAATGTTGGGAGTCCCTCCCACACTTTTATTTAAATTTTTGATTGCGTCGTATTTCCGTGTTAACGATTTTCCGACTTGTTTCCTAATTTGGATAATCGGTCACCTTAACTCTTAAACCTAGCCCAAATGATTTTTATTGACCCAAATTTATCGATGGGTCATTAGAGGATATTATTTGAAGTCCATTTATGATTTTTATTTAATTTTCCGACTCATCCAAGTACGTGTGATAATGTTTTTTTCGACTTATTCATGAATTACGATAATAAGTCGCGAAACACTTTGAACTTGGCTAATACGATTTTTCTTGGCACAACTTTCTTTGTGAAACATTTAGTAACAATGTTTGGGGCTGACTTATAATTTTTACGGAATTTTCTTACGTGTTTTAGCACATACGATAATGATACGTATGTTAAAATACTATGATATTATGGAAATTATTTATTTCCATTTATTTTGAATTTTTATGTAATTAAAATTTCCGGGGTGCTACACCCTCCCCCACTTAAGAGAATTTGGTCCCCAAATTCATAAGTCATTAGTTGGCTTTTGGATGGTTATGATCCTTGAGGTCGTTTCGGATTTAATTCTTCCAACTTGTTTCAGCATCATGGATGCTAGTCCAACATCTACACCTATGGCCACCGTATTATTGATTTGGTTCCTTCCACTCCTGTTTTCCTTTCACAGTTGTTATAACTCCATCTTAATCCACCAGATGAACTAGAGTATAACCACTAGATTATTCCTTTCTAATTCCTCCTTAATAATCTCCCCCACTTAGAAATGTACTAATAAGAAAACATCATAAGATCAGCTAGGGGTTTAACAATCATACCTCCTTCCGGAAGTTCCGCTTGCGTCATTGCATTCACGCGTCCTTGATGCTGTACCACTCCTTGGTTCCTTCCAACTTGGTCATTTAACATAGGACAGTTCGGTATACGATGTTCGTGACTCCCGCATTGCAGGCAAGCCCCGGCCTTCTTCCAGCACTTGTCCGCTTGATGCCCAGGCTTGTTGCAAAATTTACAATATTCAACCCTCGTTGTTTCTTCTACTTTGATCTTTTTCTCCATGCTATAGTCCTTCCCCGTGGTTGGCCTTTTGTTGTTGTAGTTATTATTGTTGTTATTGGGGAAAGTTCCAGTTGTATCGACTGCTCCCCTTTTTATAAAGGTCGGCCTTGAGATGTCCTTCCCCCTCATGCCTTCCACCTTAGCCATAGTGTCTTCTACCAGTTGAGCTCTTTGGACCATCTCAGTGTAAGTTTGAATATTGTGTGGTCCGAGCATTTCAATGAACATGGGCCTGAGCCCGTCCATGAAACGGTTAGCCTTTAATCTTTCTGTTCCCACCAAATGTGGGGCATATACAACAAGTCGTGCGAACTGAGCCTCATACTCAGCCACAGACATCCCTTTCTGTTTTAGTGCGGCAAACTCTGCTGCCTTCTTCTCCTTGACTCTCTCAGAGAAATACTTTCCTCGGAATATCTCCAGGAATCCGGCCCACTCTAGCTCAGCTACATTTGGCAGGTGGGCCGAGGTGGCCTTCCAGCATGCTCGAGCATCCTTGGTAAATTGGAAAGTGGCCAGTACCACTTTCTCCCTGTTGTTGCATTGCATTACTTGGAAAATCCTTTCGATTTCCTCTTGCCAATTTTCTGCTTCATCTGGGTCAGGGGATCCAGAGAAACGAGGAGGGTTCAAACTCCTAAAATTTTGGTGCAGATCACCGGCTCTGTTCCTTGCAACTACAGCCTGATTCCCAGCCTGAACTACATTTTGCAGGGCCTGAATAAGTCCAGCCACAGTGTCTTGCATAGCTTGCCACTGGTTGCGAGCCATTGCAGTTGAGTGAGAGTGTTATGAGGGTTCCTGAGAAAAGGATGGAAACCAATTAATGTCTCTAGATACATTATAAGAGTCAATGGGTAGGAGTGTTTAATTCTTTCTAACATATTCCCAGTCTCTACCCATTCTCACCAGGTACTATATTAAATTTCCATGACCTAGGTTCCATAGGTATCTCCTAATCCTGAGATATATCCTATTTGATATTCCTAGGCTCTGATACCACTAAACTGTCACGTCCCGAGAATTACGCAGCGGATATTAATTCGAAGAATTCGGGTCGATATCCCGAGACGTGGACAGTCGGCAAATAAGCCTCTAGCTAGCACGCACTAAATGTGTATCAACACAACATCATAATAGGGCCCAACTGATGAACTCAATAAAAATTG
This sequence comes from Colocasia esculenta, assembly GCA_014218235.1. Classification (NCBI taxonomy): domain Eukaryota; kingdom Viridiplantae; phylum Streptophyta; class Magnoliopsida; order Alismatales; family Araceae; genus Colocasia; species Colocasia esculenta. The sequence goes on from CM024754.1 coordinate 133,967,398, forward strand.
TATTCAATCTCAACTCAACTTATAAAAATTGGAAACTAGTACAAGACTGAGACTCAAATAAAAAGGAAAGTACATTTACCCCTCACTTCCTACTACATTGTACTAATGCTCAAAATAAACTACTATAACTAAACTCATAATTTGACGCTCATCACTCGGATGCATTCCCATCCTCGACTGGCTCTCCTCTTGAACTTCATAGTCACCTAGATTGGGAAAAAGTAGGGGATGAGCAACTAGCCCAGTAGGATTTATATCTCAATGTCGGGCAATGATATAAGTGATTAACATTTTAGAACTAGGCAAGTACGATGAATGATATGCAAGTATGAACAAAACTCATTAAAACATGATATATAAAACAAGCTGGATAGAGTGAACAAGATAGAATAAGATTTTTGAACAAGATGCCAAGAAAGAACTAGCAATAGATCACTTTGCACAAGCACGCAAGATTTCACTTGATGTCAATAGTTTTCAAGAAAGCAAGATATCACTAGTTGCAATAAATGCAGGATGGCCATATCACGCAAGCAAGCAAGCAAGATTGCACAAGCACGTTCAAGTAACACTAATCAGGCACGTAGACACCAATGTACACCAAGAAAAGATCCATCAAGAATGTACACCAGGACACGTGTATGTGTTATGTATCTAACATTCAACAAGCAAGAAAGTACTCCAGCGCAGATGCAACGCCAGTAATCATTATACCCCATGGTTAACAGTATATTTATGACTCTCCGTCATTGGGGCTAGACTGGAGCCCTTGGACACACGCCGTGCCCTGTCAGCCATCTCATGTAAAATTTCAAATGTAGATACCCACAGTCATTAATAATGGCCAATGAGAGTTTCAATAAGTAAGCATGTGTAATGTCATGTTCATGATGATGATGAGAAGAATATATAAATTGAACATGATTCCATGAGGACAATGGTCAAGAGATAAATTCGACAGCTGAACGATAAGATTTACAATTTAGTTCAATCTTTACATTAATGGCTTTAGTCTAGATGGCAATTCACACTCACGAGAACAAGAAGAGAAGGAAGTGCACGCCCTAGATGTATAAGTGTGTAGAGATGCACATGTGTAAATTCACAATCGTCGGTCTCAAACCCTCGGAAAAATACTTAACATGATGGCATGCAGTGAACAATGCATTTAAACATATGGGTTTACAAGATTTTAAGATAAAATTTATCATTTAAATCAAGCTGGAATGGTAACAAGAGTAAATCACAAGTTTCATGTATGATCACTTCATTAAGAAAGCAATTAGATAATATTCATGTAATTAAGGATTTTTCAATGGGTTAAACACTTTTAAGCATTAAATAGCCATTATGTAATGAACAGACCCAAGACATGCAATATTTTGCAAAGGTAGTGTCGACACAACCCATGCTGGTGTCGACACCATGCTTCAAACACAAAGCAAAAACATGAAAAACTGGTCAAGTAGTGTCGACACAGGATCTGGTAGTGTCGACACTAGAGACAGCTCCCAGAACACCTTCTGGGCAATCTGGGACAGTGTGTGGACACTAGCCCAAGTAGTGTCGACACTAGAGCCTTCCAGAACACCTTTTGGACAAAACTGGTCAGGTAGTGTCGACACTAGATCAGGTAGTGTCGACACTAGAGACCTCCCAGAACACCTTCTGGGCTGTGCTGGGACAGTGTGTCGACACTAGTTCAGGCAGTCAACACTAGTGACTTTCCAGAACTCCTTCTGGGCTGTATTGGGACAATGTGTCGACACTAGTTCAGGCAGTGTCGACACTAGGACTTCCCAGAACTAAACACATGGTCAGTGTAACCAGAAAACACGTCTCATGCAGCGATTCACTTCCACCTCTTAAACTCTCTAACGAATGACATTTAGAAAAAACATTCAACATTAAAGATGACGAGGACAACTATTAGAAGAACTTTGATGTTGAGGGTTTGATCTAATTCGGTCTGGAATCCCGAGAAAACATATGAAGAACAGAAAGTCAAGTGTAGCCCGAAATCCCAGTATCATGCAGTGACTCTCTTCCCACGCCTGTAACTCTCTAACCAAAGACTTTTGGACAAAACGTCCAACATAAAAGATGATCGTGACTTCATGTAAAAAAAACTTTCGTGAAGGAAGTTTAGACAAATTCGGTCTCGAATCACGTGCATAATAAGAAGAACGGGAAAAGCCCTAACAGTGCGCGACTTTGGAAGAACCCTTATAACTCGAAATATACTCATTAGAATTTGATGAAACTAGTGGGAAACGAAAGTTAACTTGATGATCTACACATTGGTATAGGATATATTAAGGTTTGGCTCGAGAAAACCTACCTTATGGGTTGCAGAAGTCTCGTTTTTCCAGAAAACCCGTGTTTAGACCACTTGGAGGAGAACTCTTACTGCTCCGTGTATACTGCATGGAATTTGAGAATTCTACTTGGGTTAGAACGTAGCCTTGACCCTCTTTCCAGGGGTATAAACCTTGCAAAGTTTGGTTTAGGTTTGACTCACCTTTAGTCGACTTCAAGATGATGGTCTGTGCAGATCGCAGCAGACACAACGGGGAAGAAGAACGGCTTAGTGTGGATGATCTCCTTCTCCCCAGCCACCAAGAACTTCTCCACACGACCCCAGCAAGTTCTAAAACTCGTTCCTAAGGTTTGGTGAAGAGTATTTAAGCAACCATGGTGTTTTAGGAGTCCTACCATGACTAGGAAAGCTAGGTTGCGGTTTTGACAGGGTAGTTTCTATCTAGGGTGGGTTTCTTCCTCCCATAGAGTGTGTGAGGCTTTAGGAAACCTCCCACCATAGTCAGGCACGAATTTGGTTGGCCAAGAATGCATGATTGCATCCCAATCCAACTCAAATTGCCTTTTCCTAATTCAGCCTAATTAAAGTACGAATTTCCTTGCATTTTCTAGCTTTCTTTGATTATTGGGCCAAATGATGTCCATTGACCCAATTATGATATTGGGTCATTAATATATAATGTTGGGAGTCCCTCCCACACTTTTATTTAAATTTTTGATTGCGTCGTATTTCCGTGTTAACGGTTTTCCGACTTGTTTCCTAATTTGGATAATCGGTCACCTTAACTCTTAAACCTAGCCCAAATGATTTTTATTGACCCAAATTTATTGATGGGTCATTAGAGGATATTATTTGAAGTCCGTTTATGATTTTTATTTAATTTTCCGACTCATCCAAGTACGTGTGATAATGTTATTTCGACTTATTCATGAATTACGATAATAAGTCGTGAAACACTTGACTTGGCTAATACGATTTTTCTTGGCACAATTTTCTTTGTGAAACATTTAGTAACAATGTTTGGGGCTGACTTATAATTTTTACGGAATTTCTTACGTGTTTTAGCACATACGATAATGATACGTATGTTAAAATACTATGATATTATGGAAATTATTTATTTCCATTTATTTTGAATTTTATGTAATTAAAATTTCCGGGGTGCTACAATTAGGGCCTATTGAAGCTGAGTAGTTAGAGCCACCAGGGCCAATCTTGGATGAGTCTGGGCCATCAGGGCCAGTGCAGTCTGAGGTTGTATTAGCTAGAGCAGATGAGGACCAGGCTGTAGCCCCTGAGCCCCCTAGCTCTTCTCCTCTTCCAACTCCAGCACCTCATTCTCCACCATCATCCTCCACTACACCTCCAGCACCTGCTACCTTCAAACAACCCCTTCCTAAAACAACTCCTCACCCACTCCATTTCCTATCACCTCTTCTTCTCCTGCCTCCACCACATTCATTCCTCCTCCTCCTTCTGAGGCACTCCTCCGCCTCCTCTCATCAGCAGGAGCTTCCTCCTCCCGTCCTCATCTGCAGGACCCTCCATACCTCCTCACCTCCTGAGTATTCCTTCTTCCATCCTTCTACTCCTCCCTCCTTTGTAACCATCATTCCTGAGAGTGCTCAACTTGAACATCTTGAGATCCAAGACATCAAAGATGAATTCGAAGAAGCAATTCTTCGATCAGTCCTGCAAGTCAGCACTCACATCCATAGGGCTGACTCTTCTAGCCATGTTCCTAAGAAAAGGAAACTTTCTTCAAACCCCCCTGTTTCCTCTGAACCTTGTTTTCCTCCTCTTTGGTTCTCCCTCTCTATTATAACTAAAAACAAGCCTCTCTATCGTGAATATCTTCAGAAAACCACCTTTGCCACCATTTTTGGACTTCCAACTCTCAACCTCACTGACCATCTCAATATCATTCTTCCTTTCACCTCTCTCTCTAAGGCTGAAAAATAAAAAATCTTTTCCATGGCTGAAGCCAAATCTGAAGAGCAGTGGGCTCGGGGTCAAAAGTCCCTTTACAGTCAATTTCTTCACGCTCAGGCAGCCAGATATCCACCCAGAGATCATCCTTTGACTCTCTCTGAGTGGTTCCAGATCCTGCACAAGACCACCTGGGGGCCCTTTGTTCAGAAAGAGATTAGGTTTATCCGGCACTTCCAGATGTATAATGATTACTGCTATATCCATAATCTACCTGAAGTTCAACTTGGCCAATTTTGGCAAGCTATTCATGCTCTTGGTTCAACTGATGCCCATATCGACTCGATTCGGGTAGATTTTGTTGCCCAGCTAGCTAGCCCAGAGGGGGGGGGGGTGAATAGGTTATTAAAGAAACTGATCTTTGATACCTGTTACTAAAAAATTACACAACAACTAAATGAAGGTTAGAGTTAGAGGAAATGAGATAGCAATCACACAAAATACAACCACAAGACAGTAGGACTTTATCCTGGTTCGGAACTCCTTTCCACAGGAGACCTACGTCCAGTCCCTGAGCAATACCTCAAGATTTCACTAATCAAGGGTACAGTCCCCCTTAAGGACACAACAACACCCAGCTCAGCAGGTCTTCCTTCACACCCGAAGGGAACAACACCCTGGATACCACCAGGTCTTCCTTCACACCAAAAGGGAACAACACCCTGGATACCACCAGATCTTCCTTCACACCCGAAGGGAACACCACAAAGAGAGGTTTGAAAGACAAGCCCTTAGATCAAACTGCAACAAGCAATGATCTGAAGGACCTAGCACTGAGAGCAAAGAATTTAAATCTAGGCTCACTCTCAGAACTACACAAGCTCCCTTCAAAATGATATTTCACTAGCTAGTAGAGAGCAAAAGAGCAAAAGCTAAGAGGAATGAAGTTTTCTGCTCTAAACTTTCTTTAGAAGAATTTGAATTTTTCTTGAACGTTATCTTTCTTCTGTTCTTCTGACTTGTATATATATTCTTCAATTGAAATTTGGACGATAAAGAATCCGTTGTCTATCTTTTGAGTAATCGTTAGACTGAATGGCATCTGGACTTGGGAGCTCTTCTTGTCAACGATCTTTTGATTACTTGAGCACGCAAAGAGATGTGATCTTCAAAGATATCTGATGGCTTCTATTTGTTTAACGTTGTACCATGAAGCTAATTCAGAGGTCTGCACAGATGTCAATCTTAAATAGCAGACAGATAAGTTGTCTCTGATGTCAGTCAACGTCAGTAGCAATAGTCATGAAAATAGTAATGCCAAAAGACTTAAGTCTAAAAGACGTTATCAGAATAGGCACGATACAGGATGATATGGTCTGCATGCATGCAGAGATATGTTCAGATCTCATAAATGCAAAAGCGTCAGAGAGATGTCTATGTGGACTTGACTGGTCAATGCTTTAAGATGAATAAGATATCAATATATGAAAGGTGACTGTAGATTTATGAAATCGTATGAGTCATAGAAAATCGTTATGAGCGCAACAAGTCATTATAGAGACAAATCGTTACAACAAGCAGTTGTTGCGAGTTCTATGAAATTGTTCTGATAACTATGAAGTCGTTACGAGAACTAAAGAAATCATTACGCTAACCAAGTCTTACGAGTTTCAAGAATCGTTACGAGAACTAAAGAAATCGTTACGACTACCAAGTCAAGAAATCGTTACGAGAACTAAGAAATTGTTACGGCTACCAAGTCGTTACGAGTTTCAAAGAAATCGTTACGAGAACTAAAGAAATCGTTACGGCTACCAAGTCGTTACGAGTTTCAAAGAAATCGTACGAGAACTAAAGAAATCGTTACGGCTAGTAAGTCGTTACAGTTTCAAAGAAATCGTTACGAGAACTAAAGAAATCGTTACGCTAGCAGTCGTTATGAGTTCTAAAGAAATCGTTACGAGAACTAAAGAAATCGTTACGGCTACAAGTCGTTATGAGTTCTAAAGAAATCGTTACGAGAACTAAGAAATCGTTACGGCTAGAAGTCGTTACGAGTTTCAAAGAAATCGTTATGAGAACTAAAGAAATCGTTACGGCTACCAAGTCGTTACGAGTTTCAAAGAAATCGTTACGAGAACTAAAGAAATCGTTACGGCTACCAGTCGTTACGAGTTTCAAAGAAATCGTTACGAGAACTAAAGAAATCGTTACGGCTAGTAAGTCGTTACGAGTTTCAAAGAAATCGTTACGAGAACTAAAAATCGTTACGGCTACCAAGTCGTACAGTTTTCAAAAATCGTACGAGAACTAAAGAAATCGTTACGGCTACCAATCGTTATGAGTTTCAAGAATCGTTACGAGAACTAAAGAAATCGTTACGGCTGCAAGTCGTTATGAGTTTAAGAAATCATTACGAGAACTAAAGAAATCGTTACGGTTCGATTTGTTTGCAATTTGGTCAGAAGGAAATCGATCATAATACTTATAAATTGAGAGTCTTACCTGATTGTCTTGAACTTTCTTTTGCTTTTATTTCCTGTCCTCAAGACTCAAGTAATTCATTAGTAATGTTTTGTTAATCATCAAAATAATATATAAATAAATGAATTATTTTATATGGAAAGTTAAGTCATCAATCTCCCCCTTTTTGATGATGACAAAATACTAAACAACATAATGAAAACATGTTTTTCAGAGTTGCATTAGTTTTCTCCCCCTTTTTGTCAATAAGCAAAAAGATAGTCTATGAGACAAAGAAGAGAGAAAGCTTTGTATTAATTAGGAGAAGATAGTACATAGGAGACAACAAAGAGGCATGCTGTGAGATGACAGCCCATGCCTTGATCTCAAGGTCTTCAAAAGTCTGTTGGAAAACTCCAGAAGCAACTGAAAAATTAGGACCCATGGATGGAATGGCCCTTTGAATGTAAAGTTGCCGTTGCTTTTCCAGAATTCTTCATACTGATCTGGGTCCAAGATGAATCTGAAGTAGGTGCTCTTTCCAAAGCTGGCACGATGGAGAAATCTATCCAGAGAGATTGGATAGAAAATCTTCTGATCAAGCAGATCCTGCTTCAGAGCAGAAGGCAGTATATCTGGCTGCCCACTGAACATAGATCTCTTGAATTGGATTTATGGAGTTGAGATCCATGAAGGCTTCGGCTGAGAGAGTGGGCTTATCTTGACGAACCAAGGAACTGTTGATGGCCTGTAACTGAAGATGGGGTTCCTTGTAGAGAGTTTCCCATATGGTGGGAGTAAGCCTTTCACATTCAGAAATGAGTGGAGCCAAAACTTGAGAGAAATGCGGCCAGAGTGGTATTCTCTGAAGATAAACCGCAAAAAGGAGGGCATTCTATTCTGCTTAGCTGACATTCTGCCATCTGCTTAGCAAACATGTCAAAGGCATGGGAGCCTGCATCTGAGTCAAACACTAGGGAGTGTAGCTTTGGCAGAAGGACTGGAGAGTCAACTTTGAGATCGGCAAAGTCCACTGTGAGGGGAAGATTTACTGGACGTTCTGATCTCAGCATCACTATGGCTGAATGAAATTGGTAGAACTGTACTTCAGGCAGCTTGTTCAAATAGCAAAAATCACTGTACAGCTGAAAATTCTTGGCAATACGATCTCTTTCAAAATAAAGGGTCCCCAAGAGTTCTTATGCTGAATAATGAACCACTCAGAAAGAGTGAGTGGGTGAGCTCGATGGGTAAGAGATTCTGCCCTGGCAGTCAAATATTTGTTGTATTGAGCTTTGTTGCCCTTGACATTGGCCCACTGATCTTCAGTCTTGAACTCAGTGCCCTCAAAGATTTTGGATTTTTAGGGTGGGACAGCTGGGTAAGAGGAGAACAATGTTTAGATGCTCAGAGAGGTTGAGGAAAGGAATACCATAGACGGTGGAGAGGATGCACTTTTGAACATATTCCTTATAGAGGGATCTCTCTGAGGTTCGAGGGTAAGAGAGTACCAAAGAGGAGGAAATAATGAGGAGGGATGCTGACAGAGGATGATTGTTTCCTCTTTTTCTTGGCAGGACTGGGAGGATCAGTCCTGTGGATATGAGTGGCAGTGGAGAGAATGGTGATAAGGATATTCTCTCAAAATCATCCGGCAGATTTGTGTCAAAGACACCAAGTAGTGAAGGTTTTTCCGAAATGAAAGTGACAGAGGAAGGAGGAGTAGGAGGATAGAAGAGGTGTTTGGGATTGAAGGATGTAGACGGTGAACTGGAGTGGTTTGAGTGAGAGGTGAAGAAGGTGAGAATGATGATGGAGCTGAGGTGTGAGAAGGTGGGAGAGAAGAAGGTTGAGATGAAATGAGAGAGGAAGAAGGTTGGGTGCGAGACAGAGGATGTTTGAGAGTTGGTGGTGCTGGAGGGGCTGTAGAAGGAGATGAAGGTGAAGAGAGGGTTGGAGTTGCAAGAGTAGAAGTGTCAGGGGCCTTGGTAGCTTCATGGGCTCTTTCCCTTTGGCATGACTTCTTTGACAACTGAAGAGGGTCCTGATGACCCTGAAGCTTGCACAGATGGCCCTGTGGCCCTGATGCTTGAGCTGATGGCCCTGCTGGCCGAGACTCTTGAGCTGGAGGCCCTGGTGGCCGGGGAACAGCAGCTGGTCTGCTCTGAGTAGCTGCAGGAGAAACTCCCACTTGACCTTGAAAGCATGATAGCATCGATTCATATCTGCCATTTCCTTATTAAACCACTTCATAGCATTTCTGACTGAGGATAGTTCAGAAGTAGTTGAAGCTTGGCTAGCAATTATCCCTTGCACACTAGACTGCACTGCTGACAGAATCTCTCCCTGAGCCTTCAACAATTCCAAAACCGGTTTCAGATTGACTTTCCTGTGGCTCTTTCTGAGTTTTCTGTGAACTATCCTCTTGCCTTTCCTCTGAGGTGCTGGTTCAATAGACTGCTCCCCCTGAGCAGGACTTCCTCTTCACTTCCATTTGCTCCCCCTGAGCAGGAGCTTCCTCTTCAACTTCCATTTGCTCCCCCTGAGCAGGAGCTTCCTCTTCAACTGGATCTACTGGAGCACTGGACTGCTCCACAGGAATTGATTCTTCAATGTGGCCTTCTGCCACAGCTTCTTCCATTTCAATTTCACCAGACTGTGAGTCGATTCAGTTGGTGAGAGCTGATTCAACTAAATTCCTAAGAATTGAGCCAATTATTGAGGTAGGCGTATCACTGGCTTTATCTGCCACTTCCTCCTCAACTACAGAAGCTGTAAGAGATTCTGGCTGAAATTGGTGCTACTGCCTGCTGCTCTGCTGCTGACTGAGCTGCTTGCTCTCTGCTACTGACTCTTCTGCTTGCTGCTGCTCTGCTGGTGCTACTGCCTGCTGCTGCTGCTGACTGAGCTGCTTGCTGCTCTGCTACTGACTCTTCTGCTTGCTGCTCTGCTGTGCTACTGATTGCGATCTGCTGATGTGTTACTACTGCCATTTCCTGAACATCAGGAATTTCTACATCACCAATTATGGCCTCTCCCTCGGCCACAGTGGTCTTAGACCATACACCTTCAATTACAGAGAAACCACTTTTCTTGAGATTTCTGGACCTTATACACTGGCCCATCTTCTCCACAACTGCCCCAGATAATCTATTCCAAAGTGTTTGAAAATCTTTGTAAGTAGATGAGCATAGGGCAATGAGACATTTAACTTACTTTTTGTATCCCATATTTGATCTCTGGCAAATTTCATCCTTTCCAACATGACTTGCGCCATATTAATCTCCTTTTGTTGAATCGCCCAAAACATCATATCAGAATCTGCCCTAGTGCACGTTGAGAAGGTGGCACTGCGAGGAACCAAAATTTGACAGATAATGAAATGAAGAAGACGGTTGTATGCATTCATCTGATTAATATCCAATTTTCCGTCTCTTAGCCTAACCCTGGACCTATAATGCCAAGGCCTTTTGCTTCATCGTTCACTGCGTGAACCCCACTGAATCCAGACGTCTTCACTCCAAACAACATGTGCAACAACTCATGATCGACTTTAATTTGGATTCCCTTTACCGATGATACAAGGGACCCATCTGCCTCTGACCTTAAGCACACATAAAATGCTTTCACCAGGTCGGGATAGCTTACCTCGGTGAAAGTGGCAATTTCCATCCACTGCATCCTTCTCAGAGTTTCTGCTATACTTCCCATGCCATTCTTCTCGAGATTTGGAACATCCACTGCCTTGTTTCCGCATACCTTTGTCTTCACGAAGGTGAACCTTTCCTGCTGTTCTGCGGACAGGTACTCAGCACTGTAGCCCCCTACACTTCCGGAGATCATCGGAGCGGCCATGGGTAGAGAGAAGAAGAACTGTTCTGGAGAAGGGAGATGATGGAAGAGATGGAAGCCCTCGAGGGATTCTTCGCGGGAAGAGGGGAAAGCTTCAAATCTTGCAGAGAGTCGATGCCGGAATCGTTAGGGCATCGGCTTTGGGTGAATAGATAAAGGAGAAAGGGTAAAGGTAGAAGATGAGTCGTTCCCAGAACGATTTGACTAATTAGAATTATTTTATCGAAAACAGGAAGCGCCAAGGCGGTAACGGCACAAGGCGACAAAAGGGTTTGACGAGTCAAACTGCTTTTAACACAATAGCGGTCAAGGAAGAGTAAATAAACTGAGTTTTGCTTAAAGTGAGAGAGAGAGAGAGAAAATTTTCATTTATTCTGAAAATTTATATGCCATTTTAATACAGAATCTTTTCACAAATTGCACATCCCTAATTCCCTTCTAAGAGATGTAAATCTCTCTTCAGGTAGGGCTTTTGTGAAGATATCTGCTAGTTGGCTATTTGTATCAATAAAGGATATTTCTATATTTCCATTTGCAACATGATCACGAATAAAATGATATCTAACCTCAATATGTTTTGTCCTTGAGTGCTGAACTGGATTCTTGGTCAGATTAATGGCACTGGTGTTGTCACACAGCAATGGAATTGATTTGATATTTATCCAAAGTCTTCAAGTTGTTGCTTTATCCAAGGAGTTGTGTACAGCAACTTCCAGCAGCTACATATTCAGCTTCAGCTGTTGATAGTGCCACTGAGTTTTGTTTCTTTGAAGACCATGATATCAAACATCCTGCAAGAAATTGACAACAACCACTGGTGCTCTTTCTATCTATCTTGCATCCAGCATAGTCAGCATCAGAATATCCTACTAAATCTATTTCACATGATTTTGGATACCAAAGACCTAAATCATGAGTTCTAGCTAAATATCTAAATATTCTTTTTACAGAAATTAGGTGTGATTCTCTAGGGTCTGCTTGATACCTAGCACACATGCATACACTAAACAAGATGTCTGGTCTACTTGCTGTTAAATAAAGTAAAGACCCTATCATACCTCTATAGTTCTTTTGATCTACCTTTTTACCATTTTGATCACTGTCCATTCTGGTTGATGTGCTCATTGGAGTTGACAGTGGTTTGGCATTATCGAATCCAAACTTCTTCAGGAGTTCCTTGGTGTATTTGGCTTGACAGATGTGGGTGCCTTCCTTCCCTTGCTTGACTTGCAATCCAAGGAAGTAGTTTAGCTCCCCCATCATACTCATTTCAAATTCTCCCTGCATAAGCTTCTCAAAATACTTGCAAAGAGATTTGTCAGTAGAACCAAAAATGATATCATCTACATAGATTTGAACTAATAGTATGTGATTGACCTTTGACTTTATGAATAATGTGCTATCTACTTTGCCTCTATTGAAACCATGATTTAACAGAAAAGAGCTAAGCCTTTCATACCAGGCTCTAGGTGCTTGTTTTAAACCGTATAATGCCTTATGGAGTTTGAAAACATGATTAGGAAATTCGGTGTCATCAAAACCTGGAGGTTGTTCAACATACACTTCCTCTTTTATAAAACCATTTAAGAATGCTGATTTAACATCCATTTGAAATAGTGTCAAGTTTAGAGCTGATGCATATGCAAGTAAGATTCTAATAGCCTCAAGTCTAGCTACAGGTGCATAGGTTTCATCGAAATCTATGCCTTCCTCTTGAGAATAGCCCTGAGCTACCAATCTGGCCTTGTTTCTTAGGATTACACCAGTTTCATCCAATTTGTTTCTGAACACCCATTTGGTGCCAATAACTGGATGATCTGATGGTCTAGGAACAAGTGACCATACTTGGTTTCTCTTGAATTGATTTAATTCATCTTGCATGGCTATTATCCAAGATTCATCAGTTAAAGCTTCATTGACTGTCTTAGGCTCTATCTGAGAAACAAAGGCTAAATAATCACAAGGGATTACATTACCTCTTGTTCTTACCCCTATGGATGGATCACCAATGATATTCTCAAGTGGGTGATCTTTCTTGTATCTCCATTCCTTTGGAAGATTTTCATGAGTAATTTCTTCTTGTTGTAATTCTTCCAGAGGTGGATCATCCTTGTCCTCAATTGATGTATCTTTAAGCTTTTTGGACAGTTCATCTGCATCATCATTATCACTATCTACTTCCTTTCTCAAGGAAGGGTTAGTTTCATCAAAAATAACATGCACAGTTTGTTCAATAATAGTGAGCGTTTATTGAAAACTCTATAGCCTCTGGGTTTAGAAGTATACCCCATAAAGATGCCTTCATCTGACTTGGCATCCAACTTACCAATGTCCCTTTTTCTGTTGTTGTGAATAAAGCAAGGACATCCAAAGATTCTGAAATGACTTATCTTTGGCTTTTTTCCTTTGAACAACTCATATGCAGTCTTCTTCAGTATTGGCCTGATCATTACTCGGTTGACAATGTAACTGGCTGTGTTGACTGCTTCAGCCCAAAATATCTTGGTAGCTCATATTCAGAGAGCATAGTTCTTGCCATATCCAAGAGAGTTCTGTTCTTCCTCTCAGCTATACCATTTTGCTGTGGTGTCCTTGGTGCTAAGAAATTGTGCTGAATTCCTTGATCATCACAAAATCTAGCAAACTTTTCATTTTGGAACTCACCACCATGGTCTGATCGAATGGACACAATACTGAACTTCTGATCTTTCTGGACCTTCTTACTGAAACTGACAAAATTATCAAAACTATCATCTTTATGCTCTAAGAATGATACCCATGTGAATCTTGAGTAGTCATCTACTATGACAAATCCAAAATTCTTTCCTCCAAGACTGGTAGTCCTCATTGGTCCAAATAGATCCATATGTAGGAGCTCTAAGGGTTTTGAGGTAGTCACCACTGTCTTTGACTTGAAGGAACTCTTTGTGTGCTTTCCCTTAGCACAGGGTCTACAAACACTTTCCAATTTCCATTGACTTCCACAAGATTCCTCTTTCTGAGCTTGTTCAATCCGTCCAAGCTGCAGTGGCCTAGTCTTCTGTGCCACAGCTCAGTTGATTTGTCTTTGCTGGCTGCCAGACACACATTTTGCTCTTTGAGTTCTTCAAGGTAGAGCACGTACAGATTCTTCTCTCTATTTGCTTCAAAGATGACTGCTCCATCCTTTAGTATGCTGCACTTTGATTCTTGAAACTTGATTTGATGACCTCTATCACACAGCTGACTTATACTGATGAGGTTGTGCTTTAATCCTTTGACTAATAGCACATCTTCTATGACTGTTTTTTCCTTTGCTATTTACTGATCCACTGCCTACTACAGTTCCTTTCCCATTATCTCCATAAGTGACTGTTCCTTCTTCAGCTTGGAGATGGGAAAACAGCTTCAGGTTTCCTGTCATGTGCCTTGAACACCCACTATCCAAATACCATTTGGATGCTCGAGGATTAACCTGAAATTAAGACATCAAGCTTTAGGTACCCAAGTTCTTTGGGTCCTGATGGGTCAGTATCATTATTTTTTACTTTCATTATCCACTTCTTATGTCTTGTTGGACAGGTGGATTTTAAATGACCTAGCTTATTACAGTGACTACAACATGATGTTTTTGTTACTCTTTCAATATACTTAAAATTAGCTTTATAGGCTGTATTTTCCTCAGGAACAAATCTTGGAGTTGGATACACCTTAGGTGGAATTATAGTTTCTGCATTTTCAGGTGGTGTGTAGCCTACACCATCTTTTCTCTTACCTGAGCGTCTAGCTCCTTTTAATATTAAGGGATTCTTACCATTTGTAAATTTTTCTAATGTGCTTGCTAATTTCTCATTCTCTTCATTTAGATTTTTAATCTCTTTTCTTAATTCATCTACACTTTCTTGTTTTTCTAATTTTGTTATTTGTTTATTCTTACTTTAAGTCTTCACACAACAATTCATTTCTTCTTTTTAGTTCGATTAATTGCTTTTCTAGTTCTTCATTTCTGTTTTTAAGTCTGAGTTAGTGTTTTCTAAGCATGTATTATTCTTCTTACTAATCTTAAGTAATTTAGACACCTCTTTATATTTCGTAAAGTTCATTAAAGGCGCTTTCCAAATTGTCAGAATCTGAATCAGAATTATTACAAGAATCGAAAGAAGAGTCAGAGGTTACCTTTTCTTCGATGTTGGCCATGAGAGCCAGGTTGGCTTCTTCTTCATCACTGCTTGAGCTTGACTCACTGTCTGAGTCACTGCTGTTCTCCCAAGCAGCTGCCATTGCCTTTTTCTTGTATCTTCTGAACTTCTTGGAGCTATCCTTCTTCTTGTGATCATTTTTCTTTAGCATTGGACAATCTGCCTTGATATGTCCAGGCTTCTTGCATTCATAACAGATGGTCTCTCCTTTCTTCATTTCTTTGCCATCTGATCTTTTGAAGTCTTTATTTTTCTTAAAGTACCTTCTGCCGGATTGAAATTTTTTCTTCTTGGCCAGGATGCGCTGCAATCTCTTAGAGAGCATTGCTTCTTCATTTTCGCTGTCTACCTCACTCCCGCTAGAGCTTGCTTCTGATGACTCTTCTTCTGCTTTCAAAGCATTGGAGTGCTTCTTTCTGCTAGATGATTCTCCTAGCCTTTCCATGTTGATCTCATGGGCCATGAGGGACCCGATGAGCTTTTCTACTGACATTCTCTTAAGGTCATTAGCTTCTTCGATAGCTGTGACCTTTGGTGTCCATGAAGATGGCAAGGATCTGAGAATCTTTCTTACCATATCTGCAATCTCATAGGACTTTCCTAGACTGGCTAAACCATTGGTGATGTCAGTGAATCGACTGAACATCTGGGTGATTGACTCACCTGACTGCATTTGAAATCTCTCATACTGAGTGACAAGAATGTCGATTCTTGTCTCCTTTACTTTATCTGTACCTTCGTATGTAATCCTTAGCTTTTCCCACATTTCCATGGAGGATTTGCAGGCTGAGACTCTGTTAAACTCCTTCTTGCTTAGAGCACAACATAAAATGCTCTTGGCTTTACAGTTCAAGGAGATTTTCTTTCTGTCTTCATCTGTCCATTGTGCTTTCTCTCATTTGTGACAACCAGGTCACCTTCTTCTACTATCGACCAGATTTGATAGTCGTGGCCTTGTAGAAAATATTCCATTCTGGTCTTCCAATACGGATAATCTTCACCATCGAACAAAGGGGGTCTGTTGACTGACTGACCTTCGAAGTTGCCTTGGGCTGCCATTGATCTTTGCTCTTCAGATCGTTGGATCTTCTTCTTTGTCGAAGAGACTCGCTCTGATACCACTTGTTGCCCAGCTAGCTAGCCCAGAGGGGGGGGTGAATGGGTTATTAAAGAACTGATCTTTGATACCTGTTTACTAAAAAATTACACAACAACTTAAATGAAGGTTAGAGTTAGAGGAATGAGATAGCAATCACACAAAATACAACCACAAGACAGTAGGATTTTTATCCTGGTTCGGAACTCCTTTCCACAGGAGACCTACGTCCAGTCCCTGAGCAATACCTCAGGATTTCACTAATCAAGGGTACAGTCCCCCTTAAGGACACAACAACACCCAGCTCAGCTGGTCTTCCTTCACACCCGAAGGGAACAACACCCTGGATACCACCAGGTCTTCCTTCACACCAGAAGGGAACAACACCCTGGATACCACCAGGTCTTCCTTCACACCAAGGGAACACCACAAAGAGAGGTTTGAAAGACAAGCCCCTAGATCAAACTGCAACAAGCAATGATCTGAAGGACCTAGCACTGAGAGCAAAGAATCTAAATCTAGGCTCACTCTCAGAACTACACAAGCTCTCTTCAAATGATCTTTCACTAGCTAGTAGAGAGCAAAAGCTAAGAGGAATGAAGTTTTCTGCTCTAAACTTTCTTCAGAAGATTTGAATGTTTTTCTTGAACGTTGTCTTCTTCTGTTCTTCTGACTTGTATATTATATCTTCAATTTGAAATTTAGACGATAAAGAGTCCGTTGTCTCTCTTTTGAGTAGTCGTTAGACTGAATGGCATCTGGAGTCTTGGGAGCTTCTTGTCAACAGTCTTTTGATTACTTGAGCACGCAAAGAGATGAGATCTTCAAAGATATCTGATGGCTTCTATTTGTTTAACGTTGTACCATGAAGCTAGTTCAGAGGTCTGCACAGATGTCAATCTTAAATAGCAGACAGATAAGCTGTCTCTGATGTCAGTCAACGTCAGTAGCAATAGTCATGAAAATAGTAATGCCAAAAGACTTAAGTCTAAAAGACGTTATCAGAGTAGGCACGATACAGGATGATATGGTCTGCATGCATGCAGAGATATGTTCAGATCTCATAAATGCAAAAGCGTCAGAGAGATGTCTATGTGGACTTTGACTGGTCAATGCTTTAAGATGAATAAGATATCATATATGAAACGGTGACTGTATGATTTATGAAATCGTTATGAGTCATAGCAAATCGTTATGAGCGCAACAAGTCGTTATAGAGAGCAAATCGTTACAACAAGCAAGTTTTGCGAGTTCTAATGAAATTGTTCTGATAACTTATGAAGTCGTTACGAGAACTAAAGAAATCGTTACGGCTACCAAGTCGTTACGAGTTTCAAAGAAATCGTTACGAGAACTAAAGAAATCGTTACGGCTACCAAGTCGTTACGAGTTTCAAAGAAATCGTTACGAGAACTAAAGAAATCGTTACGGCTACCAAGTCGTTACGAGTTTCAAAGAAATCGTTACGAGAACTAAAGAAATCGTTACGGCTACAAGTCGTTACGAGTTCTAAAGAAATCGTTACGAGAACTAAAGAAATCGTTACGGCTAGTAAGTCGTTACGAGTTTCAAAGAAATCGTTACGAGAACTAAAGAAATCGTTACGGCTACAAGTCGTTATGAGTTCTAAAGAAATCGTTACGAGAACTAAAGAAATCGTTACGGCTAGCAAGTCGTTATGAGTCTAAGAAATCGTTACGAGAACTAAAGAAATCGTTACGGCTAGCAAGTCGTTACGAGTTTCAAAAATCGTTACGAGAACTAAAGAAATCGTTACGGCTACAAAGTCGTTACGAGTTTCAAAGAAATCGTTACGAGAACTAAGAAATCGTTACGCTACCAAGTCGTTACGATTTCAAAGAAATCATTACGAGAACTAAAGAAATCGTTACGGCTAGCAAGTCGTTATGAGTTCTAAAGAATCGTTACGAGAACTAAAGAAATCGTTACGGTATCGATTTGTTTGCAATTTGGTCAGAAAGGAAATCGATCATAATACTATAATTGAGAGTCTTACCTGATTGTCTTGAACTTTCTTTTGCTTTTATTTCCTGTCCTCAAGACTCAAGTAATTCATTAGTAATGTTTTGTTAATCATCAAAATTAATATATAAATAAATGAATTATTTTATATGGAGAAAGTTAAGTCATCAGATTTGCACCTTGGAGATCCCAGATGTGTGTTCCTGCTCCTCTCCTTCTCTCATCATGGAAATCTACAGTTGCTCCTGTGATTTTTGAAAGATCTGCTCAAGTTTGGCCAGAATTTCAGTACAGCAAGGTCGCTCCCTTTCATTCCACAGATTTGTCTACTAGGAATTCACCGGGCTTAATCATGCTAATGTTCTTGCCCCTCTCCTATCTGAATGTGAGCACTTGTCTCCCTCCGAATGGGAAAAGGTTTATCCCTTACTGCTGAGCAGCTCCAAGCCATTATGCATCTCAAGGAAAATCGCATCAACCGTTGTTGTCTACTGCCGAATTCCTAGACTCCAATTCCATTCACCTTGTTCAGAATTTGTATGATACTTGGACTGAAAGGTACAAGGTTTTTGTGGCTATGAAGAAGGACCTGAGGTGGCATCAAATCCTCTACCCCATCAAAATCGATCAGTTCCTCTAGCGCGCCAGTTTTGGAAAAACCAGTCTTTACAAATTCTCTCTTGATCTAGACTGCTATGATCGTTTCTTAGACGAGCAGTGGGCGCTTCATATCAAGCTAATGGTTCCTGACATGGGAGCTTCTTACTCCATCTCTAGTAGGGTCTTTCGGCAACAATTTGAAGAACATGAACTTAAGGCTTGGCAAATCATTTCTCGCCATGCCTCTCTTTTGTCTCCTGCCTTCTATCTTCCTGTACCCCCTCAGAATGAATAAACTGGTTTCTTTTCTCTCCTTTATCTTTCTCCTATTATTTCTTTATGTCTTTTTGCGTAATGACAAAAAGGGGGAGAAAACAAAACATTCTGAAATACACATCAATATACTTTAGTTAGTATTTAGAAACACTTATACAAATTTATTTCAGCACATTTCACATTATGTTCTTGTTATATTTTGTCATCACCAAAAAGGGGGAGATTGATGGTCAGTGCATCCCCATATAATTTTTATTTAATTATATACAATTTTTATGATTAATAAAATCCTAACAATCAGTGTCTAACAAGCTTTTATGAAGTTTAGTCATAGGAAATAAGTCAGGCGAAATCAAGCAAAATATGTAAGTAAACTTTACACTGTAGCATTTAAAGTTAAGAGCATGAAATTCCTCTAAGTGCACATCGACTTGCTTTTATAACAAACGATTTCCTCTAGCGCATAACGATTTCATAAATCACGTTAACGATTGCATATCACAAGGATTTCTTAAGCATCATATCGATTCAGTTTCATAACGATTTCTGTGTTGCGTCGATCTCGTAATGATTCGATAAGTTACATAAACGACTTGGTCGCTGTAGCGATTCTTTGGATTACACAACGACTTGGTCAATGTAATGACTCAATAAAGAAAAAAGAACGATTTGTTCACATAACGATTCGCATATCGATTTGCTCTCACAACGATTTAGTAAGTGAGAACAACGACTTGCTCTCACAACGATTTGGTAAGTGAGAACAACGATTTGCTCTTACAACGATTTGCTAAGTGAGAACAACGATTTTCTCTCACAACGATTTGTTAAGTGAGAACAACGATTTGCTTTCACATCGATTTGATAAGTCTCACATCGACTGGTCACCGTAACGATTCGATATAGCAAGCAACGATTTGATCACTACATCGACTTGATAAGTGAAACAATGATTTGCTCGTAACGATTTGGTTATAACAATTCATTCACAACGATTTGGTTATAATGATTCATTCACAATGATTTGGTTATAACAATTTGTTCACAACGACTTGCTTATAATGACTCTTATACTCTCATAACGATATGTCTCTACAACGATTTGATTATGATTGTATAATGACTTGTGCTCACATCGATTTGTTTATGGATGAATAATGATTTACATAAACAACGACTTATTCACACAACGATTTCACAAGTCGTACTCATAACGATTTCATGGACTACAAACGACTTGACATTCAAACATGTCTCAAATATTTTGAAAGTCAAAGTCCTCCCGCGTGTTCTCTAATATCCATGCATTTAATGCGACTGTACATTTCACTGCAATACATATCTGAATATCTTCTATTCTCATGCGTATATAAGAAACACCTTAGGAAAAGTAGAACAATGTTTCTATTTTAGTGAAAAGTCTTACTACATGAATTCTAACGTTGACTGACAACAAAAGACAACATAGCTATCTATAGTGTGGTATTTATTGTGTGCAGGTCTCTAACAGCACATCACTATACAACGTTGGATAGAATAGAAACTGGAGAATACCAAGAAAAATCTTCTCCTTGCCTGCATGGAATGTCAAGAACTGTTGACTGCATCATACCCATTGAAGAAGAAGAAGAACCATGCAGTCTAACGTACATTAAAGCTTAGAGACAATGGACATCTCAACGGCTAGTTCAAAAAGAGAAGATATTTATACAAGACTCAAAACTCATGGAAGGGATAGAAGTTTTTCCAGAAGAATTCAAAAATCTCAAGGAATTATCTTGCAATAGAGTCTTAGCGAAAAAGAGCTTCTAGCTTCCCATTCCAACCTTGTAGCTCTTGGTCTCCTGTCTTTCGAAGAGCCCTTTGAGTTCTGAGAGATTCTTTTATTGTAGATCTTTCTCTCTCAGTCTCTGCCTCAGATCAAGCTCTTCTATAAACTTAGTCTAGGGGCATTTAGCCTACTTTCTCATCCTTCTTGAGAAGTTCCTCTTTTGGGAGTAAAGAGAAGACCTGTTGGAAACATGTGGTTGTATTCCCTTCGTGTTGAAGGAAGACCTAGATTCCAGGGTGTTGTATACCTCTTCAGGTTGTGAAGAGAAGGCTAGCTGCAGCTGGATGTGTAAGTGTCCTTGAGGGGGACTGTACCCTTGGGTAGTGGTATCCTGAGTTGTTGCTCAGGGTCTGGACGTAGGACTCCTTTGGAGAGGAGGTCCAAACCAGGATAAAATCCTTGTGTTGTGTGATTGCTTGTTTGCATTCATTATCTTCTTTATCTCTAACACTAACATTGGAACGAAGTGTGGGTTTTCTGTTTAGCATTTGTTGGCAGGTTATTAAAATGAAAAGAATTTTAAGAATCCCATTTACCCCCCTCTGGGATTGCTAGCTGGGAAACAGAGTCTTGAGTCTTGTATAAATATTTTCTCTTGCTGATGTAGCCTTTGAGATGTCCGTTGTCTCTAGCTCTGGTATGTGTTAGACTGCATGGTATAGGTAAGAACCAGGTATGCTTTTCGTTAAACACCTTTTTGATCCATGCACGCAAAGTGTAGATTCTTCTAGATATCCTTCAACCTTTATTTTGTCCAATCGTTGTATGAGGTTGTGCTGTCAGAGACCTGCACACAATAAATATTAAACTATAGACAGCTATGCTGTCTCTTGTTGTTAGTCAACATTGGAAGTAGGACTATTCACCATAATAGAAAGGTCATTCTGCTTTTCG
This sequence comes from Colocasia esculenta, assembly GCA_014218235.1. NCBI lineage: Eukaryota > Viridiplantae > Streptophyta > Magnoliopsida > Alismatales > Araceae > Colocasia > Colocasia esculenta. The sequence goes on from CM024754.1 coordinate 133,988,820, forward strand.
AAAAAGGTTTCATGAGAATAGAAGATATCCAGATATGCATCGTGCAGAGAAATGTATAGTCCCAACAAATGCATGGATATTAGAGAAACACGCGGGAAGACTTTGACTCAATATTTGAAAAATATTTGAATATCAAGTCGATGTAATCCATGACGTCGTTATGACATAGAAATAGTTGTACAACTTATGAAATCGTTGTGTGTACAAATCGTTGTATGCTAGTTAGCAAATCGTTATACAAACATAAGTAAATCGTTGTTTCACTTATTGAATCGATACAATGATCAAATCATTCTTTAAGTGAAAGCAAATCGCTATACAAACATAAGCAAATCGTTGTTTCACTCATCGAATCGATACAATGATCAAATCATTCTTTAAGTGAAAGCAAATCATTGAGAGTGAATCATTATAAGCAAATCATTACAAGTAAGTAATTGTGAACACAAATCGTTGTGCTACTTATCAAATCGATGCTGTGACCAAATCGTTGTTTGCTTTATCGAATCGTTACAGCAACCAAATCATTGTGTAACTTATCGAATCGTTACAGCAGTCAAGTCATTGTGTAACTTATCAAATCGATGTGAGAACCAAATCGATGTGAAACTTAACAAATCGTTGTGAGAGCAAATAGTTGTTCTCACTTAACAAATCGTTGTGAGAGCAAATCGTTGTTCTCACTTATCAAATCGTTACGAAGAACAAATCGTATATTCACTTATAGAATCGTTGTGAGAGCAAATCTTTGTTCTCACTTAACAAATCGTTATGAAGATCAAATCGCCACTTATTGAATCGGTGTGAGAGCAAATCGTTGTTCTCACTTAACAAATCATTTGAGAGCAAATCGTTGTTCTCACTTATCAAATCGTTACAAAAATCAAATCGTTATGCTCAGTAATCGTTAACACAACTTATGAAATCGTTATGCTATTACTATGAAACCGTTATGCTATGAAATTTTTAACACAACTTATGAAATCGTTATGCTATGCAATCATTAACACAACTTATGAAATCGTTATGCTATGATGGAAATCGTTGTTCTACAAGGCAAGTCGATGTGTACATAGAAAAATTATATGCTCTGAACTCTAAAAGATGCAGTGTAAGAATTACTTACAGAATTTTCTTGACTTAATTCCTATGACTAAGCTTCATAAAACTTGTTAGAAAAATCTTTACTGGAGTTTTGTTAATCACCAAAATAAATATAATTCATGAAATTTTATGGGGATGAACTGATCATCAATCTCCCCCTTTTTGGTGATGACAAAACATAACATAAACATAAGAAGTTCTGAAATGAAGCTAAGTAAAATTTCAAAAATAAAAATGAGAAATGTATTTCAGAATGGTTATTTTTCTCCCCCTTTTTGTCATTAAGCAAAAGGATAACACAAGAACACAAAGAAGAAAGAGAGAAAAGATAAATGAGAGCCAAGAAACCATTTTATTGATCCTTCGGGGGTACATGAAGATAGAAGGTAGGAGGCAGAAGATAGGCATGGCGAGAAATGATTTGCCAAGCCTTAAGTTCCTGCCCTTCAAAATGTTGCCGAAAGACCCCACTAGCTATGGAATAAGAAGGTCCCATGTCAGGAACCATCATCTGGATATGAAGCGCCCGCTGCTCATCTAAGAAACGATCATAGCGGTCTGGATCAAGAGAGAATTTGTAAATACTAGTTTTTCCAAAACTGGCGCGCTAGAGGAACTGATCAATTTTAATGGGGTAGTGGATTTGATGCCGCTTCAGGTCCTTCTTCATAGACACAAAAACCTTGTATCTTTCAGTCCATGTATCATAAGAATTCCGAACAAGGTGAATGGAATTTGAATCTAGGAATTCAGCAGCAGACAACAAAGGTTGATTTGATTGAGCCTGAGAGACATTGATGGCAGTAAGTTGCTCAGCAGTGAGGGGGTAAACCTTTTCCCATTCTGAAGGAGATAAACATTCACATTCAGATAAGACAGGGGCAAGAACATCAGACTTGATGTAGCCCCGATGATATTCCCTGTCGACAAATCTGTGGAAGGAAAGTGAACGGTTTTGCTGCACTGAAATTCTGGCCATAATTTGAGCAGATCTTTAAAAAATTAAGGAGCCAACAGCTGATTCCATGATGAGAGAATGGAGAGGAGGCAGAAATACCACATCGGGGATCTCCAGAGTAGCAAAATCTACCCTGATGGAGTCAGTATGAGCATCACTAGAACCAAGAGCATGAATAGCTTGCCGAAATTGACCAACCTGAACTTCAGGGAGATTGTGGAGATAGCGGTAATCATTGTACATCTGGAATTGCCGGATAAACTTGATTTCTTTCTGAACAAAAGGCCCCCAGGTGTTCTTGTGATGGATCTGGAACCACTCAGAGAGAGTCAAAGGATGATCTGGGGTGGGTACCTGGCTGCTTGAGCTCGCGAAGAAACTGGCTGTAAAGAGACTTGTGACCCCGAGCCCACTGCTCTTCAGTTTTGGCTTCAGTCAACATGAAAATTTTGACTGGTCAGCCTTGGATAAGAAGAGAGAGGAAGAATGATATTTAGATGTTCGGTAAGGTTGAGAGTTGGTAGTCCAAGAATGGTGGCAAAGGTGATTTTCTGAAGATATTCACGATAGAGAGGCTTGTTTTTATTTACAATAGTAAGGGAGAACCAAAGAGGTGGAAAACAAGGTTCAGAGGAAACAAGAGGGTTTGAAGAAAGTTTTCTTTTCTTAGGAACATGGCTAGAAGAGCCAGTCCTGTGGACGTGAGTGTTGACTTGCAAGACTGATCGAAGAATTGCTTCTTCGAATTCATCTTTGATGTCCTGTATCTCAAGATGTTCAAGTTGAGCACTCTCAAGAATGATGGCTACAAAGGAAGGAAGATTAGGAGGATGAAGGAAGGAACGAGGGGTGCAAGGAAGTGGAATGAATGGTCTAGCTAAGGAGGGACCAGAAGAGGAGGCTCCAGCTAATGAGGAGACTGGAGGAACATCAAAAGAAGGAGGAGTAGGAGTATATGTGGAGGAAGCAGGAGATGATGATGATTGTAAAGGAAAGGGTGTAGGAGATGAAATGTGTCTAGGAAGGGGTTGTTTGAAGACAGTAGGTGTTGGAGGTGCGGTGGAGGATGATGGTGGAGAAGGAGGTGCTAGAGTTGGAAGAGGAGAAGAGCTAGGGGGCTCAAGGGCTATAGCCTAGTCTTCATCTGCTCTAGCTGGTACAGCCTCAGACTCCACTGGCCCTGATGGCCTAGACTCATCCAAGATTGGCCCTGGTGGCCCTAACTGCTCAGCCTCAATAGGCCCTGATGGCCGGACTGCCTCTTCTACAACCTTTGGCCCTGATGGCCCAGATTCTTCATCAATAGTTGGCCATGCTGGCCGAACATCTTCCTCTTCCTGACTGGGTCCTGAATTGCTGGCTGGAGTGGGAGCAAGAGGGACTTGAATGGTTAGATGCACCCTCACAAAAATCGATAAATCTTGGACCACTTGCTTAATGCTTCCCAACTCACCCTTTAGACTTTGGAGCTTAAAAGTCAATGCTCCAACTTGCTTGGTTGCTGTGCTCCGGCTAATGAAAATAGAAGCAATGTCTGACTGCACAGAGCAAAGAATTTTACCTTGTTCATTCAATCTGTCAATTATAGGCTACATATTGATTTTCAACTTCTTCCGCGTTAGCCTCCAGTGTGGATTCCTTGTGAGGAGGGGAATCTCAGGAACTACACTTTTACCCTTTTCACTTGCCCTAGCAACGGGCTCCACATTATCAACATTTTCTTCATCAGAGGTGCTCTCCACAACACCTTCTTGAAACTGATCAACTTGGGGGCTAGCAAAGTGCTCCCCTTGAAGCTCTGCTTCCTTCTCAACTATATGCTCCCCCTGACTAGGAGCATCCTTCATCTAAACATCCTCATTGTGGCCTGATGCCACATCTTCATGAACATCTTCTTGGTCCCCCTGAATGGGAGCTTCTTCCAAAACTACCTCGACACTGTGGCCTGGTGCCACAACCTCTGCGGCTTGATCACAAACCATTTCAGGCTCCCCGTGAGTGCTGGTGATGGAGTCCAGCACACCTTTAAGTACTAAAGCTACTATTGAGGTGGGGGTGGCAACCTCTTCAACTTTCCCAACGGGCTCAATATGCTCTGGAGGTATATCCTCAATTCGCTATCACTCATCATCAAATCATCAACTCTGACCTCTACTGCTGCTACTGCTTGTTCTTCTTGGATAGCTGGCATCTCTGCCCTGACATCTTCTTGCTGATCTTGAACTATTGGACCCGCTGCTGCTGCCACTGCCTGAGCTACCTCTTCTTGGACTTCTTGGGCTTCGCCGATGATAGCTTCACCTTCAGCTACTGTAGTTTTGGTCCATACCCCAGTTACCAAGGAGAAACCACTCTTCTTTAAATTTCTGCTCCTGATTGCCTGGCCCATCTTCTCAGAAACCTTGCCAGTCAAATTTATGCCGAAATGCTGAAAGATCTTTGTCAACAGGTGAGCATAGGGAAGGGACACATTCAAATTGCTCTTCTTGTCCCAAATCATTGCCATGGCAAGCTTCATCCGCTCAATGATAACTTCTGCCATATTTATACCTTGGTTCTGGATGGCCCAGAACATCATATCAGAGTCCGCCTTGGTACAGGTGGAGAAGGTGGCACTCCTGGCACCAGAATCTGACAAACTATGAAATGAAGGATCCGGTTGAAGGCGTTCAACTAGTTTATATCGAGCTTTCCATCCTTCAACTTAAACCTTTTGCCTAAATCTCGACAGTGTTTACCCCGCTGACCGGTGGTAGACACTCCAAAAAGAGACTCCAACAATGCATAGGTGATGCGAATTTGAGTTCCTTTGACCGTAGAGGTCAAGGACCCATCTGCCTCAGACTTCAAACAAACATAAAAGGCTTTAACCAAATCAGGATAACTTGCCTCCGAGAGCATCGCTATCTTTGTCCACTTCATTCTCTGCATGGCTGCCACAATACTGTGCATTCCGTTCTTCTCCAGATCTGCTACATCTACTGCCTTGTTGCCGCACAACTTCGTCTTCACAGAGGTGAACCATTCTTGCTGCTCTGTTGTGAGGAACGCAGCGCCATAGTCCCTGACGGTGCCGGAAACTACAGAAACAACCATGGATTTCAATAGAAAAAGGTTATGGATGATTGTGAAGAAGATTGGAGCAAAAGCCCTCACGAAATTTTTCGCATGAAGGGATGGATGCTTTGAAATCTCACAGAGTCGATGCCAGAGTCGATAGGGTTTATCGTCTCAGGCGAGTCGAAAGAGATGAAAGAGGGAGATGAATCATTATGATACAGATTGTAGGATTATCAGATAAAGATAAAGTGACTTTTTGAAAGGATAGTGCCATAAATGTAGAAAACGACAACTAGAGATAGGTTCGAGGTAAATATGTTGTGTCCTTGGTTTTGATGATGTCATAATTGAAGTTAAAGGTATAGATATTTGACAAACAACCTTTGCTTTACAGGTACAATTCGTTTTCAACAAAGAAAATTCCAATAAGGTCGACACTACCTGGTGCATAGGTCGACACTAGTAGTGTATCTATGTTATGCTGAGGAAATGTGAACAAGTCAGGTCAATGCTATTTAGAGTGTATGTCAACACTCGAGTGGGATACAAGTCATACTAAGGTGATGTAAACTGATAAGGTCGACACTTAGTGATGATAAGGTCGACACTATACATGGGCCGAGTTCATTGTAAAGTCAATTGGAGCTAAGGTCGACACTAACTGTACCCAAGGTCGACACCAGCTATTTATCAGGCCAACTTATAAGAAAGAACAAGTTGATATCTTGGAACTCTCAGGTTATTACATGTTCTTGATTACTAAAGATCTGTGCTTCACTTAAGACCAATGTGTGTATGTCGACACTAGACCTTGGAAGTGTCGACACTACTACACTTAGAATTTTTAAGAGAACAGAAGGGTTTCGGGATCTTTTTGACATGTCAGGTGTTCTGGAAGGTGCCGATGCTCAGCGGCAAAAAGATTCATGCACTTTTTCTTTGGTGAATCTATTGAGGGGCCTACTGCATAGAATCCCACGCAATCAGATAACAAAAAGTGGGGTGCTTCAGTTTGTTGTAGGAGGAGAGCTTGCGGAAGACAACGAAAGGGAAGAAATCGCAGAGCATCACGAAGTGAGGAGATCAGAGGCCCTGTCATCAGCACGAAGATGCAATTTTAGATCGGAGCTGTGATCAGATGGATGCGTTGCTGAATCAAGCTTGAATTGAAGTTTCGAATAGATGGTGCTGAGTCTTCGTGAACAGAGGATTGTGAATCTTCTCCAACTTTGATCCCAATGATCTGATTGGAACAAGTTTTAAGAGGAATTCATCTGAAGAGGGATAAAATCTGAAGACCATAAATGCTGTAATTCGAATCTGGATCCTGAGCAGGGAGTTTGATTATCTCCAAACACATTCTGGCAATTTTTCATTTTCATCTTTTTGACTTCTTTTGAGAATTTGATTTGTGTGATTTCTGCCTCTTCATGAGGTAGAGTGTTTGATCATTCACGTGCTGTGATTGGATCAATAGGGTTAAAGCTGTGTATCAGCTGAGTGTTCAAGCTGTGAGTCAACGGATGTGTAGAAGTTGTGAATCAACAGGTGTTTGAGGTTTCTTCAGTGGTTCTCATAGTGGTACCTCACTGGTTGTGTGAGGGGTGGATGTAGGTCTCCTCATTAGAGCCGAACCACCTTAAAACTTTCCTTTCTTGTGTGTGGTTTATTCCCTTGTTGCTTTGTGTATTGACTGTTCAATTGGTATTATCATATCGAGGCGTCTAACTTCTGAATTGTTTTAAAATTCTGAAGATTTTCTATTCACCCCCCCTCTAGATAATCTTTCCACACACAACAAAATAAAGACTTTTAAAATAGCAAACAGTCAAAAATATTTATTGTGTAAACAACTTTAAGGAATTTGCTTAATTTAGGGGAGAGAATAATTGTTATTCTGAAATTATTATTGTTTCAGTTAAATACAGATAAATCTATCACAATTTACACATGCCTAATTCCCTTCTAAGAGACGTAAATCTCTATTCAGGTAAGGCCTTTGTGAAGATAACTGTTAACTGATTTTGAGTATCTATAAAAGAAATATCTATATTCCCATTAGCTACATGATCTCGAATAAAATGATATCTAACCTCTATATGCTTTGTCCTTGAGTGTTGAACTGGATTTTTGGTGAGATTTATTGCACTGGTGTTGTCGCACAGCAAAGGAATTGTCTTGATGTGCAGTCCATAATCGTCAAGTTGCTGCTTAACCCATAAGAGTTGTGTACAGCAGCTTCCAGCAACCACGTACTAAGCTTCAGCTATTGACAGTGCTACCAAATTTTGTTTCTTGGAGGACCATGAAATCAAACATCCTGCAAGAAATTGACAACAACCACTGGTGCCTTTTCTATCTATTTTGCATCCAACATAGTCAGCATCAGAATAACCTACTAAATTTATTTCGCATGATTTTGGATACCACAATCCTAGATCATTAGTTCTAGCTAAATATCTAAAAATCCTTTTGACAAAATTAAATGAGACTCTTTAGGATCAGCCTGATACCTAGCACACATGCATACACTAAATAATATATCATGTCTACTAGCTGTCAAATAAAGTAATGAACCTATCATACCTCTATATATCTTTGGTCTACTTCTTACTGTCTTTGTCATTATCTAACCTTGTAGAGGTGCTCATTGGTGTTGACAGTGGCTTGGCATTTTCAAATCCAAACTTCTTTAGTAGTCCTTTGGTGTACATGGCTTGACAAATATGTGTGCCTTCTTTTCCTTACTTGATTTGCAATCCGAGGAAGTAATTGAGCTCCCCCATCATGCTCATTTCAAATTCTCCCTGCATAAGCTTTTCAAAATACTTGCAAAGAGATTCATCAGTTGAACCAAATATTATATCATCTACATAGATTTATACAAGCAGTACATTTTTTTACTTTAGACTTAATAAATAATGTGCTATCTACTTGACCTCTGATAAAACCATGGTTTAATAAAAATGCACGTAACCTCTCATACCATGCTCTAGTGCTTGTTTTAAACCATACAATGCTTTATGCAACTCAAAGACACTATTTGAAAAATCGATATCATCAAAACCGGAGGTTGTTCTACATAAAATTCCTCCTTTATATAACCATTTAGAGAAAGCAGATTTTACATCCATTTGAAAAAGTTTTAAATCCAATGTAGATGCATAAGCAAGTAGAATTCTAATTGCCTCTAGTCTAGCCACTGGTGCATAGGTTTCATCGAAATCTATGCCTTCTCTTGGGAATAGCCTTGAGCTACCAGTCTAGCTTTGTTTCTAATGATCACACCAGCTTCATCCAATTGTTCCTGAACACCTATTTGGTGCCAATTACAGGATGTGATGGTCTCAGAACAAGAGACCAAACTTGGTTTCTCTTGAACTGATTAGTTCATCTTGCATGGCTAATATCCAAGATTCATCAGACAATGCGTCATTGACTGTCTTAGGCTCTATTTGAGATACAAAAGCTAAATAATCACAAGGGATTACGTTACCTCTAGTTCTTACCCCAACCGATGGATCTCCAATAATGTTATCCAACGGGTGATCTTTCTTGTA